>OZ035998.1:31453627-31753627 GCA_964035015.1 Corallium rubrum
CATGTTCAATTTCGCCGCCACACTTACCCATCTATTCGCAGTAACCCAAAAGCAAAAAGAACTGAGCCACTCCCTAAAACGGCTTTTGAATCTAGACCAATTGTGTGGATATGCGCTGTGAATTTCTGGTTCAAAATCCCCCACAGGCAAGATCATGTATTCGAAATAACTCTTCAGCAAAAAAAATTTGGACACTACAAAATATTCATGTTCAATTTCGCCGCCACACTTACCCATCTATTCGCAGTAACCCCAAAGCAAAAAGAACTGAGCCACTCCCTAAAACGGCTTTTGAATCTAGACCAATTGTGTGGATATGCGCTGTGAATTTCTGGTTCAAAATCCCCCACAGGCAAGATCATGTATTCGAAATAACTCTTCAGCAAAAAAAATTTGGACACTACAAAATATTCATGTTCAATTTCGCCGCCACACTTACCCATCTATTCGCAGTAACCCAAAAGCAAAAAGAACTGAGCCACTCCCTAAAACGGCTTTTGAATCTAGACCAATTGTGTGGATATGCGCTGTGAATTTCTGGTTCAAAATCCCCCACAGGCAAGATCATGTATTCGAAATAACTCTTCAGCAAAAAAAATTTGGACACTACAAAATATTCATGTTCAATTTCGCCGCCACACTTACCCATCTATTCGCAGTAACCCAAAAGCAAAAAGAACTGAGCCACTCCCTAAAACGGCTTTTGAATCTAGACCAATTGTGTGGATATGCGCTGTGAATTTCTGGTTCAAAATCCCCCACAGGCAAGATCATGTATTCGAAATAACTCTTCAGCAAAAAAAATTTGGACACTACAAAATATTCATGTTCAATTTCGCCGCCACACTTACCCATCTATTCGCAGTAACCGAAAAGCAAAAAGAACTGAGCCACTCCCTAAAACGGCTTTTGAATCTAGACCAATTGTGTGGATATGCGCTGTGAATTTCTGGTTCAAAATCCCCACAGGCAAGATCATGTATTCGAAATAACTCTTCAGCAAAAAAAATTTGGACACTACAAAATATTCATGTTCAATTTCGCCGCCACACTTACCCATCTATTCGCAGTAACCCAAAAGCAAAAAGAACTGAGCCACTCCCTAAAACGGCTTTTGAATCTAGACCAATTGTGTGGATATGCGCTGTGAATTTCTGGTTCAAAATCCCCACAGGCAAGATCATGTATTCGAAATAACTCTTCAGCAAAAAAAATTTGGACACTACAAAATATTCATGTTCAATTTCGCCGCCACACTTACCCATCTATTCGCAGTAACCCAAAAGCAAAAAGAACTGAGCCACTCCCTAAAACGGCTTTTGAATCTAGACCAATTGTGTGGATATGCGCTGTGAATTTCTGGTTCAAAATCCCCCACAGGCAAGATCATGTATTCGAAATAACTCTTCAGCAAAAAAAATTTGGACACTACAAAATATTCATGTTCAATTTCGCCGCCACACTTACCCCTCTATTCGCAGTAACCCAAAAGCAAAAAGAACTGAGCCACTCCCTAAAACGGCTTTTGAATCTAGACCAATTGTGTGGATATGCGCTGTGAATTTCTGGTTCAAAATCCCCCACAGGCAAGATCATGTATTCGAAATAACTCTTCAGCAAAAAAAATTTGGACACTACAAAATATTCATGTTCAATTTCGCCGCCACACTTACCCATCTATTCGCAGTAACCCAAAAGCAAAAAGAACTGAGCCACTCCCTAAAACGGCTTTTGAATCTAGACCAATTGTGTGGATATGCGCTGTGAATTTCTGGTTCAAAATCCCCCACAGGCAAGATCATGTATTCGAAATAACTCTTCAGCAAAAAAAATTTGGACACTACAAAATATTCATGTTCAATTTCGCCGCCACACTTACCCATCTATTCGCAGTAACCCAAAAGCAAAAAGAACTGAGCCACTCCCTAAAACGGCTTTTGAATCTAGACCAATTGTGTGGATATGCGCTGTGAATTTCTGGTTCAAAATCCCCCACAGGCAAGATCATGTATTCGAAATAACTCTTCAGCAAAAAAAATTTGGACACTACAAAATATTCATGTTCAATTTCGCCGCCACACTTACCCATCTATTCGCAGTAACCCAAAAGCAAAAAGAACTGAGCCACTCCCTAAAACGGCTTTTGAATCTAGACCAATTGTGTGGATATGCGCTGTGAATTTCTGGTTCAAAATCCCCCACAGGCAAGATCATGTATTCGAAATAACTCTTCAGCAAAAAAAATTTGGACACTACAAAATATTCATGTTCAATTTCGCCGCCACACTTACCCATCTATTCGCAGTAACCCAAAAGCAAAAAGAACTGAGCCACTCCCTAAAACGGCTTTTGAATCTAGACCAATTGTGTGGATATGCGCTGTGAATTTCTGGTTCAAAATCCCCCACAGGCAAGATCATGTATTCGAAATAACTCTTCAGCAAAAAAATTTGGACACTACAAAATATTCATGTTCAATTTCGCCGCCACACTTACCCATCTATTCGCAGTAACCCAAAGCAAAAAGAACTGAGCCACTCCCTAAAACGGCTTTTGAATCTAGACCAATTGTGTGGATATGCGCTGTGAATTTCTGGTTCAAAATCCCCCACAGGCAAGATCATGTATTCGAAATAACTCTTCAGCAAAAAAAATTTGGACACTACAAAATATTCATGTTCAATTTCGCCGCCACACTTACCCATCTATTCGCAGTAACCCAAAAGCAAAAAGAACTGAGCCACTCCCTAAAACGGCTTTTGAATCTAGACCAATTGTGTGGATATGCGCTGTGAATTTCTGGTTCAAAATCCCCACAGGCAAGATCATGTATTCGAAATAACTCTTCAGCAAAAAAAATTTGGACACTACAAAATATTCATGTTCAATTTCGCCGCCACACTTACCCATCTATTCGCAGTAACCCCAAAGCAAAAAGAACTGAGCCACTCCCTAAAACGGCTTTTGAATCTAGACCAATTGTGTGGATATGCGCTGTGAATTTCTGGTTCAAAATCCCCCACAGGCAAGATCATGTATTCGAAATAACTCTTCAGCAAAAAAAATTTGGACACTACAAAATATTCATGTTCAATTTCGCCGCCACACTTACCCATCTATTCGCAGTAACCCAAAAGCAAAAAGAACTGAGCCACTCCCTAAAACGGCTTTTGAATCTAGACCAATTGTGTGGATATGCGCTGTGAATTTCTGGTTCAAAATCCCCCACAGGCAAGATCATGTATTCGAAATAACTCTTCAGCAAAAAAAATTTGGACACTACAAAATATTCATGTTCAATTTCGCCGCCACACTTACCCATCTATTCGCAGTAACCCAAAAGCAAAAAGAACTGAGCCACTCCCTAAAACGGCTTTTGAATCTAGACCAATTGTGTGGATATGCGCTGTGAATTTCTGGTTCAAAATCCCCCACAGGCAAGATCATGTATTCGAAATAACTCTTCAGCAAAAAAAATTTGGACACTACAAAATATTCATGTTCAATTTCGCCGCCACACTTACCCATCTATTCGCAGTAACCCAAAAGCAAAAAGAACTGAGCCACTCCCTAAAACGGCTTTTGAATCTAGACCAATTGTGTGGATATGCGCTGTGAATTTCTGGTTCAAAATCCCCCACAGGCAAGATCATGTATTCGAAATAACTCTTCAGCAAAAAAAATTTGGACACTACAAAATATTCATGTTCAATTTCGCCGCCACACTTACCCATCTATTCGCAGTAACCCAAAAGCAAAAAGAACTGAGCCACTCCCTAAAACGGCTTTTGAATCTAGACCAATTGTGTGGATATGCGCTGTGAATTTCTGGTTCAAAATCCCCCACAGGCAAGATCATGTATTCGAAATAACTCTTCAGCAAAAAAAATTTGGACACTACAAAATATTCATGTTCAATTTCGCCGCCACACTTACCCATCTATTCGCAGTAACCCCAAAGCAAAAAGAACTGAGCCACTCCCTAAAACGGCTTTTGAATCTAGACCAATTGTGTGGATATGCGCTGTGAATTTCTGGTTCAAAATCCCCCACAGGCAAGATCATGTATTCGAAATAACTCTTCAGCAAAAAAAATTTGGACACTACAAAATATTCATGTTCAATTTCGCCGCCACACTTACCCATCTATTCGCAGTAACCCAAAAGCAAAAAGAACTGAGCCACTCCCTAAAACGGCTTTTGAATCTAGACCAATTGTGTGGATATGCGCTGTGAATTTCTGGTTCAAAATCCCCCACAGGCAAGATCATGTATTCGAAATAACTCTTCAGCAAAAAAAATTTGGACACTACAAAATATTCATGTTCAATTTCGCCGCCACACTTACCCATCTATTCGCAGTAACCCAAAAGCAAAAAGAACTGAGCCACTCCCTAAAACGGCTTTTGAATCTAGACCAATTGTGTGGATATGCGCTGTGAATTTCTGGTTCAAAATCCCCCACAGGCAAGATCATGTATTCGAAATAACTCTTCAGCAAAAAAAATTTGGACACTACAAAATATTCATGTTCAATTTCGCCGCCACACTTACCCATCTATTCGCAGTAACCCAAAAGCAAAAAGAACTGAGCCACTCCCTAAAACGGCTTTTGAATCTAGACCAATTGTGTGGATATGCGCTGTGAATTTCTGGTTCAAAATCCCCCACAGGCAAGATCATGTATTCGAAATAACTCTTCAGCAAAAAAAATTTGGACACTACAAAATATTCATGTTCAATTACGCCGCCACACTTACCCATCTATTCGCAGTAACCCAAAAGCAAGAAGAACTGAGCCACTCCTTAAAACGGCTTTTGAATGTAGGCCAATTGTGTGGATATGCGCTGTGAATTTCTGGTTCAAAATCCCCCGCAGGCAAAGATCATGTATTCGAAATAACTCTTCAGCAAAAAAAATTTGGACACTACAAAATATTCATGTTCAATTACGCCGCCACACTTACCCATCTATTCGCAATAACCCCAAAGCAAAAAGAACTGAGCCACTCCCTAAAACGGCTTTTGAATCTAGACCAATTGTGTGGATATGCGCTGTGAATTTCTGGTTCAAAATCCCCCACAGGCAAGATCATGTATTCGAAATAACTCTTCAGCAAAAAAATTTGGACACTACAAAATATTCATGTTCAATTTCGCCGCCACACTTACCCATCTATTCGCAGTAACCCAAAAGCAAAAAGAACTGAGCCACTCCCTAAAACGGCTTTTGAATCTAGACCAATTGTGTGGATATGCGCTGTGAATTTCTGGTTCAAAATCCCCCACAGGCAAGATCATGTATTCGAAATAACTCTTCAGCAAAAAAAATTTGGACACTACAAAATATTCATGTTCAATTTCGCCGCCACACTTACCCATCTATTCGCATCACATCCAAAAGCAAAAAAGAACTGAGCCACTCCCTAAAACGGCTTTTGAATCTAGACCAATTGTGTGGATATGCGCTGTGAATTTCTGGTTCAAAATCCCCCACAGGCAAGATCATGTATTCGAAATAACTCTTCAGCAAAAAAAATTTGGACACTACAAAATATTCATGTTCAATTTCGCCGCCACACTTACCCATCTATTCGCAGTAACCCAAAAGCAAAAAGAACTGAGCCACTCCCTAAAACGGCTTTTGAATCTAGACCAATTGTGTGGATATGCGCTGTGAATTTCTGGTTCAAAATCCCCCACAGGCAAGATCATGTATTCGAAATAACTCTTCAGCAAAAAAATTTGGACACTACAAAATATTCATGTTCAATTTCGCCGCCACACTTACCCATCTATTCGCATAACCCAAAGCAAAAAGAACTGAGCCACTCCTAAACGGCTTTTGAATCTAGACCAATTGTGTGGATATGCGCTGTGAATTTCTGGTTCAAAATCCCCCACAGGCAAGATCATGTATTCGAAATAACTCTTCAGCAAAAAAAATTTGGACACTACAAAATATTCATGTTCAATTTCGCCGCCACACTTACCCATCTATTCGCAGTAACCCAAAAGCAAAAAGAACTGAGCCACTCCCTAAAACGGCTTTTGAATCTAGACCAATTGTGTGGATATGCGCTGTGAATTTCTGGTTCAAAATCCCCCACAGGCAAGATCATGTATTCGAAATAACTCTTCAGCAAAAAATTTGACACTACAAAATATTCATGTTCAATTCGCCGCCACACTTACCCTCTATTCGCATAACCAAAGCAAAAAACTGAGCCACTCCCTAAAACGGCTTTGAATCTAGACCAATTGTGGATATGCGCTAATTTCTGGTTCAAAATCCCCCACAGGCAAGATCATGTATTCGAAATAACTCTTCAGCAAAAAAATTTGGACACTACAAAATATTCATGTTCAATTTCGCCGCCACACTTACCCATCTATTCGCAGTAACCCAAAAGCAAAAAGAACTGAGCCACTCCCTAAAACGGCTTTTGAATCTAGACCAATTGTGTGGATATGCGCTTGAATTTCTGGTTCAAAATCCCCCACAGGCAAGATCATGTAACCTTCAAAAAATTTGGACACTACAAAATATTCATGTTCAATTCGCGCCACACTTACCCATCTATTCGCATAACCAAAGCAAAAAGAACTGAGCCACTCCTAAAACGGCTTTGAATCTAGACCAATTGTGTGATATGCGAAATAACTCTTCAGCAAAAAAAATTTGGACACTACAAAATATTCATGTTCAATTTCGCCGCCACACTTACCCATCTATTCGCAGTAACCCAAAAGCAAAAAGAACTGAGCCACTCCCTAAAACGGCTTTTGAATCTAGACCAATTGTGTGGATATGCGCTGTGAATTTCTGGTTCAAAATCCCCCACAGGCAAGATCATGTATTCGAAATAACTCTTCAGCAAAAAAAATTTGGACACTACAAAATATTCATGTTCAATTTCGCCGCCACACTTACCCATCTATTCGCAGTAACCCAAAGCAAAAAGAACTGAGCCACTCCCTAAAACGGCTTTTGAATCTAGACCAATTGTGTGGATATGCGCTGTGAATTTCTGGTTCAAAATCCCCCACAGGCAAGATCATGTATTCGAAATAACTCTTCAGCAAAAAAAATTTGGACACTACAAAATATTCATGTTCAATTTCGCCGCCACACTTACCCATCTATTCGCAGTAACCCAAAAGCAAAAAGAACTGAGCCACTCCCTAAAACGGCTTTTGAATCTAGACCAATTGTGTGGATATGCGCTGTGAATTTCTGGTTCAAAATCCCCCACAGGCAAGATCATGTATTCGAAATAACTCTTCAGCAAAAAAAATTTGGACACTACAAAATATTCATGTTCAATTTCGCCGCCACACTTACCCATCTATTCGCAATAACCCCAAAGCAAAAAGAACTGAGCCACTCCCTAAAACGGCTTTTGAATCTAGACCAATTGTGTGGATATGCGCTGTGAATTTCTGGTTCAAAATCCCCCACAGGCAAGATCATGTATTCGAAATAACTCTTCAGCAAAAAAAATTTGGACACTACAAAATATTCATGTTCAATTTCGCCGCCACACTTACCCATCTATTCGCAGTAACCCAAAAGCAAAAAGAACTGAGCCACTCCCTAAAACGGCTTTTGAATCTAGACCAATTGTGTGGATATGCGCTGTGAATTTCTGGTTCAAAATCCCCCACAGGCAAGATCATGTATTCGAAATAACTCTTCAGCAAAAAAAATTTGGACACTACAAAATATTCATGTTCAATTTCGCCGCCACACTTACCCATCTATTCGCAGTAACCCAAAAGCAAAAAGAACTGAGCCACTCCCTAAAACGGCTTTTGAATCTAGACCAATTGTGTGGATATGCGCTGTGAATTTCTGGTTCAAAATCCCCCACAGGCAAGATCATGTATTCGAAATAACTCTTCAGCAAAAAAAATTTGGACACTACAAAATATTCATGTTCAATTTCGCCGCCACACTTACCCATCTATTCGCAGTAACCCAAAAGCAAAAAGAACTGAGCCACTCCCTAAAACGGCTTTTGAATCTAGACCAATTGTGTGGATATGCGCTGTGAATTTCTGGTTCAAAATCCCCCACAGGCAAGATCATGTATTCGAAATAACTCTTCAGCAAAAAAAATTTGGACACTACAAAATATTCATGTTCAATTTCGCCGCCACACTTACCCATCTATTCGCAGTAACCCAAAAGCAAAAAGAACTGAGCCACTCCCTAAAACGGCTTTTGAATCTAGACCAATTGTGTGGATATGCGCTGTGAATTTCTGGTTCAAAATCCCCCACAGGCAAGATCATGTATTCGAAATAACTCTTCAGCAAAAAAAATTTGGACACTACAAAATATTCATGTTCAATTTCGCCGCCACACTTACCCATCTATTCGCAGTAACCCAAAAGCAAAAAGAACTGAGCCACTCCCTAAAACGGCTTTTGAATCTAGACCAATTGTGTGGATATGCGCTGTGAATTTCTGGTTCAAAATCCCCCACAGGCAAGATCATGTATTCGAAATAACTCTTCAGCAAAAAAAATTTGGACACTACAAAATATTCATGTTCAATTTCGCCGCCACACTTACCCATCTATTCGCAGTAACCCAAAGCAAAAAGAACTGAGCCACTCCCTAAAACGGCTTTTGAATCTAGACCAATTGTGTGGATATGCGCTGTGAATTTCTGGTTCAAAATCCCCCACAGGCAAGATCATGTATTCGAAATAACTCTTCAGCAAAAAAATTTGGACACTACAAAATATTCATGTTCAATTTCGCCGCCACACTTACCCATCTATTCGCAGTAACCCAAAGCAAAAAGAACTGAGCCACTCCCTAAAACGGCTTTTGAATCTAGACCAATTGTGTGGATATGCGCTGTGAATTTCTGGTTCAAAATCCCCCACAGGCAAGATCATGTATTCGAAATAACTCTTCAGCAAAAAAAATTTGGACACTACAAAATATTCATGTTCAATTTCGCCGCCACACTTACCCATCTATTCGCAGTAACCCAAAAGCAAAAAGAACTGAGCCACTCCCTAAAACGGCTTTTGAATCTAGACCAATTGTGTGGATATGCGCTGTGAATTTCTGGTTCAAAATCCCCCACAGGCAAGATCATGTATTCGAAATAACTCTTCAGCAAAAAAAATTTGGACACTACAAAATATTCATGTTCAATTTCGCCGCCACACTTACCCATCTATTCGCAGTAACCCAAAAGCAAAAAGAACTGAGCCACTCCCTAAAACGGCTTTTGAATCTAGACCAATTGTGTGGATATGCGCTGTGAATTTCTGGTTCAAAGTCCCCCACAGGCAAGATCATGTATTCGAAATAACTCTTCAGCAAAAAAAATTTGGACACTACAAAATATTCATGTTCAATTTCGCCGCCACACTTACCCATCTATTCGCAGTAACCCAAAAGCAAAAAGAACTGAGCCACTCCCTAAAACGGCTTTTGAATCTAGACCAATTGTGTGGATATGCGCTGTGAATTTCTGGTTCAAAATCCCCCACAGGCAAGTTCATGTATTCGAAATAACACTTCAGCAAAAAAAATTTGGACACTACAAAATATTCATGTTCAATTTCGCCGCCACACTTACCCATCTATTCGCAGTAACCCAAAAGCAAGAAGAACTGAGCCACTCCCTAAAACGGCTTTTGAATGTAGGCCAATTGTGTGGATATGCGCTGTGAATTTCTGGTTCAAAATCCCCCGCAGGCAAGATCATGTATTCGAAATAACTCTTCAGCAAAAAAAATTTGGACACTACAAAATATTCATGTTCAATTTCGCCGCCACACTTACCCATCTATTCGCAGTAACCCCAAAGCAAAAAGAACTGAGCCACTCCCTAAAACGGCTTTTGAATCTAGACCAATTGTGTGGATATGCGCTGTGAATTTCTGGTTCAAAATCCCCCGCAGGCAAGATCATGTATTCGAAATAACTCTTCAGCAAAAAAAATTTGGACACTAGAAAATATTCATGTTCAATTACGCCGCCACACTTACCCATCTATTCGCAATAACCCCAAAGCAAAAAGAACTGAGCCACTCCCTAAAACGGCTTTTGAATCTAGACCAATTGTGTGGATATGCGCTGTGAATTTCTGGTTCAAAATCCCCCACAGGCAAGATCATGTATTCGAAATAACTCTTCAGCAAAAAAAATTTGGACACTACAAAATATTCATGTTCAATTTCGCCGCCACACTTACCCATCTATTCGCAGTAACCCAAAAGCAAAAAGAACTGAGCCACTCCCTAAAACGGCTTTTGAATCTAGACCAATTGTGTGGATATGCGCTGTGAATTTCTGGTTCAAAATCCCCCACAGGCAAGATCATGTATTCGAAATAACTCTTCAGCAAAAAAAATTTGGACACTACAAAATATTCATGTTCAATTTCGCCGCCACACTTACCCATCTATTCGCAGTAACCCAAAAGCAAAAAGAACTGAGCCACTCCCTAAAACGGCTTTTGAATCTAGACCAATTGTGTGGATATGCGCTGTGAATTTCTGGTTCAAAATCCCCCACAGGCAAGATCATGTATTCGAAATAACTCTTCAGCAAAAAAAATTTGGACCCAACAAAATGTTCATGTTCAATTTCGCCGCCACACTTACCCATCTATTCGCAGTAATCCAAAAGCAAAAAGAACTGAGCCACTCCCTAAAACGGCTTTTGAATCTAGACCAATTGTGTGGATATGCGCTGTGAATTTCTGGTTCAAAATCCACCACAGGCAAGATCATGTATTCGAAATAACTCTTCAGCAAAAAAAATTTGGACACTACAAAATATTCATGTTCAATTTCGCCGCCACACTTACCCATCTATTCGCAGTAACCCAAAAGCAAAAAGAACTGAGCCACTCCCTAAAACGGCTTTTGAATCTAGACCAATTGTGTGGATATGCGCTGTGAATTTCTGGTTCAAAATCCCCCACAGGCAAGATCATGTATTCGAAATAACTCTTCAGCAAAAAAAATTTGGACACTACAAAATATTCATGTTCAATTTCGCCGCCACACTTACCCATCTATTCGCAGTAACCCAAAAGCAAAAAGAACTGAGCCACTCCCTAAAACGGCTTTTGAATCTAGACCAATTGTGTGGATATGCGCTGTGAATTTCTGGTTCAAAATCCCCCACAGGCAAGATCATGTATTCGAAATAACTCTTCAGCAAAAAAAATTTGGACACTACAAAATATTCATGTTCAATTTCGCCGCCACACTTACCCATCTATTCGCAGTAACCCCAAAGCAAAAAGAACTGAGCCACTCCCTAAAACGGCTTTTGAATCTAGACCAATTGTGTGGATATGCGCTGTGAATTTCTGGTTCAAAATCCCCCACAGGCAAGATCATGTATTCGAAATAACTCTTCAGCAAAAAAAATTTGGACACTACAAAATATTCATGTTCAATTTCGCCGCCACACTTACCCATCTATTCGCAGTAACCCAAAAGCAAAAAGAACTGAGCCACTCCCTAAAACGGCTTTTGAATCTAGACCAATTGTGTGGATATGCGCTGTGAATTTCTGGTTCAAAATCCCCCACAGGCAAGATCATGTATTCGAAATAACTCTTCAGCAAAAGAAATTTGGACACTACAAAATGTTCATGTTCAATTTCGCCGCCACACTTACCCATCTATTCGCAGTAACCCAAAAGCAAGAAGAACTGAGCCACTCCCTAAAACGGCTTTTGAATGTAGGCCAATTGTGTGGATATGCGCTGTGAATTTCTGGTTCAAAATCCCCCACAGGCAAGATCATGTATTCGAAATAACTCTTCAGCAAAAAAAATTTGGACACTAGAAAATATTCATGTTCAATTACGCCGCCACACTTACCCATCTATTCGCAATAACCCCAAAGCAAAAAGAACTGAGCCACTCCCTCAATCGGCTTTTGAATCTAGACCAATTGTGTGGATATGCGCTGTGAATTTCTGGTTCAAAATCCCCCACAGGCAAGATCATGTATTCGAAATAACTCTTCAGCAAAAAAAATTTGGACACTACAAAATATTCATGTTCAATTTCGCCGCCACACTTACCCATCTATTCGCAGTAACCCAAAAGCAAAAAGAACTGAGCCACTCCCTAAAACGGCTTTTGAATCTAGACCAATTGTGTGGATATGCGCTGTGAATTTCTGGTTCAAAATCCCCCACAGGCAAGATCATGTATTCGAAATAACTCTTCAGCAAAAAAAATTTGGACACTACAAAATATTCATGTTCAATTTCGCCGCCACACTTACCCATCTATTCGCAGTAACCGAAAAGGAAAAAGAACTGAGCCACTCCCTAAAACGGCTTTTGAATCTAGACCAATTGTGTGGATATGCGCTGTGAATTTCTGGTTCAAAATCCCCCACAGGCAAGATCATGTATTCGAAATAACTCTTCAGCAAAAAAAAATTTGGACACTACAAAATATTCATGTTCAATTTCGCCGCCACACTTACCCATCTATTCGCAGTAACCCAAAAGCAAAAAGAACTGAGCCACTCCCTAAAACGGCTTTTGAATCTAGACCAATTGTGTGGATATGCGCTGTGAATTTCTGGTTCAAAATCCCCCACAGGCAAGATCATGTATTCGAAATAACTCTTCAGCAAAAAAAATTTGGACACTACAAAATATTCATGTTCAATTTCGCCGCCACACTTACCCATCTATTCGCAGTAACCCAAAAGCAAAAAGAACTGAGCCACTCCCTAAAACGGCTTTTGAATCTAGACCAATTGTGTGGATATGCGCTGTGAATTTCTGGTTCAAAATCCCCCACAGGCAAGATCATGTATTCGAAATAACTCTTCAGCAAAAAAAATTTGGACACTACAAAATATTCATGTTCAATTTCGCCGCCACACTTACCCATCTATTCGCAGTAACCCAAAAGCAAAAAGAACTGAGCCACTCCCTAAAACGGCTTTTGAATCTAGACCAATTGTGTGGATATGCGCTGTGAATTTCTGGTTCAAAATCCCCCACAGGCAAGATCATGTATTCGAAATAACTCTTCAGCAAAAAAAATTTGGACACTACAAAATATTCATGTTCAATTTCGCCGCCACACTTACCCATCTATTCGCAGTAACCCAAAAGCAAAAAGAACTGAGCCACTCCCTAAAACGGCTTTTGAATCTAGACCAATTGTGTGGATATGCGCTGTGAATTTCTGGTTCAAAATCCCCCACAGGCAAGATCATGTATTCGAAATAACTCTTCAGCAAAAAAAATTTGGACACTACAAAATATTCATGTTCAATTACGCCGCCACACTTACCCATCTATTCGCAATAACCCAAAGCAAAAAGAACTGAGCCACTCCCTAAAACGGCTTTTGAATCTATCAATTGTGGATATGCGGTTCAAAATCCCCCACAGGCAAGATCATGTATTCGAAATAACTCTTCAGCAAAAAAAATTTGGACACTACAAAATATTCATGTTCAATTTCGCCGCCACACTTACCCATCTATTCGCAGTAACCCAAAAGCAAAAAGAACTGAGCCACTCCCTAAAACGGCTTTTGAATCTAGACCAATTGTGTGGATATGCGCTGTGAATTTCTGTTCAAAATCCCCCACAGGCAAGATCATGTATTCGAAATAACTCTTCAGCAAAAAAAATTTGGACACTACAAAATATTCATGTTCAATTTCGCCGCCACACTTACCCATCTATTCGCAGTAACCCAAAAGCAAAAAGAACTGAGCCACTCCCTAAAACGGCTTTTGAATCTAGACCAATTGTGTGGATATGCGCTGTGAATTTCTGGTTCAAAACTTCGGCAAGATCATGTATTCGAAATAACTCTTCAGCAAAAAAAATTTGGACACTACAAAATATTCATGTTCAATTTCGCCGCCACACTTACCCATCTATTCGCAGTAACCGAAAAGCAAAAAGAACTGAGCCACTCCCTAAAACGGCTTTTGAATCTAGACCAATTGTGTGGATATGCGCTGTGAATTTCTGGTTCAAAATCCCCCACAGGCAAGATCATGTATTCGAAATAACTCTTCAGCAAAAAAAATTTGGACACTACAAAATATTCATGTTCAATTTCGCCGCCACACTTACCCATCTATTCGCAGTAACCCCAAAAGCAAAAGAACTGAGCCACTCCCTAAAACGGCTTTTGAATTAGACCAATTGTGTGGATATGCGCTGTGAATTTCTGAAAATCCCCCACAGGCAAGATCATGTATTCGAAATAACTCTTCAGCAAAAAAAAAAATTTGGACACACAAAATATTCATGTTCAATTGCCGTTACCCATCTATTCGCAGTAACCCAAAAGCAAAAAGAACTGAGCCACTCCCTAAAACGGCTTTTGAATCTAGACCAATTGTGTGGATATGCGCTGTGAATTTCTGGTTCAAAATCAGTTCTTTTTGCTTTGGGGTTATTGCGAATAGTTGGGTTAGTGTGGCGGCGTAATTGAACATGAATATTTTGTAGTGTCCAAATTCTTTTTAATGAGGAGTTATTTCTTATAGATGGTCTTGCTTGTGGGTTATTTTGAAACAGAAATTCGTCGCGCACATCCGCATAATTGCGTCTAGTTGGAACAGCAGATTTAGCGAGTGGTTCAGTTCTTTTTCCTTTGGGGTTATTGCGAATAATTGGGTTAGGGTTGCGGCGAAATTGAATGCGAGAATTTTGTAGGGTCCTAATTTTCTCTCGTGAGGAGTTATTTCGAATAGACGGTCTTGCCTGAGGGGTATTTTGATCCAGAAATTTGTAGCGCACATCCACAAAATTGCGTCTAGATTGAACAGCAGTTTTAGGGAGTGGCTCAGTTGTTTTTGCTTTGGGGTTATTGCAAATAGATGGGTAAGTGTGGCGGCGAAAGTGAACATGAATATTTTGTAGTGTCCAAATGTTTGTTGCTGAAGAGTTATTTCGAATAGATGATCTTGCCTGTGGGGTATTTTGTTCCAGAAATTCGTAGCGCACATCCACACAAATGCGTCTAGATTCCACAGCCATTTTAGGGAGTGGCTCAGTTTTTTTGCTTTGGGATTATTGCGAATAGATGGGTAAGTGTGACGGCGAAATTGAACATAAATATTTGGTAGTGTCCATATTTTTTTTAATGAGGAGTTATTTCGAATAGATGGTCTTGCTTGTGGGTTATTTTGAACCAGAAATTCGTGTCGCACATCGGTATAATGGCGTCTAGATGGAACAGCAGGTTTAGCGAGTAGCTCAGTTCTTTTTCTTTTGGGGTTATTGCGAATAATTGGATTAGGGTTGCGGCGAAAGTGAACACGAGAATTTTGTAGGGTCCAAATTTTTTCTCCTGAGGTGTTAGTACAAATAGATGGTCTTGCCTGTGGGGTATTTTGATCCAGAAATTTGTAGCGGAAATCCACATAATTGCGTCTAGATTGAACAGCAGTTTTAGGGAGTGGCTCAGTTCTTTTTGCTTTGGGGTTATTGCGAATAGATGGGTAAGTGTGGTGGCGAAATTGAACATGAATATTTTGTGGTGTCCAAATTTTTCTTCCTGAGGAGTTATTTCGAATAGATGATCTTGCCTGTGCGGTATTCTGATCCAGAAATTCGTAGCGCACAACCACACAATTGCGTCTAGATTCAACAGCCGTTTTAGGGAGTGGTTCGGTTCTTTCTGCTTTGGGGTTATTGCGAATAGATGGGTAAGTGTGGCCGCGTAATTGAACATGAATATTATGTAATGCGCAAATTTTTTTTAATGAGGAGTTATTTCGAATAGATGGTCTTGCTTGTGGGTTATTTTGAACCAGAAATTCGTGGCGCACATCCGCATAATTGGGTCTAGTTGGAAGAGAAGGTTTAGGGAGTGGCTCAGTTCTTTTTCCTTTGGGGTTAATGCGAATAATTGGGTTAAGTTTGCGGCGAAAGTGAACACGAGAATTTTGAAGGGTCCAAATTTTTTCTCCTGGGTTGTTATTTCGAATAGATGGTCTTGCCTGTGGGGTATTTTGATCCAGAAATTTGTAGCGCACATCCAAATAATTGCGTCTAGATTGAACAGCAGTGTTAGGGAGTGGCTCAGTTCTTTTTGCTTCGGGGTTATGGCGAATAGATGGGTAAGTGTGGCGGCGAAATTGAACATGAATATTTTGTAGTGTCCAAATTTTTTTTTCTGAAGAGTTATTTCGAATAGATGATCTTGCCTGTGGGGTATTTTGATCCAGAAATTCGTAGCGGACATCCACACAATTGCGTCTAGATTCCACAGCCGTTTTAGGGAGTAGCTCAGTTCTTTTTGCTTTGGGGTTATTGCGAATAGATGGGTAAGTGTGACGGCGAAATTGAACATGAATATTTGGTGGTGTCCAAATTTTTTTAATGATGAGTTATTTGGAATAGATGAACTTGCCTGTTGGTTATCTTGAACCAGCAATTTGTAGCGCACATCCACATAATTGCGTCTAGATTCAACAGCAATTTTAGGGAGTGGCTCAGTTCTTTTTACTTTGGGGTTATTGCGAAAAGATGGGTAAGTGTGGCGGGGAAATTGAACATGAATATTTTGTAGTGTCCAAATTTTCTTTAATGAGGAGTTCTTTGGAATAGATAGTCTTGCTTGTGTGGTATTTTGAACCAGAAATTTGGAGCGCACATCCACACAATTGCGTCTGGATCCAACAGCCGTTTTAGGGAGTGGCTCAGTTCTTTTTGCTTTGGGGTTATTGCGAATAGATGGGTAAGTGTGACGGCAAAATTGAACATGAATATTTGGTAGTGTCCAAATTTTTTTTGCTGATGAGTTGTTTCGAATAGATGATCTTGCCTGTGGGGTATTTTGATCCAGAAATTTGTAGCCCACATCCACACAATTGCGTCTGGATTCAACAGCCGTTTTAGGGAGTGGTTCAGTTCTTTTTGCTTTGGGGTTATTGCGAATAGATGGGTAGGTGTGGCGAAGAAATTAAACATGAATATTTGGTAGTGTCCAAATTTTTTTGGCTGAGGAGTTATTTCGAATAGATGATCTTGCCTGTGGGGTATTTTGTTCCAGAAATTCGTAGCGCACATCCACACAAATGCGTCTAGATTCCACAGCCATTTTAGGGAGTGGCTCAGTTTTTTTGCTTTGGGGTTATTGCGAATAGATGGGTAAGTGTGACGGCGAAATTGAACTTGAATATTTGGTAGTGTCCAAATTTTTCTCCCTGAGGAGTTATTTCGAATAGATGATCTTGCCTGTGCGGTATTCTGATCCAGAAATTCGTAGCGCACAACCACACAATTGCGTCTGGATTCAATAGCCGTTTTAGGGAGTGGTTCAGTTCTTTTAGCTTTGGGCTTATTGCGAATAGATGGGTTAGTGTGGCGGCGTAATTGAACATGAATATTTTGTAGTGTCCAAATTCTTTTTAATGAGGAGTTATTTCTTATAGATGGTCTTGCTTGTGGGTTATTTTGAAACAGAAATTCGTGGCGCACATCCGCATAATTGCGTCTAGTTGGAACAGCAGATTTAGCGAGTGGCTCAATTCTTTTTCCTTTGGGGTTATTGCGAATAATTGGGTTAGGGTTGCGGCGAAAGTGAACGCGATAATTTTGTAGGGTCCTAATTTTCTCTCGTGAGGAGTTATTTCGAATAGACGGTCTTGCCTGAGGGGTATTTTGATCCAGAAATTTGTAGCGCACATCCACATAATTGCGTCTAGATTGAACAGCAGTTTTAGGGAGTGGCTCAGTTCTTTTTGCTTTGGGGTTATTTCAAATAGATGGGTAAGTGTGGCGGCGAAAGTGAACATGAATATTTTGTAGTTTCCAAATTTTTGTTGTTGAAGAGTTATTTCGAATAGATGATCTTGCCTGTGGGGTATTTTGTTCCAGAAATTCGTAGCGCACATCCACACAAATGCGTCTAGATTCCACAGCCATTTTAGGGAGTGGCTCAGTTTTTTTCCTTTGGGGTTATTGCGAATAGATGGGTAAGTGTGACGGCGAAATTGAACATGAATATTTGGTAGTGTCCAAATTTTTCTTCCTGAGGAGTTATTTCGAATAGATGATCTTGCCTGTGCGGTATTCTGATCCAGAAATTCGTAGCGCACAACCACACAATTGCGTGTGGATTCAACAGCCGTTTTAGGGAGTGGTTCAGTTCTTTTTGCTTTGGGGTTATTGCGAATAGATGGGTTAGTGTGGCGGCGTAATTGAACATGAATATTTTGTAGTGTCCAAAATCTTTTTAATGAGGAGTTATTTCTTATAGATGGTCTTGCTTGTGGGTTATTTTGAACCAGAAATTCGTGGCGCACATACGCATAATTGCGTCTAGATGGAACAGCAGGTTGAGCGAGTGGCTCAGTTCATTTTCCTTTGGGCTTATTGCGAATAATTGGGTTAGGGTTCCGGCGAAAGTGAACATGAGAATTTTGTAGGGTCCAAATTTTTTCTCCTGAGGAGTTATTTCCAATAGATGGTCTTGCCTGTTGGGTATTTTGATCCAGAAATTTGTAGCGCACATCCACATAGTTGCGTGTTGATTGAACAGCAGTTTTAGGGAGTGACTCAGTTCTTTTTGCTTTGGGGTTATTGCAAATAGATGGGTAAGTGTGGCGGCGATATTGAACATGAATATTTTATAGTGTCCAAATTTTTTTTGCTGAAGAGTTATATCGAATAGATGATCTTGCCTGTGGGGTATTCTGATCCAGAAATTCGTAGCGCACAACCACACAATTGCGTCTGGATTCAACAGCCGTTTTAGGGAGTGGTTCAGTTCTTTTTGCTTTCGGCTTATTGCGAATAGATGGGTTAGTGTGGCGGCGTAATTGAACATGAATATTTTGTAGTGTCCAAAATCTTTTTAATGAGGAGTTATTTCTTATAGATGGTCTTGCTTGTGGGTTATTTTGAACCAGAAATTCGTGGCGCACATAGGCATAATTGCGTCTAGATGGAACAGCAGGTTGAGCGAGTGGCTCAGTTCATTTTCCTTTGGGGTTATTGCGAATAATTGGGTTAGGGTTCCGGCGAAAGTGAACATGAGAATTTTGTAGGGTCCAAATTTTTTCTCCTGAGGAGTTATTTCCAATAGATGGTCTTGCCTGTTGGGTATTTTGATCCAAAAATTTGTAGCGCACATCCACATAGTTGCGTCTTGATTGAACAGCAGTTATAGGGAGTGGCTCAGTTCTTTTTGCTTTGGGGTTATTTCAAATAGATGGGTAAGTGTGGCGGCGAAAGTGAACATGAATATTTTGTAGTGTCCAAATTTTTGTTGTTGAAGAGTTATTTCGAATAGATGATCTTGCCTGTGGGGTATTTTGTTCCAGAAATTCGTAGCGCACATCCACACAAATGCGTCTAGATTCCACAGCCATTTTAGGGAGTGGCTCAGTTTTTTTGCTTTGGGGTTATTGCGAATAGATGGGTAAGTGTGACGGCGAAATTGAACATGAATATTTGGTAGTGTCCAAATTTTTCTTCCTGAGGAGTTATTTCGAATAGATGATCTTGCCTGTGCGGTATTCTGATCCAGAAATTCGTAGCGCACAACCACACAATTGCGTCTGGATTCAACAGCCGTTTTAGGGAGTGGTTCAGTTCTTTTTGCTTTGGGGTTATTGCGAATAGATGGGTTAGTGTGGCGGCGTAATTGAACATGAATATTTTGTAGTGTCCAAAATCTTTTTAATGAGGAGTTATTTCTTATAGATGGTCTTGCTTGTGGGTTATTTTGAACCAGAAATTCGTGGCGCACATACGCATAATTGCGTCTAGATGGAACAGCAGGTTGAGCGAGTGGCTCAGTTCATTTTCCTTTGGGCTTATTGCGAATAATTGGGTTAGGGTTCCGGCGAAAGTGAACATGAGAATTTTGTAGGGTCCAAATTTTTTCTCCTGAGGAGTTATTTCCAATAGATGGTCTTGCCTGTTGGGTATTTTGATCCAGAAATTTGTAGCGCACATCCACATAGTTGCGTGTTGATTGAACAGCAGTTTTAGGGAGTGACTCAGTTCTTTTTGCTTTGGGGTTATTGCAAATAGATGGGTAAGTGTGGCGGCGATATTGAACATGAATATTTTATAGTGTCCAAATTTTTTTTGCTGAAGAGTTATATCGAATAGATGATCTTGCCTGTGGGGTATTCTGATCCAGAAATTCGTAGCGCACAACCACACAATTGCGTCTGGATTCAACAGCCGTTTTAGGGAGTGGTTCAGTTCTTTTTGCTTTCGGCTTATTGCGAATAGATGGGTTAGTGTGGCGGCGTAATTGAACATGAATATTTTGTAGTGTCCAAAATCTTTTTAATGAGGAGTTATTTCTTATAGATGGTCTTGCTTGTGGGTTATTTTGAACCAGAAATTCGTGGCGCACATAGGCATAATTGCGTCTAGATGGAACAGCAGGTTGAGCGAGTGGCTCAGTTCATTTTCCTTTGGGGTTATTGCGAATAATTGGGTTAGGGTTCCGGCGAAAGTGAACATGAGAATTTTGTAGGGTCCAAATTTTTTCTCCTGAGGAGTTATTTCCAATAGATGGTCTTGCCTGTTGGGTATTTTGATCCAAAAATTTGTAGCGCACATCCACATAGTTGCGTCTTGATTGAACAGCAGTTATAGGGAGTGGCTCAGTTCTTTTTGCTTTGGGGTTATTTCAAATAGATGGGTAAGTGTGGCGGCGAAAGTGAACATGAATATTTTGTAGTGTCCAAATTTTTGTTGTTGAAGAGTTATTTCGAATAGATGATCTTGCCTGTGGGGTATTTTGTTCCAGAAATTCGTAGCGCACATCCACACAAATGCGTCTAGATTCCACAGCCATTTTAGGGAGTGGCTCAGTTTTTTTGCTTTGGGGTTATTGCGAATAGATGGGTAAGTGTGACGGCGAAATTGAACATGAATATTTGGTAGTGTCCAAATTTTTCTTCCTGAGGAGTTATTTCGAATAGATGATCTTGCCTGTGCGGTATTCTGATCCAGAAATTCGTAGCGCACAACCACACAATTGCGTCTGGATTCAACAGCCGTTTTAGGGAGTGGTTCAGTTCTTTTTGCTTTGGGGTTATTGCGAATAGATGGGTTAGTGTGGCGGCGTAATTGAACATGAATATTTTGTAGTGTCCAAAATCTTTTTAATGCGGAGTTATTTCTTATAGATGGTCTTGCTTGTGGGTTATTTTGAACCAGAAATTCGTGGCGCACATAGGCATAATTGCGTCTAGATGGAACAGCAGGTTGAGCGAGTGGCTCAGTTCATTTTCCTTTGGGGTTATTGCGAATAATTGGGTTAGGGTTCCGGCGAAAGTGAACATGAGAATTTTGTAGGGTCCAAATTTTTTCTCCTGAGGAGTTATTTCCAATAGATGGTCTTGCCTGTTGGGTATTTTCATCCAGAAATTTGTAGCGCACATCCACATAGTTGCGTCTTGATTGAACAGCAGTTTTAGGGAGTGGCTCAGTTCTTTTTGCATTGGGGTTATTTCAAATAGATGGGTAAGTGTGGCGGCGAAAGTGAACATGAATATTTTGTAGTGTCCAAATTTTTGTTGTTGAAGAATTATTTCGAATAGATGATCTTGCTTGTGGGGTATTTTGTTCCAGAAATTCGTAGCGCACATCCACACAAATGCGTCTAGATTCCACAGCCATTTTAGGGAGTGGCTCAGTTTTTTTCCTTTGGGGTTATTGCGAATAGATGGGTAAGTGTGACGGCGAAATTGAACATGAATATTTGGTAGTGTCCAAATTTTTCTTCCTGAGGAGTTATTTCGAATAGATGATCTTGCCTGTGCGGTATTCTGATCCAGAAATTCGTAGCGCACAACCACACAATTGCGTCTGGATTCAACAGCCGTTTTAGGGAGTGGTTCAGTTCTTTTTGCTTTGGGGTTATTGCGAATAGATGGGTTAGTGTGGCGGCGTAATTGAACATGAATATTTTGTAGTGTCCATAATCTTTTTAATGAGGAGTTATTTCTTATAGATGGTCTTGCTTGTGGGTTATTTTGAACCAGAAATTCGTGGCGCACATAGGCATAATTGCGTCTAGATGGAACAGCAGGTTGAGCGAGTGGCTCAGTTCATTTTCCTTTGGGGTTATTGCGAATAATTGGGTTAGGGTTCCGGCGAAAGTGAACATGAGAATTTTGTAGGGTCCAAATTTTTTCTCCTGAGGAGTTATTTCCAATAGATGGTCTTGCCTGTTGGGTATTTTGATCCAGAAATTTGTAACGCACATCCACATAGTTGCGTCTTGATTGAACAGCAGTTTTAGGGAGTGGCTCAGTTCTTTTTGCTTTGGGGTTATTGCAAATAGATGGGTAAGTGTGGCGGCGATATTGAACATGAATATTTTATAGTGTCCAAATTTTTTTTGCTGAAGAGTTATATCGAATAGATGATCTTGCCTGTGGGGTATTCTGATCCAGAAATTCGTAGCGCACATTCACACAATTGCGTCTCGATTCAACAGCCGTTTTAGGGAGTGGTTCAGTTCTTTCTGCTTTGGGGTTATTGGGAATAGATGGGTAAGTGTGGCCGCGTAATTGAACATGAATATTTTGTTGTGTCCATATTATTTTTAATGAGGAGTTATTTCGAATAGATGGTCTTGCTTGTGTGTTATTTTGAACCAGAAATTCGTGTCGCACATCGGTATAATTGCGTCTAGATGGAACAGCAGGTTTAGCGAGTAGCTCAGTTCTTTTTCTTTTGGGGTTATTGCGAATAATTGGGTTAGGGTTGCCGCGAAAGTGAACATGAGAATTTTGTAGGGTCCAAATTTATTCTCCTGAGGCGTTATTTCGAATAGATGGTCTTGCCTGTGGGGTATTTTGATCCAGAAATTCGTAGCGCACATCCACACAATTGCGTCTAGATTGAACAGCAGTTTTAGGGAGTGGCTCAGTTCTTTTTGCTTTGGGGTTATTGCGAATAGATGGGTAAGTGTGGCGGCGAAATTGAACATGAATATTTTGTAGTGTCCAAATTTTTTTTGCTGAGGAGTTATTTCGAATATATTATCTTGCCTGTGGGGTATTCTGATCCAGAAATTCGTAGCGCACATCCACACAATTGCGTCTAGATTCAACAGCCGTTTTAGGGAGTGGTTCGGTTCTTTCTGCTTTGGGGTTATTGCGAATAGATGGGTAAGTGTGGCCGCGTAATTGAACATGAATATTATGTAATGCGCAAATTTTTTTTAATGAGGAGTTATTTCGAATAGATGGTCTTGCTTGTGGGTTATTTTGAACCAGAAATTCGTGGCGCACATCCGCATAATTGGGTCTAGTTGGAAGAGCAGGTTTAGGGAGTGGCTCAGTTCTTTTTCCTTTGGGGTTAATGCGAATAATTGGGTTAGGTTTGCGGCGAAAGTGAACACGAGAATTTTGAAGGGTCCAAATTTTTTCTCCTGGGTTGTTATTTCGAATAGATGGTCTTGCCTGTGGGGTATTTTGATCCAGAAATTTGTAGCGCACATCCAAATAATTGCGTCTAGATTGAACAGCAGTTTTAGGGAGTGGCTCAGTTCTTTTTGCTTCGGGGTTATGGCGAATAGATGGGTAAGTGTGGCGGCGAAATTGAACATGAATATTTTGTAGTGTCCAAATTTTATTTTTCTGAAGAGTTATTTCGAATAGATGATCTTGCCTGTGGGGTATTTTGATCCAGAAATTCGTAGCGCACATCCACACAATTGCGTCTAGATTCCACAGCCGTTTTAGGGAGTAGCTCAGTTCTTTTTGCTTTGGGGTTATTGCGAATAGATGGGTAAGGGTGACGGCGAAATTGAACATGAATATTTGGTGGTGTCCAAATTTTTTTAATGATGAATTATTTGGAATAGATTAACTTGCCTGTGGGTTATCTTGAACCAGAAATTTGGAGCGCACATCCACACAATTGCGTCTGGATCCAACAGCCGTTTTAGGGAGTGGCTCAGTTCTTTTTGCTTTGGGGTTATTGGGAATAGATGGGTAGGTGTGGTGGAGAAATTAAACATGAATATTTGGTAGTGTCCAAATTTTTTTTGCTGAGGAGTTATTTCGAATAGATGATCTTGCCTGTGGGGTATTCTGATCCAGAAATTCGTAGCGCACATCCACACAATTGCGTCTAGATTCAACAGCCGTTTTAGGGAGTGGTTCAGTTCTTTTTGCTTTGGGGTTATTGCGAATAGATGGGTTAGTGTGGCGGCGTAATTGAACATGAATATTTTGTAGTGTCCAAATTCTTTTTAATGAGGAGTTATTTCTTATAGATGGTCTTGCTTGTGGGTTATTTTGAAACAGAAATTCGTGGCGCACATCCGCATAATTGCGTCTATATGGAACAGCAGGTTTAGCGAGTGGCTCAGTTCTTTTTCCTTTGGGGGTTATTGCGAATAATTGGGATAGGGTTGCGGCGAAAGTGAACACGAGAATCTTGTAGGGTCCAAATTTTTTCTCCTGAGGAGTTATTTCGAATAGATGGTCTTGCCTGTGGGGTATTCTGATCCAGAAATTCGTAGCGCACAACCACACAATTGCGTCTGGATTCAACAGCCGTTTTAGGGAGTGGTTCAGTTCTTTTTGCTTTGGGGGTATTGCGAATAGATGGGTAAGTGTGCCGGCGTAATTGAACATGAATATTTTGTAGTGTCCAAATTCTTTTTAATGAGGAGTTATTTCGAATAGATGGTCTTGCTTGTGGGTTATTTTGAACCATAAATTCGTAGCACACATCCACACAAATGCATCTAGATTCCACTGCCTTTTGGGAGTGGCTCATTTCTTCAGCTATTTCGAATAGATGATCTTGCCTGTGGGGTATTTTGATCCAAAAATTTGTAGCGCACATCCACATAATTGCGTCTACATTGAACAGCAGTTTTAGGGAGTGGCTCAGCTCTTTTAGCTTTGGGGTTATTGCAAATAGATGGGTAAGTGTGGCGGCGAAATTGAACATGAATATTTTGTAGTGTCCAAATTTTTTTTTGCTGAAGAGCTATTTCGAATAGATGATCTTGCCTGTGGGGTATTTTGATTCAGAAATTCGTAGCACACATCCACATAATTGCGTCTAGATTCAACAGCCGTTTTTGGGAGTGGCTCAGTTCTTTTTGCTTTGGGGTTATTGCGAATAGATGGGTAATTTTGGCCGCGTAATTGAACATGAATATTTTGTAGTGTCCAAATTTTTTTTAATGAGGAGTTATTTCGAATAGATGGTCTTGCTTGTGGGTTATTTTGAACCAGAAATTCGTGGCGCACATACGCATAATTGCGTCTAGATGGAACAGCAGATTTAGCGAGTGCCTCAGTTCATTTTCCTTTGGGGTTATTGCGAATAATTGGGTTAGGGTTCCCTCGAAAGTGAACATGAGAATTTTGTAGGGTCCAAATTTTTTCTCCTGAGAAGTTATTTCCAATAGATGGTCTTGCCTGTGGGGTATTTTGACCAAGAAATTTGTAGCGCACATCCACATAGTTGCGTCTTGATTGAACAGCAGTTTTAGGGAGTGGCTCAGTTCTTTTTGCTTTGGGGTTATTGCAAATAGATGGGTAAGTGTGGCGGCGAAATTGAACATGAATATTTTATAGTGTCCAAATTTTTTTTGCTGAAGAGTTATTTCGAATAGATGATCTTGCCTGTGGGGTATTCTGATCCAAAAATTCGTAGCGCACATTCACACAATTGCGTCTCGATTCAACAACCGTTTTAGGGAGTGGTTCAGTTCTTTCTGCTTTGGGGTTATTGCGAATAGATGGGTAAGTGTGGCCGCGTAATTGAACATGAATATTTTGTTGTGTCCATATTTTTTTTAATGAGGAGTTATTTCGAATAGATGGTCTTGCTTGTGGGTTATTTTGAACCAGAAATTCGTGTCGCACATCGGTATAATGGCGTCTAGATGGAACAGCAGGTTTAGCGAGTAGCTCAGTTCTTTTTCTTTTGGGGTTATTGCGAATAATTGGGTTAGGGTTGCGGCGAAAGTGAACACGAGAATTTTGTAGGGTCCAAATTTTTTCTCCTGAGGAGTTAGTACAAATAGATGGTCTTGCCTGTGGGGTATTTTGATCCAGAAATTTGTAGCGGAAATCCACATAATTGCGTCTAGATTGAACAGCAGTTTTAGGGAGTGGCTCAGTTCTTTTTGCTTTGGGGTTATTGCGAATA
The DNA here is from genome assembly GCA_964035015.1 of Corallium rubrum. Taxonomy (NCBI): domain Eukaryota; kingdom Metazoa; phylum Cnidaria; class Anthozoa; order Scleralcyonacea; family Coralliidae; genus Corallium; species Corallium rubrum. The sequence continues at coordinate 31,479,784 of OZ035998.1, forward strand.
GATGGGTAAGTGTGGCGGCGAAATTCAACATGAATATTTTGTAGTGTCCAAAATTTTTTTTTTGAAGAGTTTTTTCGAATAGATGGTCTTGCTTGTGGGGTATTTTGATCCAGAAATTCGTAGCGCACATCCACACAAATGGGTCTGGATTCCACAGCCATTTTAGGGAGTGGCTCAGTTCTTTTTGCTTTGGGGTTATTGCGAATAGATGGGTAAGTCTGACGGCGAAATTGAACATGAATATTTGGTAGTGTCCAAATTTTTTTTGCTGAGGAGTTATTTCGAATAGATGATCTTGCCTGTGGGGTATTCTGATCCAGAAATTCGTAGCGCACATTCACACAATTGCGTCTCGATTCAACAGCCGTTTTAGGGAGTGGTTCAGTTCTTTCTGCTTTGGGGTTATTGCGAATAGATGGGTAAGTGTGGCCGCGTAATTGAACATGAATATTTTGTTGTGTCCATATTTTTTTTAATGAGGAGTTATTTCGAATAGATGGTCTTGCTTGTGGGTTATTTTGAACCAGAAATTCGTGTCGCACATCGGTATAATGGCGTCTAGATGGAACAGCAGGTTTAGCGAGTAGCTCAGTTCTTTTTCTTTTGGGGTTATTGCGAATAATTGGGTTAGGGTTGCGGCGAAAGTGAACACGAGAATTTTGTAGGGTCCAAATTTTTTCTCCTGAGGAGTTAGTACAAATAGATGGTCTTGCCTGTGGGGTATTTTGATCCAGAAATTTGTAGCGGAAATCCACATAATTGCGTCTAGATTGAACAGCAGTTTTAGGGAGTGGCTCAGTTCTTTTTGCTTTGGGGTTATTGCGAATAGATGGGTAAGTGTGGCGGCGAAATTGAACATGAATATTTTGTAGTGTCCAAATTTTTTTTTTGAAGAGTTTTTTCGAATAGATGGTCTTGCTTGTGGGGTATTTTGATCCAGAAATTCGTAGCGCACATCCACACAAATGGGTCTGGATTCCACAGCCATTTTAGGGAGTGGCTCAGTTCTTTTTGCTTTGGGGTTATTGCGAATAGATGGGTAAGTCTGACGGCGAAGTTGAACATGAATATTTGGTAGTGTCCAAATTGTTTTTGCTGAGGAGTTATTTCGAATAGATGATCTTGCCTGTGGGGTATTCTGATCCAGAAATTCGTAGCGCACATTCACACAATTGCGTCTAGATTCAACAGCCGCTTTAGGGAGTGGTTCGGTTCTTTCTGCTTTGGGGTTATTGCGAATAGATGGGTAAGTGTGGCCGCGTAATTGAACATGAATATTATGTAATGCGCAAATTTTTTTTAATGAGGAGTTATTTCGAATAGATGGTCTTGCTTGTGGGTTATTTTGAACCAGAAATTCGTGTCGCTCATCGGTATAATTCCGTCTAGATGGAACAGCAGGTTTAGCGAGTAGCTCAGTTCGTTTTCTTTTGGGGTTATTGCGAATAATTGGGTTAGGGTTGCGGCGAAAGTGAACACGAGAATTTTGTAGGGTCCAAATTTTTTCTCCTGAGGAGTTAGTACAAGTAGATGGTCTTGCCTGTGGGGTATTTTGATCCAGAAATTTGTAGCGGAAATCCACATAATTGCGTCTAGATTGAACAGCAGTTTTAGGGAGTGGCTCAGTTCTTTTTGCTTTGGGGTTATTGCGAATAGATGGGTAAGTGTGGCGGCGAAATTGAACATGAATATTTTGTAGTGTCCAAATTTTTTTTGCTGAGGAGTTATTTCGAATATATTATCTTGCCTGTGGGGTATTCTGATCCAGAAATTCGTAGCGCACATCCACACAATTGCGTCTAGATTCAACAGCCGTTTTAGGGAGTGGTTCGGTTCTTTCTGCTTTGGGGTTATTGCGAATAGATGGGTAAGTGTGGCCGCGTAATTGAACATGAATATTATGTAATGCGCAAATTTTTTTTAATGAGGAGTTATTTCGAATAGATGATCTTGCTTGTGGGTTATTTTGAAAGAGAAATTCGTTGCGCACATCCGCATAATTGGGTCTAGTTGGAAGAGCAGGTTTAGGGAGTGGCTCAGTTCTTTTTCCTTTGGGGTTAATGCGAATAATTGGGTTAGGTTTGCGGCGAAAGTGAACACGAGAATTTTGAAGGGTCCAAATTTTTTCTCCTGGGTTGTTATTTCGAATAGATGGTCTTGCCTGTGGGGTATTTTGATCCAGAAATTTGTAGCGCACATCCAAATAATTGCGTCTAGATTGAACAGCAGTTTTAGGGAGTGGCTCAGTTCTTTTTGCTTCGGGGTTATGGCGAATAGATGGGTAATTGTGGCGGCGAAATTGAACATGAATATTTTGTAGTGTCCAAATTTTTTTTTCTGAAGAGTTATTTCGAATAGATGATCTTGCCTGTGGGGTATTTTGATCCAGAAATTCGTAGCGCACATCCACACAATTGCGTCTAGATTCCACAGCCGTTTTAGGGAGTGGCTCAGTTCTTTTTGCTTTGGGGTTATTGCGAATAGATGGGTAAGTGTGACGGCGAAATTGAACATGAATATTTGGTGGTGTCCAAATTTTTTTAATGATGAATTATTTGGAATAGATTAACTTGCCTGTGGGTTATCTTGAACCAGAAATTTGGAGCGCACATCCACACAATTGCGTCTGGATCCAAAGCCGTTTTAGGGGGTGGCTCAGTTCTTTTTGCTTTGGGTTTATTGGGAATAGATGGGTAAGTGTGACGGCAAAATTGAACATGAATATTTGGTAATGTCCAAATTTTTTTTGCTGATGAGTTGTTTCGAATAGATGATCTTGCCTGTGGGGTATTTTGCTCCAGAAATTCGTAGCCCACATCCACACAATTGCGTCTGGATTCAACAGCCGTTTTAGGGAGTGGTTCAGTTCTTTTTGCTTTGGGGTTATTGCGAATAGATGGGTAGGTGTGGCGGAGAAATTAAACATGAATATTTGGTAGTGTCCAAATTTTTTTTGCTTAGGAGTTATTTCGAATAGATGATTTTGCCTGTGGGGTATTCTGATCCAGAAATTCGTAGCGCACATCCACACAATTGCGTCTAGATTCAACAGCCGTTTTAGGGAGTGGTTCAGTTCTTTTTGCTTTGGGGTTATTCCGAATAGATGGGTAAGTGTGGCGGCGAAATTGAACATGAATATTTTGTAGTGTCCAAATTTTTTTTTTTGAAGAGTTTTTTCGAATAGATGATCTTGCCTGTGGGGTATTTTGATCCAGAAATTCGTAGCGCACATCCACACAATTGCGTCTAGATTCCACAGCCGTTTTAGGGAGTAGCTCAGTTCTTTTTGCTTTGGGGTTATTGCGAATAGATGGGTAAGTGTGACGGCGAAATTGAACATGAATATTTGGTGGTGTCCAAATTTTTTTAATGATGAATTATTTGGAATAGATTAATTTGCCTGTGGGTTATCTTGAACCAGAAATTTGGAGCGCACATCCACACAATTGCGTCTGGATTCAACAGCCGTTTTAGGGAGTGGTTCAGTTCTTTTTGCTTTGGGGTTATTGCGAATAGATGGGTAGGTGTGGCGGAGATATTAAACATGAATATTTGGTAGTGTCCAAATTTTTTTTGCTTAGGAGTTATTTCGAATAGATGATCTTGCCTGTGGGGTATTCTGATCCAGAAATTCGTAGCGCACATCCACACAATTGCGTCTAGATTCAACAGCCGTTTTAGGGAGTGGTTCAGTTCTTTTTGCTTTGGGGTTATTGCGAATAGATGGGTAAGTGTGGCGGCGAAATTGAACATGAATATTTTGTAGTGTCCAAATTTTTTTTTTTGAAGAGTTTTTTCGAATAGATGATCTTGCCTGTGGGGTATTTTGATCCAGAAATTCGTAGCGCACATCCACACAATTGCGTCTAGATTCCACAGCCGTTTTAGGGAGTAGCTCAGTTCTTTTTGCTTTGGGGTTATTGCGAATAGATGGGTAAGTGTGACGGCGAAATTGAACATGAATATTTGGTAGTGTCCAAATTTTTCTTCCTGAGGAGTTATTTCGAATAGATGATCTTGCCTGTGCGGTATTCTGATCCAGAAATTCGTAGCGCACAACCACACAATTGCGTCTGGATTCAACAGCCGTTTTAGGGAGTGGTTCAGTTCTTTTTGCTTTGGGGTTATTGCGAATAGATGGGTTAGTGTGGCGGCGTAATTGAACATGAATATTTTGTAGTGTCCAAAATCTTTTTAATGAGGAGTTATTTCTTATAGATGGTCTTGCTTGTGGGTTATTTTGAACCAGAAATTCGTGGCGCACATACGCATAATTGCGTCTAGATGGAACAGCAGGTGGAGCGAGTGGCTCAGTTCATTTTCCTTTGGGGTTATTGCGAATAATTGGGTTAGGGTTCCGGCGAAAGTGAACATGAGAATTTTGTAGGGTCCAAATTTTTTCTCCTGAGGAGTTATTTCCAATAGATGGTCTTGCCTGTGGGGTATTTTGATCCAGAAATTTGTAGCGCACATCCACATAGTTGCGTCTTGATTGAACAGCAGTTTTAGGGAGTGGCTCAGTTCTTTTTGCTTTTGGGTTATTGCAAATAGATGGGTAAGTGTGGCGGCGATATTGAACATGAATATTTTATAGTGTCCAAATTTTTTTTGCTGAAGAGTTATTTCGAATAGATGATCTTGCCTGTGGGGTATTCTGATCCAGAAATTCGTAGCGCACAACCACACAATTGCGTCTCGATTCAACAGCCGTTTTAGGGAGTGGTTCAGTTCTTTCTGCTTTGGGGTTATTGCGAATAGATGGGTAAGTGTGGCCGCGTAATTGAACATGAATATTTTGATGTGTCCATATTTTTTTTAATGAGGAGTTATTTCTTATAGATGGTCTTGCTTGTGGGTTATTTTGAACCAGAAATTCGTGGCGCACATACGCATAATTGCGTCTAGATGGAACAGCAGGTGGAGCGAGTGGCTCAGTTCATTTTCCTTTGGGGTTATTGCGAATAATTGGGTTAGGGTTCCGGCGAAAGTGAACATGAGAATTTTGTAGGGTCCAAATTTTTTCTCCTGAGGAGTTATTTCCAATAGATGGTCTTGCCTGTGGGGTATTTTGATCCAGAAATTTGTAGCGCACATCCACATAGTTGCGTCTTGATTGAACAGCAGTTTTAGGGAGTGGCTCAGTTCTTTTTGCTTTTGGGTTATTGCAAATAGATGGGTAAGTGTGGCGGCGATATTGAACATGAATATTTTATAGTGTCCAAATTTTTTTTGCTGAAGAGTTATTTCGAATAGATGATCTTGCCTGTGGGGTATTCTGATCCAGAAATTCGTAGCGCACAACCACACAATTGCGTCTCGATTCAACAGCCGTTTTAGGGAGTGGTTCAGTTCTTTCTGCTTTGGGGTTATTGCGAATAGATGGGTAAGTGTGGCCGCGTAATTGAACATGAATATTTTGATGTGTCCATATTTTTTTTAATGAGGAGTTATTTCTTATAGATGGTCTTGCTTGTGGGTTATTTTGAACCAGAAATTCGTGTCGCACATCGGGATAATTCCGTCTAGATGGAACAGCAGGTTTAGCGAGTAGCTCAGTTCTTTTTCTTTTGGGGTTATTGCGAATAATTGGGTTAGGGTTGCGGCGAAGGTGAACACGAGAATTTTGTAGGGTCCAAATTTTTTCTCCTGAGGAGTTAGTACAAATAGATGGTCTTGCCTGTGGGGTATTTTGATCCAGAAATTTGTAGCGGAAATCCACATAATTACGTCTAGATTGAACAGCAGTTTTAGGGAGTGGCTCAGTTCTTTTTGCTTTGGGGTTATTGCGAATAGATGGGTAAGTGTGACGGCGAAATTGAACATGAATATTTGGTAGTGTCCAAGTTTTTTTTGCTGAGGAGTTATTTCGAATATATTATCTTGCCTGTGGGGTATTCTGATCCAGAAATTCGTAGCGCACATCCACACAATTGCGTCTAGATTCAACAGCCGTTTTAGGGAGTGGTTCGGTTCTTTCTGCTTTGGGGTTATTGCGAATAGATGGGTAAGTGTGGCCGCGTAATTGAACATGAATATTATGTAATGCGCAAATTTTTTTTAATGAGGAGTTATTTCGAATAGATGGTCTTGCTTGTGGGTTATTTTGAACCAGAAATTCGTTGCGCACATCCGCATAATTGGGTCTAGTTGGAAGAGCAGGTTTAGGGAGTGGCTCAGTTCTTTTTCCTTTGGGGTTAATGCGAATAATTGGGTTAGGTTTGCGGCGAAAGTGAACACGAGAATTTTGAAGGGTCCAAATTTTTTCTCCTGGGTTGTTATTTCGAATAGATGGTCTTGCCTGTGGGGTATTTTGATCCAGAAATTTGTAGCGCACATCCAAATAATTGCGTCTAGATTGAACAGCAGTTTTAGGGAGTGGCTCAGTTCTTTTTGCTTCGGGGTTATGGCGAATAGATGGGTAATTGTGGCGGCGAAATTGAACATGAATATTTTGTAGTGTCCAAATTTTTTTTTCTGAAGAGTTATTTCGAATAGATGATCTTGCCTGTGGGGTATTTTGATCCAGAAATTCGTAGCGCACATCCACACAATTGCGTCTAGATTCCACAGACGTTTTAGGGAGTAGCTCAGTTCTTTTTGCTTTGGGGTTATTGCGAATAGATGGGTAAGGGTGACGGCGAAATTGAACATGAATATTTGGTGGTGTCCAAATTTTTTTAATGATGAATTATTTGGAATAGATTAACTTGCCTGTGGGTTATCTTGAACCAGAAATTTGGAGCGCACATCCACACAATTGCGTCTGGATCCAACAGCCGTTTTAGGGAGTGGCTCAGTTCTTTTTGCTTTGGGGTTATTGGGAATAGATGGGTAGGTGTGGTGGAGAAATTAAACATGAATATTTGGTAGTGTCCAAATTTTTTTTGCTGAGGAGTTATTTCGAATAGATGATCTTGCCTGTGGGGTATTCTGATCCAGAAATTCGTAGCGCACATCCACACAATTGCGTCTAGATTCAACAGCCGTTTTAGGGAGTGGTTCAGTTCTTTTTGCTTTGGGGTTATTGCGAATAGATGGGTTAGTGTGGCGGCGTAATTGAACATGAATATTTTGTAGTGTCCAAATTCTTTTTAATGAGGAGTTATTTCTTATAGATGGTCTTGCTTGTGGGTTATTTTGAAACAGAAATTCGTGGCGCACATCCGCATAATTGCGTCTATATGGAACAGCAGGTTTAGCGAGTGGCTCAGTTCTTTTTCCTTTGGGGTTATTGCGAATAATTGGGATAGGGTTGCGGCGAAAGTGAACACGAGAATCTTGTAGGGTCCAAATTTTTTCTCCTGAGGAGTTATTTCGAATAGATGGTCTTGCCTGTGGGGAATTCTGATCCAGAAATTCGTAGCGCACAACCACACAATTGCGTCTGGATTCAACAGCCGTTTTAGGGAGTGGTTCAGTTCTTTTTGCTTTGGGGGTATTGCGAATAGATGGGTATGTGTGCCGGCGTAATTGAACATGAATATTTTGTAGTGTCCAAATTCTTTTTAATGAGGAGTTATTTCGAATAGATGGTCTTGCTTGTGGGTTATTTTGAACCATAAATTCGTAGCACACATCCACACAAATGCATCTAGATTCCACTGCCTTTTGGGAGTGGCTCATTTCTTCAGCTATTTCGAATAGATGATCTTGCCTGTGGGGTATTTTGATCCAAAAATTTGTAGCGCACATCCACATAATTGCGTCTACATTGAACAGCAGTTTTAGGGAGTGGCTCAGCTCTTTTAGCTTTGGGGTTATTGCAAATAGATGGGTAAGTGTGGCGGCGAAATTGAACATGAATATTTTGTAGTGTCCAAATTTTTTTTTGCTGAAGAGCTATTTCGAATAGATGATCTTGCCTGTGGGGTATTTTGATTCAGAAATTCGTAGCACACATCCACATAATTGCGTCTAGATTCAACAGCCGTTTTTGGGAGTGGCTCAGTTCTTTTTGCTTTGGGGTTATTGCGAATAGATGGGTAATTTTGGCCGCGTAATTGAACATGAATATTTTGTAGTGTCCAAATTTTTTTTAATGAGGAGTTATTTCGAATAGATGGTCTTGGTTGTGGGTTATTTTGAACCAGAAATTCGTGGCGCACATACGCATAATTGCGTCTAGATGGAACAGCAGATTTAGCGAGTGCCTCAGTTCATTTTCCTTTGGGGTTATTGCGAATAATTGGGTTAGGGTTCCCTCGAAAGTGAACATGAGAATTTTGTAGGGTCCAAATTTTTTCTCCTGAGAAGTTATTTCCAATAGATGGTCTTGCCTGTGGGGTATTTTGACCAAGAAATTTGTAGCGCACATCCACATAGTTGCGTCTTGATTGAACAGCAGTTTTAGGGAGTGGCTCAGTTCTTTTTGCTTTGGGGTTATTGCAAATAGATGGGTAAGTGTGGCGGCGAAATTGAACATGAATATTTTATAGTGTCCAAATTTTTTTTGCTGAAGAGTTATTTCGAATAGATGATCTTGCCTGTGGGGTATTCTGATCCAAAAATTCGTAGCGCACATTCACACAATTGCGTCTCGATTCAACAACCGTTTTAGGGAGTGGTTCAGTTCTTTCTGCTTTGGGGTTATTGCGAATAGATGGGTAAGTGTGGCCGCGTAATTGAACATGAATATTTTGTTGTGTCCATATTTTTTTTAATGAGGAGTTATTTCGAATAGATGGTCTTGCTTGTGGGTTATTTTGAACCAGAAATTCGTGTCGCACATCGGTATAATGGCGTCTAGATGGAACAGCAGGTTTAGCGAGTAGCTCAGTTCTTTTTCTTTTGGGGTTATTGCGAATAATTGGGTTAGGGTTGCGGCGAAAGTGAACACGAGAATTTTGTAGGGTCCAAATTTTTTCTCCTGAGGAGTTAGTACAAATAGATGGTCTTGCCTGTGGGGTATTTTGATCCAGAAATTTGTAGCGGAAATCCACATAATTGCGTCTAGATTGAACAGCAGTTTTAGGGAGTGGCTCAGTTCTTTTTGCTTTGGGGTTATTGCGAATAGATGGGTAAGTGTGGCGGCGAAATTCAACATGAATATTTTGTAGTGTCCAAAATTTTTTTTTTGAAGAGTTTTTTCGAATAGATGGTCTTGCTTGTGGGGTATTTTGATCCAGAAATTCGTAGCGCACATCCACACAAATGGGTCTGGATTCCACAGCCATTTTAGGGAGTGGCTCAGTTCTTTTTGCTTTGGGATTATTGCGAATAGATGGGTAAGTGTGGCGGCGAAATTGAACATGAATATTTTATAGTGTCCAAATTTTTTTTGCTGAAGAGTTATTTCGAATAGATGATCTTGCCTGTGGGGTATTCTGATCCAAAAATTCGTAGCGCACATTCACACAATTGCGTCTCGATTCAACAACCGTTTTAGGGAGTGGTTCAGTTCTTTCTGCTTTGGGGTTATTGCGAATAGATGGGTAAGTGTGGCCGCGTAATTGAACATGAATATTTTGTTGTGTCCATATTTTTTTTAATGAGGAGTTATTTCGAATAGATGGTCTTGCTTGTGGGTTATTTTGAACCAGAAATTCGTGTCGCACATCGGTATAATGGCGTCTAGATGGAACAGCAGGTTTAGCGAGTAGCTCAGTTCTTTTTCTTTTGGGGTTATTGCGAATAATTGGGTTAGGGTTGCGGCGAAAGTGAACACGAGAATTTTGTAGGGTCCAAATTTTTTCTCCTGAGGAGTTAGTACAAATAGATGGTCTTGCCTGTGGGGTATTTTGATCCAGAAATTTGTAGCGGAAATCCACATAATTGCGTCTAGATTGAACAGCAGTTTTAGGGAGTGGCTCAGTTCTTTTTGCTTTGGGGTTATTGCGAATAGATGGGTAAGTGTGGCGGCGAAATTCAACATGAATATTTTGTAGTGTCCAAAATTTTTTTTTTGAAGAGTTTTTCGAATAGATGGTCTTGCTTGTGGGGTATTTTGATCCAGAAATTCGTAGCGCACATCCACACAAATGGGTCTGGATTCCACAGCCATTTTAGGGAGTGGCTCAGTTCTTTTTGCTTTGGGATTATTGCGAATAGATGGGTAAGTGTGGCGGCGAAATTGAACATGAATATTTTATAGTGTCCAAATTTTTTTTGCTGAAGAGTTATTTCGAATAGATGATCTTGCCTGTGGGGTATTCTGATCCAAAAATTCGTAGCGCACATTCACACAATTGCGTCTCGATTCAACAACCGTTTTAGGGAGTGGTTCAGTTCTTTCTGCTTTGGGGTTATTGCGAATAGATGGGTAAGTGTGGCCGCGTAATTGAACATGAATATTTTGTTGTGTCCATATTTTTTTTAATGAGGAGTTATTTCGAATAGATGGTCTTGCTTGTGGGTTATTTTGAACCAGAAATTCGTGTCGCACATCGGTATAATGGCGTCTAGATGGAACAGCAGGTTTAGCGAGTAGCTCAGTTCTTTTTCTTTTGGGGTTATTGCGAATAATTGGGTTAGGGTTGCGGCGAAAGTGAACACGAGAATTTTGTAGGGTCCAAATTTTTCTCCTGAGGAGTTAGTACAAATAGATGGTCTTGCCTGTGGGGTATTTTGATCCAGAAATTTGTAGCGGAAATCCACATAATTGCGTCTAGATTGAACAGCAGTTTTAGGGAGTGGCTCAGTTCTTTTTGCTTTGGGGTTATTGCGAATAGATGGGTAAGTGTGGCGGCGAAATTGAACATGAATATTTTGTAGTGTCCAAATTTTTTTTTTTGAAGAGTTTTTTCGAATAGATGGTCTTGCTTGTGGGGTATTTTGATCCAGAAATTCGTAGCGCACATCCACACAAATGGGTCTGGATTCCACAGCCATTTTAGGGAGTGGCTCAGTTCTTTTTGCTTTGGGGTTATTGCGAATAGATGGGTAAGTCTGACGGCGAAGTTGAACATGAATATTTGGTAGTGTCCAAATTGTTTTTGCTGAGGAGTTATTTCGAATAGATGATCTTGCCTGTGGGGTATTCTGATCCAGAAATTCGTAGCGCACATCCACACAATTGCGTCTAGATTCAACAGCCGCTTTAGGGAGTGGTTCGGTTCTTTCTGCTTTGGGGTTATTGCGAATAGATGGGTAAGTGTGGCCGCGTAATTGAACATGAATATTATGTAATGCGCAAATTTTTTTTAATGAGGAGTTATTTCGAATAGATGGTCTTGCTTGTGGGTTATTTTGAACCAGAAATTCGTGTCGCTCATCGGTATAATTCCGTCTAGATGGAACAGCAGGTTTAGCGAGTAGCTCAGTTCTTTTTCTTTTGGGGTTATTGCGAATAATTGGGTTAGGGTTGCGGCGAAAGTGAACACGAGAATTTTGTAGGGTCCAAATTTTTTCTCCTGAGGAGTTAGTACAAGTAGATGGTCTTGCCTGTGGGGTATTTTGATCCAGAAATTTGTAGCGGAAATCCACATAATTGCGTCTAGATTGAACAGCAGTTTTAGGGAGTGGCTCAGTTCTTTTTGCTTTGGGGTTATTGCGAATAGATGGGTAAGTGTGGCGGCGAAATTGAACATGAATATTTTGTAGTGTCCAAATTTTTTTTACTGAGGAGTTATTTCGAATATATTATCTTGCCTGTGGGGTATTCTGATCCAGAAATTCGTAGCGCACATCCACACAATTGCGTCTAGATTCAACAGCCGTTTTAGGGAGTGGTTCGGTTCTTTCTGCTTTGGGGTTATTGCGAATAGATGGGTAAGTGTGGCCGCGTAATTGAACATGAATATTATGTAATGCGCAAATTTTTTTTAATGAGGAGTTATTTCGAATAGATGATCTTGCTTGTGGGTTATTTTGAAAGAGAAATTCGTTGCGCACATCCGCATAATTGGGTCTAGTTGGAAGAGCAGGTTTAGGGAGTGGCTCAGTTCTTTTTCCTTTGGGGTTAATGCGAATAATTGGGTTAGGTTTGCGGCGAAAGTGAACACGAGAATTTTGAAGGGTCCAAATTTTTTCTCCTGGGTTGTTATTTCGAATAGATGGTCTTGCCTGTGGGGTATTTTGATCCAGAAATTTGTAGCGCACATCCAAATAATTGCGTCTAGATTGAACAGCAGTTTTAGGGAGTGGCTCAGTTCTTTTTGCTTCGGGGTTATGGCGAATAGATGGGTAATTGTGGCGGCGAAATTGAACATGAATATTTTGTAGTGTCCAAATTTTTTTTTCTGAAGAGTTATTTCGAATAGATGATCTTGCCTGTGGGGTATTTTGATCCAGAAATTCGTAGCGCACATCCACACAATTGCGTCTAGATTCCACAGCCGTTTTAGGGAGTAGCTCAGTTCTTTTTGCTTTGGGGTTATTGCGAATAGATGGGTAAGTGTGACGGCGAAATTGAACATGAATATTTGGTGGTGTCCAAATTTTTTTAATGATGAATTATTTGGAATAGATTAACTTGCCTGTGGGTTATCTTGAACCAGAAATTTGGAGCGCACATCCACACAATTGCGTCTGGATCCAACAGCCGTTTTAGGGGGTGGCTCAGTTCTTTTTGCTTTGGGGTTATTGGGAATAGATGGGTAAGTGTGACGGCAAAATTGAACATGAATATTTGGTAATGTCCAAATTTTTTTTGCTGATGAGTTGTTTCGAATAGATGATCTTGCCTGTGGGGTATTTTGCTCCAGAAATTCGTAGCCCACATCCACACAATTGCGTCTGGATTCAACAGCCGTTTTAGGGAGTGGTTCAGTTCTTTTTGCTTTGGGGTTATTGCGAATAGATGGGTAGGTGTGGCGGAGAAATTAAACATGAATATTTGGTAGTGTCCAAATTTTTTTTGCTTAGGAGTTATTTCGAATAGATGATCTTGCCTGTGGGGTTATTCTGATCCAGAAATTCGTAGCGCACATCCACACAATTGCGTCTAGATTCAACAGCCGTTTTAGGGAGTGGTTCAGTTCTTTTTGCTTTGGGGTTATTCCGAATAGATGGGTAAGTGTGGCGGCGAAATTGAACATGAATATTTTGTAGTGTCCAAATTTTTTTTTTTGAAGAGTTTTTTCGAATAGATGATCTTGCCTGTGGGGTATTTTGATCCAGAAATTCGTAGCGCACATCCACACAATTGCGTCTAGATTCCACAGCCGTTTTAGGGAGTAGCTCAGTTCTTTTTGCTTTGGGGTTATTGCGAATAGATGGGTAAGTGTGACGGCGAAATTGAACATGAATATTTGGTGGTGTCCAAATTTTTTTAATGATGAATTATTTGGAATAGATTAATTTGCCTGTGGGTTATCTTGAACCAGAAATTCGGAGCGCACATCCACACAATTGCGTCTGGATTCAACAGCCGTTTTAGGGAGTGGTTCAGTTCTTTTTGCTTTGGGGTTATTGCGAATAGATGGGTAGGTGTGGCGGAGATATTAAACATGAATATTTGGTAGTGTCCAAATTTTTTTGCTTAGGAGTTATTTCGAATAGATGATCTTGCCTGTGGGGTATTCTGATCCAGAAATTCGTAGCGCACATCCACACAATTGCGTCTAGATTCAACAGCCGTTTTAGGGAGTGGTTCAGTTCTTTTTGCTTTGGGGTTATTGCCAATAGATGGGTTAGTGTGGCGGCGTAATTGAACATGAATATTTTGTAGTGTCCAAAATCTTTTTAATGAGGAGTTATTTCTTATAGATGGTCTTGCTTGTGGGTTATTTTGATCCAGAAATTCGTGGCGCACATACGCATAATTGCGTCTAGATGGAACAGCAGGTGGAGCGAGTGGCTCAGTTCATTTTCCTTTGGGGTTATTGCGAATAATTGGGTTAGGGTTCCGGCGAAAGTGAACATGAGAATTTTGTAGGGTCCAAATTTTCTCTCCTGAGGAGTTATTTCCAATAGATGGTCTTGCCTGTGGGGTATTTTGAACAAGAAATTTGTAGCGCACATCCACATAGTTGCGTCTTGATTGAACAGCAGTTTTAGGGAGTGGCTCAGTTCTTTTTGCTTTTGGGTTATTGCAAATAGATGGGTAAGTGTGGCGGCGATATTGAACATGAATATTTTATAGTGTCCAAATTTTTTTTGCTGAAGAGTTATTTCGAATAGATGATCTTGCCTGTGGGGTATTCTGATCCAGAAATTCGTAGCGGACAACCACACAATTGCGTCTCGATTCAACAGCCGTTTTAGGGAGTGGTTCAGTTCTTTCTGCTTTGGGGTTATTGCGAATAGATGGGTAAGTGTGGCCGCGTAATTGAACATGAATATTTTGTTGTGTCCATATTTTTTTTAATGAGGAGTTATTTCGAATAGATGGTCTTGCTTGTGGGTTATTATGAACCAGAAATTCATGTCGCTCATCGGGATAATTCCGTCTAGATGGAACAGCAGATTTAGCGAGTAGCTCAGTTCTTTTTCTTTTGGGGTTATTGCGAATAATTGGGTTAGGGTTGCGGCGAAAGTGAACACGAGAATTTTGTAGGGTCCAAATTTTTTCTCCTGAGGAGTTAGTACAAATAGATGATCTTGCCTGTGGGGTATTTTGATCCAAAAATTTGTAGCGGAAATCCACATAATTGCGTCTAAATTGAACAGCCATTTTAAGGAGTGGCTCAGTTCTTTTTGCTTTGGGGTTATTGCGAATAGATGAGTAAGTGTGACGGCGAAATTGAACATGAATATTTGGTAGTGTCCAAATTTTTTTTCCTGCGGAGTTATTTCGAATAGATGATCTTGTCTGTGGGCTATTCTGATCCAGAAATTCGTAGCGCACAACCACACAATTGCGTCTGGATTCAACAGCCGTTTTAGGGAGTGGTTCAGTTCTTTTTGCTTTGGGGTTATTGCGAATAGTTGGGTTAGTGTGGCGGCGTAATTGAACATGAATATTTTGTAGTGTCCAAATTCTTTTTAATGAGGAGTTATTTCTTATAGATGGTCTTGCTTGTGGGTTATTTTGAAACAGAAATTCGTGGCGCACATCCGCATAATTGCGTCTATATGGAACAGCAGGTTTAGCGAGTGGCTCAGTTCTTTTTCCTTTGGGGGTTATTGCGAATAATTGGGATAGGGTTGCGGCGAAAGTGAACACGAGAATCTTGTAGGGTCCAAATTTTTTCTCCTGAGGAGTTATTTCGAATAGATGGTCTTGCCTGTGGGGTATTCTGATCCAGAAATTCGTAGCGCACAACCACACAATTGCGTCTGGATTCAACAGCCGTTTTAGGGAGTGGTTCAGTTCTTTTTGCTTTGGGGGTATTGCGAATAGATGGGTAAGTGTGCCGGCGTAATTGAACATGAATATTTTGTAGTGTCCAAATTCTTTTTAATGAGGAGTTATTTCGAATAGATGGTCTTGCTTGTGGGTTATTTTGAACCATAAATTCGTAGCACACATCCACACAAATGCATCTAGATTCCACTGCCTTTTGGGAGTGGCTCATTTCTTCAGCTATTTCGAATAGATGATCTTGCCTGTGGGGTATTTTGATCCAAAAATTTGTAGCGCACATCCACATAATTGCGTCTACATTGAACAGCAGTTTTAGGGAGTGGCTCAGCTCTTTTAGCTTTGGGGTTATTGCAAATAGATGGGTAAGTGTGGCGGCGAAATTGAACATGAATATTTTGTAGTGTCCAAATTTTTTTTTGCTGAAGAGCTATTTCGAATAGATGATCTTGCCTGTGGGGTATTTTGATTCAGAAATTCGTAGCACACATCCACATAATTGCGTCTAGATTCAACAGCCGTTTTTGGGAGTGGCTCAGTTCTTTTTGCTTTGGGGTTATTGCGAATAGATGGGTAATTTTGGCCGCGTAATTGAACATGAATATTTTGTAGTGTCCAAATTTTTTTTAATGAGGAGTTATTTCGAATAGATGGTCTTGCTTGTGGGTTATTTTGAACCAGAAATTCGTGGCGCACATACGCATAATTGCGTCTAGATGGAACAGCAGATTTAGCGAGTGCCTCAGTTCATTTTCCTTTGGGGTTATTGCGAATAATTGGGTTAGGGTTCCCTCGAAAGTGAACATGAGAATTTTGTAGGGTCCAAATTTTTTCTCCTGAGAAGTTATTTCCAATAGATGGTCTTGCCTGTGGGGTATTTTGACCAAGAAATTTGTAGCGCACATCCACATAGTTGCGTCTTGATTGAACAGCAGTTTTAGGGAGTGGCTCAGTTCTTTTTGCTTTGGGGTTATTGCAAATAGATGGGTAAGTGTGGCGGCGAAATTGAACATGAATATTTTATAGTGTCCAAATTTTTTTTGCTGAAGAGTTATTTCGAATAGATGATCTTGCCTGTGGGGTATTCTGATCCAAAAATTCGTAGCGCACATTCACACAATTGCGTCTCGATTCAACAACCGTCTTAGGGAGTGGTTCAGTTCTTTCTGCTTTGGGGTTATTGCGAATAGATGGGTAAGTGTGGCCGCGTAATTGAACATGAATATTTTGTTGTGTCCATATTTTTTTTAATGAGGAGTTATTTCGAATAGATGGTCTTGCTTGTGGGTTATTTTGAACCAGAAATTCGTGTCGCACATCGGTATAATGGCGTCTAGATGGAACAGCAGGTTTAGCGAGTAGCTCAGTTCTTTTTCTTTTGGGGTTATTGCGAATAATTGGGTTAGGGTTGCGGCGAAAGTGAACACGAGAATTTTGTAGGGTCCAAATTTTTTCTCCTGAGGAGTTAGTACAAATAGATGGTCTTGCCTGTGGGGTATTTTGATCCAGAAATTTGTAGCGGAAATCCACATAATTGCGTCTAGATTGAACAGCAGTTTTAGGGAGTGGCTCAGTTCTTTTTGCTTTGGGGTTATTGCGAATAGATGGGTAAGTGTGGCGGCGAAATTCAACATGAATATTTTGTAGTGTCCAAAATTTTTTTTTTGAAGAGTTTTTTCGAATAGATGGTCTTGCTTGTGGGGTATTTTGATCCAGAAATTCGTAGCGCACATCCACACAAATGGGTCTGGATTCCACAGCCATTTTAGGGAGTGGCTCAGTTCTTTTTGCTTTGGGATTATTGCGAATAGATGGGTAAGTCTGACGGCGAAATTGAACATGAATATTTGGTAGTGTCCAAATTTTTTTTGCTGAGGAGTTATTTCGAATAGATGATCTTGCCTGTGGGGTATTATGATCCAGAAATTCGTAGCGCACATTCACACAATTGCGTCTCGATTCAACAGCCGTTTTAGGGAGTGGTTCAGTTCTTTCTGCTTTGGGGTTATTGCGAATAGATGGGTAAGTGTGGCCGCGTAATTGAACATGAATATTTTGTTGTGTCCATATTTTTTTTAATGAGGAGTTATTTCGAATAGATGGTCTTGCTTGTGGGTTATTTTGAACCAGAAATTCGTGTCGCACATCGGTATAATGGCGTCTAGATGGAACAGCAGGTTTAGCGAGTAGCTCAGTTCTTTTTCTTTTGGGGTTATTGCGAATAATTGGGTTAGGGTTGCGGCGAAAGTGAACACGAGAATTTTGTAGGGTCCAAATTTTTTCTCCTGAGGAGTTAGTACAAATAGATGGTCTTGCCTGTGGGGTATTTTGATCCAGAAATTTGTAGCGGAAATCCACATAATTGCGTCTAGATTGAACAGCAGTTTTAGGGAGTGGCTCAGTTCTTTTTGCTTTGGGGTTATTGCGAATAGATGGGTAAGTGTGGCGGCGAAATTGAACATGAATATTTTGTAGTGTCCAAATTTTTTTTTTTGAAGAGTTTTTTCGAATAGATGGTCTTGCTTGTGGGGTATTTTGATCCAGAAATTCGTAGCGCACATCCACACAAATGGGTCTGGATTCCACAGCCATTTTAGGGAGTGGCTCAGTTCTTTTTGCTTTGGGGTTATTGCGAATAGATGGGTAAGTCTGACGGCGAAGTTGAACATGAATATTTGGTAGTGTCCAAATTGTTTTTGCTGAGGAGTTATTTCGAATAGATGATCTTGCCTGTGGGGTATTCTGATCCAGAAATTCGTAGCGCACATCCACACAATTGCGTCTAGATTCAACAGCCGCTTTAGGGAGTGGTTCGGTTCTTTCTGCTTTGGGGTTATTGCGAATAGATGGGTAAGTGTGGCCGCGTAATTGAACATGAATATTATGTAATGCGCAAATTTTTTTTAATGAGGAGTTATTTCGAATAGATGGTCTTGCTTGTGGGTTATTTTGAACCAGAAATTCGTGTCGCTCATCGGTATAATTCCGTCTAGATGGAACAGCAGGTTTAGCGAGTAGCTCAGTTCTTTTTCTTTTGGGGTTATTGCGAATAATTGGGTTAGGGTTGCGGCGAAAGTGAACACGAGAATTTTGTAGGGTCCAAATTTTTTCTCCTGAGGAGTTAGTACAAGTAGATGGTCTTGCCTGTGGGGTATTTTGATCCAGAAATTTGTAGCGGAAATCCACATAATTGCGTCTAGATTGAACAGCAGTTTTAGGGAGTGGCTCAGTTCTTTTTGCTTTGGGGTTATTGCGAATAGATGGGTAAGTGTGGCGGCGAAATTGAACATGAATATTTTGTAGTGTCCAAATTTTTTTTTTTGAAGAGTTTTTTCGAATAGATGGTCTTGCTTGTGGGGTATTTTGATCCAGAAATTCGTAGCGCACATCCACACAAATGGGTCTGGATTCCACAGCCATTTTAGGGAGTGGCTCAGTTCTTTTTGCTTTGGGGTTATTGCGAATAGATGGGTAAGTCTGACGGCGAAGTTGAACATGAATATTTGGTAGTGTCCAAATTGTTTTTGCTGAGGAGTTATTTCGAATAGATGATCTTGCCTGTGGGGTATTCTGATCCAGAAATTCGTAGCGCACATCCACACAATTGCGTCTAGATTCAACAGCCGCTTTAGGGAGTGGTTCGGTTCTTTCTGCTTTGGGGTTATTGCGAATAGATGGGTAAGTGTGGCCGCGTAATTGAACATGAATATTATGTAATGCGCAAATTTTTTTTAATGAGGAGTTATTTCGAATAGATGGTCTTGCTTGTGGGTTATTTTGAACCAGAAATTCGTGTCGCTCATCGGTATAATTCCGTCTAGATGGAACAGCAGGTTTAGCGAGTAGCTCAGTTCTTTTTCTTTTGGGGTTATTGCGAATAATTGGGTTAGGGTTGCGGCGAAAGTGAACACGAGAATTTTGTAGGGTCCAAATTTTTCTCCTGAGGAGTTAGTACAAGTAGATGGTCTTGCCTGTGGGGTATTTTGATCCAGAAATTTGTAGCGGAAATCCACATAATTGCGTCTAGATTGAACAGCAGTTTTAGGGAGTGGCTCAGTTCTTTTTGCTTTGGGGTTATTGCGAATAGATGGGTAAGTGTGGCGGCGAAATTGAACATGAATATTTTGTAGTGTCCAAATTTTTTTTGCTGAGGAGTTATTTCGAATATATTATCTTGCCTGTGGGGTATTCTGATCCAGAAATTCGTAGCGCACATCCACACAATTGCGTCTAGATTCAACAGCCGTTTTAGGGAGTGGTTCGGTTCTTTCTGCTTTGGGGTTATTGCGAATAGATGGGTAAGTGTGGCCGCGTAATTGAACATGAATATTATGTAATGCGCAAATTTTTTTTAATGAGGAGTTATTTCGAATAGATGATCTTGCTTGTGGGTTATTTTGAAAGAGAAATTCGTTGCGCACATCCGCATAATTGGGTCTAGTTGGAAGAGCAGGTTTAGGGAGTGGCTCAGTTCTTTTTCCTTTGGGGTTAATGCGAATAATTGGGTTAGGTTTGCGGCGAAAGTGAACACGAGAATTTTGAAGGGTCCAAATTTTTTCTCCTGGGTTGTTATTTCGAATAGATGGTCTTGCCTGTGGGGTATTTTGATCCAGAAATTTGTAGCGCACATCCAAATAATTGCGTCTAGATTGAACAGCAGTTTTAGGGAGTGGCTCAGTTCTTTTTGCTTCGGGGTTATGGCGAATAGATGGGTAATTGTGGCGGCGAAATTGAACATGAATATTTTGTAGTGTCCAAATTTTTTTTTCTGAAGAGTTATTTCGAATAGATGATCTTGCCTGTGGGGTATTTTGATCCAGAAATTCGTAGCGCACATCCACACAATTGCGTCTAGATTCCACAGCCGTTTTAGGGAGTAGCTCAGTTCTTTTTGCTTTGGGGTTATTGCGAATAGATGGGTAAGTGTGACGGCGAAATTGAACATGAATATTTGGTGGTGTCCAAATTTTTTTAATGATGAATTATTTGGAATAGATTAACTTGCCTGTGGGTTATCTTGAACCAGAAATTTGGAGCGCACATCCACACAATTGCGTCTGGATCCAAAGCCGTTTTAGGGGGTGGCTCAGTTCTTTTTGCTTTGGGGTTATTGGGAATAGATGGGTAAGTGTGACGGCAAAATTGAACATGAATATTTGGTAATGTCCAAATTTTTTTTGCTGATGAGTTGTTTCGAATAGATGATCTTGCCTGTGGGGTATTTTGCTCCAGAAATTCGTAGCCCACATCCACACAATTGCGTCTGGATTCAACAGCCGTTTTAGGGAGTGGTTCAGTTCTTTTTGCTTTGGGGTTATTGCGAATAGATGGGTAGGTGTGGCGGAGAAATTAAACATGAATATTTGGTAGTGTCCAAATTTTTTTTGCTTAGGAGTTATTTCGAATAGATGATCTTGCCTGTGGGGTATTCTGATCCAGAAATTCGTAGCGCACATCCACACAATTGCGTCTAGATTCAACAGCCGTTTTAGGGAGTGGTTCAGTTCTTTTTGCTTTGGGGTTATTCCGAATAGATGGGTAAGTGTGGCGGCGAAATTGAACATGAATATTTTGTAGTGTCCAAATTTTTTTTTTTGAAGAGTTTTTTCGAATAGATGATCTTGCCTGTGGGGTATTTTGATCCAGAAATTCGTAGCGCACATCCACACAATTGCGTCTAGATTCCACAGCCGTTTTAGGGAGTAGCTCAGTTCTTTTTGCTTTGGGGTTATTGCGAATAGATGGGTAAGTGTGACGGCGAAATTGAACATGAATATTTGGTGGTGTCCAAATTTTTTTAATGATGAATTATTTGGAATAGATTAATTTGCCTGTGGGTTATCTTGAACCAGAAATTTGGAGCGCACATCCACACAATTGCGTCTGGATTCAACAGCCGTTTTAGGGAGTGGTTCAGTTCTTTTTGCTTTGGGGTTATTGCGAATAGATGGGTAGGTGTGGCGGAGATATTAAACATGAATATTTGGTAGTGTCCAAATTTTTTTTGCTTAGGAGTTATTTCGAATAGATGATCTTGCCTGTGGGGTATTCTGATCCAGAAATTCGTAGCGCACATCCACACAATTGCGTCTAGATTCAACAGCCGTTTTAGGGAGTGGTTCAGTTCTTTTTGCTTTGGGGTTATTGCGAATAGATGGGTAAGTGTGGCGGCGAAATTGAACATGAATATTTTGTAGTGTCCAAATTTTTTTTTTTGAAGAGTTTTTCGAATAGATGATCTTGCCTGTGGGGTATTTTGATCCAGAAATTCGTAGCGCACATCCACACAATTGCGTCTAGATTCCACAGCCGTTTTAGGGAGTAGCTCAGTTCTTTTTGCTTTGGGGTTATTGCGAATAGATGGGTAAGTGTGACGGCGAAATTGAACATGAATATTTGGTAGTGTCCAAATTTTTCTTCCTGAGGAGTTATTTCGAATAGATGATCTTGCCTGTGCGGTATTCTGATCCAGAAATTCGTAGCGCACAACCACACAATTGCGTCTGGATTCAACAGCCGTTTTAGGGAGTGGTTCAGTTCTTTTTGCTTTGGGGTTATTGCGAATAGATGGGTTAGTGTGGCGGCGTAATTGAACATGAATATTTTGTAGTGTCCAAAATCTTTTTAATGAGGAGTTATTTCTTATAGATGGTCTTGCTTGTGGGTTATTTTGAACCAGAAATTCGTGGCGCACATACGCATAATTGCGTCTAGATGGAACAGCAGGTGGAGCGAGTGGCTCAGTTCATTTTCCTTTGGGGTTATTGCGAATAATTGGGTTAGGGTTCCGGCGAAAGTGAACATGAGAATTTTGTAGGGTCCAAATTTTTTCTCCTGAGGAGTTATTTCCAATAGATGGTCTTGCCTGTGGGGTATTTTGATCCAGAAATTTGTAGCGCACATCCACATAGTTGCGTCTTGATTGAACAGCAGTTTTAGGGAGTGGCTCAGTTCTTTTTGCTTTTGGGTTATTGCAAATAGATGGGTAAGTGTGGCGGCGATATTGAACATGAATATTTTATAGTGTCCAAATTTTTTTTGCTGAAGAGTTATTTCGAATAGATGATCTTGCCTGTGGGGTATTCTGATCCAGAAATTCGTAGCGCACAACCACACAATTGCGTCTCGATTCAACAGCCGTTTTAGGGAGTGGTTCAGTTCTTTCTGCTTTGGGGTTATTGCGAATAGATGGGTAAGTGTGGCCGCGTAATTGAACATGAATATTTTGATGTGTCCATATTTTTTTTAATGAGGAGTTATTTCTTATAGATGGTCTTGCTTGTGGGTTATTTTGAACCAGAAATTCGTGGCGCACATACGCATAATTGCGTCTAGATGGAACAGCAGGTGGAGCGAGTGGCTCAGTTCATTTTCCTTTGGGGTTATTGCGAATAATTGGGTTAGGGTTCCGGCGAAAGTGAACATGAGAATTTTGTAGGGTCCAAATTTTTTCTCCTGAGGAGTTATTTCCAATAGATGGTCTTGCCTGTGGGGTATTTTGATCCAGAAATTTGTAGCGCACATCCACATAGTTGCGTCTTGATTGAACAGCAGTTTTAGGGAGTGGCTCAGTTCTTTTTGCTTTTGGGTTATTGCAAATAGATGGGTAAGTGTGGCGGCGATATTGAACATGAATATTTTATAGTGTCCAAATTTTTTTTGCTGAAGAGTTATTTCGAATAGATGATCTTGCCTGTGGGGTATTCTGATCCAGAAATTCGTAGCGCACAACCACACAATTGCGTCTCGATTCAACAGCCGTTTTAGGGAGTGGTTCAGTTCTTTCTGCTTTGGGGTTATTGCGAATAGATGGGTAAGTGTGGCCGCGTAATTGAACATGAATATTTTGATGTGTCCATATTTTTTTTAATGAGGAGTTATTTCGAATAGATGGTCTTGCTTGTGGGTTATTTTGAACCAGAAATTCGTGTCGCACATCGGGATAATTCCGTCTAGATGGAACAGCAGGTTTAGCGAGTAGCTCAGTTCTTTTTCTTTTGGGGTTATTGCGAATAATTGGGTTAGGGTTGCGGCGAAGGTGAACACGAGAATTTTGTAGGGTCCAAATTTTTTCTCCTGAGGAGTTAGTACAAATAGATGGTCTTGCCTGTGGGGTATTTTGATCCAGAAATTTGTAGCGGAAATCCACATAATTACGTCTAGATTGAACAGCAGTTTTAGGGAGTGGCTCAGTTCTTTTTGCTTTGGGGTTATTGCGAATAGATGGGTAAGTGTGACGGCGAAATTGAACATGAATATTTGGTAGTGTCCAAATTTTTTTTGCTGAGGAGTTATTTCGAATATATTATCTTGCCTGTGGGGTATTCTGATCCAGAAATTCGTAGCGCACATCCACACAATTGCGTCTAGATTCAACAGCCGTTTTAGGGAGTGGTTCGGTTCTTTCTGCTTTGGGGTTATTGCGAATAGATGGGTAAGTGTGGCCGCGTAATTGAACATGAATATTATGTAATGCGCAAATTTTTTTTAATGAGGAGTTATTTCGAATAGATGATCTTGCTTGTGGGTTATTTTGAAAGAGAAATTCGTTGCGCACATCCGCATAATTGGGTCTAGTTGGAAGAGCAGGTTTAGGGAGTGGCTCAGTTCTTTTTCCTTTGGGGTTAATGCGAATAATTGGGTTAGGTTTGCGGCGAAAGTGAACACGAGAATTTTGAAGGGTCCAAATTTTTTCTCCTGGGTTGTTATTTCGAATAGATGGTCTTGCCTGTGGGGTATTTTGATCCAGAAATTTGTAGCGCACATCCAAATAATTGCGTCTAGATTGAACAGCAGTTTTAGGGAGTGGCTCAGTTCTTTTTGCTTCGGGGTTATGGCGAATAGATGGGTAATTGTGGCGGCGAAAGTGAACATGAATATTTTGTAGTGTCCAATCTTTGTTTGCTGAAGAGTTATTTCGAATAGATGATCTTGCCTGTGGGAAATTTTGATCCAGAAATTCGTAGCGCATATCCACACAATTGCGTCTAGATTCAACAGTAGTTTTAAGGAGTGGCTCAGTTCTTTTTGCTTTGGGGTTATTGCGAATAGATGGGTTAGTGTGGCGGCGTAATTGAACATGAATATTTTGTAGTGTCCAAATTCTTTTTAATGAGGAGTTATTTCTTATAGATGGTCTTGCTTGTGGGTTATTTTGAAAGAGAAATTCGTGGCGCACATCCGCATAATTGCGTCTAGTTGGAACAGCAGATTTAGCGAGTGGCTCAGTTCTTTTTCCTTTGGGGTTATTGCGAATAATTGGGTTAGCGTTGCGGCGAAATTGAATGCGAGAATTTTGTAGGGTCCTAATTTTCTCTCGTGAGGAGTTATTTCGAGTAGACGGTCTTGCCTGAGGGGTATTTTGATCCAGAAATTTGTAGCGCACATCCACAAAATTGCGTCTAGATTGAACAGCAGTTTTAGGGAGTGGCTCAGTTCTTTTTGCTTTGGGGTTGTTGCAAATAGATGGGTAAGTGTGGCGGCGAAAGTGAACATGAATATTTTGTAGTGTCCAAATTTTTGTTGTTGAAGAGTTATTTCGAATAGATGATCTTGCCTGTGGGGTATTTTGTTCCAGAAATTCGTAGCCCACATCCACACAAATGCGTCTAGATTCCACAGCCATTTTAGGGAGTGGCTCAGTTTTTTTGCTTTGGGGTTATTGCGAATAGATGGGTAAGTGTGACGGCGAAATTGAACATGAATATTTGGTAGTGTCCAAATTTTTCTTCCTGAGGAGTTATTTCGAATAGATGATCTTGCCTGTGCGGTATTCTGATCCAGAAATTCGTAGCGCACAACCACACAATTGCGTCTGGATTCAACAGCCGTTTTAGGGAGTGGTTCAGTTCTTTTTGCTTTGGGGTTATTGCCAATAGATGGGTTAGTGTGGCGGCGTAATTGAACATGAATATTTTGTAGTGTCCAAAATCTTTTTAATGAGGAGTTATTTCTTATAGATGGTCTTGCTTGTGGGTTATTTTGATCCAGAAATTCGTGGCGCACATACGCATAATTGCGTCTAGATGGAACAGCAGGTGGAGCGAGTGGCTCAGTTCATTTTCCTTTGGGGTTATTGCGAATAATTGGGTTAGGGTTCCGGCGAAAGTGAACATGAGAATTTTGTAGGGTCCAAATTTTCTCTCCTGAGGAGTTATTTCCAATAGATGGTCTTGCCTGTGGGGTATTTTGAACAAGAAATTTGTAGCGCACATCCACATAGTTGCGTCTTGATTGAACAGCAGTTTTAGGGAGTGGCTCAGTTCTTTTTGCTTTTGGGTTATTGCAAATAGATGGGTAAGTGTGGCGGCGATATTGAACATGAATATTTTATAGTGTCCAAATTTTTTTTGCTGAAGAGTTATTTCGAATAGATGATCTTGCCTGTGGGGTATTCTGATCCAGAAATTCGTAGCGGACAACCACACAATTGCGTCTCGATTCAACAGCCGTTTTAGGGAGTGGTTCAGTTCTTTCTGCTTTGGGGTTATTGCGAATAGATGGGTAAGTGTGGCCGCGTAATTGAACATGAATATTTTGTTGTGTCCATATTTTTTTTAATGAGGAGTTATTTCGAATAGATGGTCTTGCTTGTGGGTTATTATGAACCAGAAATTCATGTCGCTCATCGGGATAATTCCGTCTAGATGGAACAGCAGGTTTAGCGAGTAGCTCAGTTCTTTTTCTTTTGGGGTTATTGCGAATAATTGGGTTAGGGTTGCGGCGAAAGTGAACACGAGAATTTTGTAGGGTCCAAATTTTTTCTCCTGAGGAGTTAGTACAAATAGATGATCTTGCCTGTGGGGTATTTTGATCCAAAAATTTGTAGCGGAAATCCACATAATTGCGTCTAAATTGAACAGCCATTTTAAGGAGTGGCTCAGTTCTTTTTGCTTTGGGGTTATTGCGAATAGATGAGTAAGTGTGACGGCGAAATTGAACATGAATATTTGGTAGTGTCCAAATTTTTTTTGCTGAGGAGTTATTTCGAATAGATGATCTTGCCTGTGGGGTATTCTGATCCAGAAATTCGTAGCGCACATCCACACAATTGCGTCTAGATTCAACAGCCGTTTTAGGAAGTGGTTCGGTTCTTTCTGCTTTGGGGTTATTGCGAATAGATGGGTAAGTGTGGCCGCGTAATTGAACATGAATATTATGTAATGCGCAAATTTTTTTTAATGAGGAGTTATTTCGAATAGATGGTCTTGCTTGTGGGTTATTTTGAACCAGAAATTCGTGTCGCTCATCGGTATAATTCCGTCTAGATGGAACAGCAGGTTTAGCGAGTAGCTCAGTTCTTTTTCTTTTGGGGTTATTGCGAATAATTGGGTTAGGGTTGCGGCGAAAGTGAACACGAGAATTTTGTAGGGTCCAAATTTTTTCTCCTGAGGAGTTAGTACAAGTAGATGGTCTTGCCTGTGGGGTATTTTGATCCAGAAATTTGTAGCGGAAATCCACATAATTGCGTCTAGATTGAACAGCAGTTTTAGGGAGTGGCTCAGTTCTTTTTGCTTTGGGGTTATTGCGAATAGATGGGTAAGTGTGGCGGCGAAATTGAACATGAATATTTTGTAGTGTCCAAATTTTTTTTGCTGAGGAGTTATTTCGAATATATTATCTTGCCTGTGGGGTATTCTGATCCAGAAATTCGTAGCGCACATCCACACAATTGCGTCTAGATTCAACAGCCGTTTTAGGGAGTGGTTCGGTTCTTTCTGCTTTGGGGTTATTGCGAATAGATGGGTAAGTGTGGCCGCGTAATTGAACATGAATATTATGTAATGCGCAAATTTTTTTTAATGAGGAGTTATTTCGAATAGATGGTCTTGCTTGTGGGTTATTTTGAACCAGAAATTCGTTGCCCACATCCGCATAATTGGGTCTAGTTGGAAGAGCAGGTTTAGGGAGTGGCTCAGTTCTTTTTCCTTTGGGGTTAATGCGAATAATTGGGTTAGGTTTGCGGCGAAAGTGAACACGAGAATTTTGAAGGGTCCAAATTTTTTCTCCTGGGTTGTTATTTCGAATAGATGGTCTTGCCTGTGGGGTATTTTGATCCAGAAATTTGTAGCGCACATCCAAATAATTGCGTCTAGATTGAACAGCAGTTTTAGGGAGTGGCTCAGTTCTTTTTGCTTCGGGGTTATGGCGAATAGATGGGTAATTGTGGCGGCGAAATTGAACATGAATATTTTGTAGTGTCCAAATTTTTTTTGCTGAGGAGTTATTTCGAATATATTATCTTGCCTGTGGGGTATTCTGATCCAGAAATTCGTAGCGCACATCCACACAATTGCGTCTAGATTCAACAGCCGTTTTAGGGAGTGGTTCGGTTCTTTCTGCTTTGGGGTTATTGCGAATAGATGGGTAAGTGTGGCCGCGTAATTGAACATGAATATTATGTAATGCGCAAATTTTTTTTAATGAGGAGTTATTTCGAATAGATGGTCTTGCTTGTGGGTTATTTTGAACCAGAAATTCGTTGCCCACATCCGCATAATTGGGTCTAGTTGGAAGAGCAGGTTTAGGGAGTGGCTCAGTTCTTTTTCCTTTGGGGTTAATGCGAATAATTGGGTTAGGTTTGCGGCGAAAGTGAACACGAGAATTTTGAAGGGTCCAAATTTTTTCTCCTGGGTTGTTATTTCGAATAGATGGTCTTGCCTGTGGGGTATTTTGATCCAGAAATTTGTAGCGCACATCCAAATAATTGCGTCTAGATTGAACAGCAGTTTTAGGGAGTGGCTCAGTTCTTTTTGCTTCGGGGTTATGGCGAATAGATGGGTAAGTGTGGCGGCGAAATTGAACATGAATATTTTGTAGTGTCCAAATTTTTTTTTCTGAAGAGTTATTTCGAATAGATGATCTTGCCTGTGGGGTATTTTGATCCAGAAATTCGTAGCGCACATCCACACAATTGCGTCTAGATTCCACAGCCGTTTTAGGGAGTAGCTCAGTTCTTTTTGCTTTGGGGTTATTGCGAATAGATGGGTAAGTGTGACGGCGAAATTAAACATGAATATTTGGTGGGGTCCAAATTTTTTTAATGATGAATTATTTGGAATAGATTAACTTGCCTGTGGGTTATCTTGAACCAGAAATTTGGAGCGCACATCCACACAATTGCGTCTGGATCCAACAGCCGTTTTAGGGAGTGGCTCAGTTCTTTTTGCTTTGGGGTTATTGGGAATAGATGGGTAAGTGTGACGGCAAAATTGAACATGAATATTTGGTAATGTCCAAATTTTTTTTGCTGATGAGTTGTTTCGAATAGATGATCTTGCCTGTGGGGTATTTTGATCCAGAAATTCGTAGCCCACATCCACACAATTGCGTCTGGATTCAACAGCCGTTTTAGGGAGTGGTTCAGTTCTTTTTGCTTTGGGGTTATTGCGAATAGATGGGTAGGTGTGGCGGAAAAATTAAACATGAATATTTGGTAGTGTCCAAATTTTTTTTGCTTAGGAGTTATTTCGAATAGATGATCTTGCCTGTGGGGTATTCTGATCCAGAAATTCGTAGCGCACATCCACACAATTGCGTCTAGATTCAACAGCCGTTTTAGGGAGTGGTTCAGTTCTTTTTGCTTTGGGGTTATTGCGAATAGATGGGTAAGTGTGGCGGCGAAATTGAACATGAATATTTTGTAGTGTCCAAATTTTTTTTTTTGAAGATTTTTTTCGAATAGATGATCTTGCCTGTGGGGTATTTTGATCCAGAAATTCGTAGCGCACATCCACACAATTGCGTCTAGATTCCACAGCCGTAGGGAGTAGCTCAGTTCTTTTTGCTTTGGGGTTATTGCGAATAGATGGGTAAGTGTGACGGCGAAATTGAACATGAATATTTGGTGGTGTCCAAATTTTTTTAATGATGAATTATTTGGAATAGATTAACTTGCCTGTGGGTTATCTTGAACCAGAAATTTGGAGCGCACATCCACACAATTGCGTCCGGATCCAACAGCCGTTTTAGGGAGTGGGTCAGTTCTTTTTGCTTTGGGGTTATTGGGAATAGATGGGTAAGTGTGACGGCAAAATTGAACATGAATATTTGGTAGTGTCCAAATTTTTTTTGCTGATGAGTTGTTTCGAATAGATGATCTTGCCTGTGGGGTATTTTGATCCAGAAATTCGTAGCCCACATCCACACAATTGCGTCTGGATTCAACAGCCGTTTTAGGGAGTGGTTCAGTTCTTTTTGCTTTGGGGTTATTGCGAATAGATGGGTAGGTGTGGCGGAAAAATTAAACATGAATATTTGGTAGTGTCCAAATTTTTTTTTGCTTAGGAGTTATTTCGAATAGATGATCTTGCCTGTGGGGTATTCTGATCCAGAAATTCGTAGCGCACATCCACACAATTGCGTCTAGATTCAACAGCCGTTTTAGGGAGTGGTTCAGTTCTTTTTGCTTTGGGGTTATTGCGAATAGATGGGTAAGTGTGGCGGCGAAATTGAACATGAATATTTTGTAGTGTCCAAATTTTTTTTTTTGAAGATTTTTTCGAATAGATGATCTTGCCTGTGGGGTATTTTGATCCAGAAATTCGTAGCGCACATCCACACAATTGCGTCTAGATTCCACAGCCGTAGGGAGTAGCTCAGTTCTTTTTGCTTTGGGGTTATTGCGAATAGATGGGTAAGTGTGACGGCGAAATTGAACATGAATATTTGGTGGTGTCCAAATTTTTTTAATGATGAATTATTTGGAATAGATTAACTTGCCTGTGGGTTATCTTGAACCAGAAATTTGGAGCGCACATCCACACAATTGCGTCCGGATCCAACAGCCGTTTTAGGGAGTGGCTCAGTTCTTTTTGCTTTGGGGTTATTGGGAATAGATGGGTAAGTGTGACGGCAAAATTGAACATGAATATTTGGTAGTGTCCAAATTTTTTTTGCTGATGAGTTGTTTCGAATAGATGATCTTGCCTGTGGGGTATTTTGATCCAGAAATTCGTAGCCCACATCCACACAATTGCGTCTGGATTCAACAGCCGTTTTAGGGAGTGGTTCAGTTCTTTTTGCTTTGGGGTTATTGCGAATAGATGGGTAGGTGTGGCGGAGAAATTAAACATGAATATTTGGTAGTGTCCAAATTTTTTTTGCTGAGGAGTTATTTCGAATAGATGATCTTGCCTGTGGGGTATTCTGATCCAGAAATTCGTAGCGCACATCCACACAATTGCGTCTAGATTCAACAGCCGTTTTAGGGAGTGGTTCAGTTCTTTTTGCTTTGGGGTTATTGCGAATAGATGGGTTAGTGTGGCGGCGTAATTGAACATGAATATTTTGTAGTGTCCAAATTCTTTTTAATGAGGAGTTATTTCTTATAGATGGTCTTGCTTGTGGGTTATTTTGAAACAGAAATTCGTGGGGCACATCCGCATAATTGCGTCTATATGGAGCAGCAGGTTTAGCGAGTGGCTCAGTTCTTTTTCCTTTGGGGTTATTGCGAATAATTGGGATAGGGTTGCGGCGAAAGTGAACACGAGAATCTTGTAGGGTCCAAATTTTTTCTCCTGAGGAGTTATTTCGAATAGATGGTCTTGCCTGTGGGGAATTCTGATCCAGAAATTCGTAGCGCACAACCACACAATTGCGTCTGGATTCAACAGCCGTTTTAGGGAGTGGTTCAGTTCTTTTTGCTTTGGGGGTATTGCGAATAGATGGGTATGTGTGCCGGCGTAATTGAACATGAATATTTTGTAGTGTCCAAATTCTTTTTAATGAGGAGTTATTTCGAATAGATGGTCTTGCTTGTGGGTTATTTTGAACCAGAAATTCGTAGCACACATCCACACAAATGCGTCTAGATTCCACTGCCTTTTGGGAGTGGCTCATTTCTTCAGCTATTTCGAATAGATGATCTTGCCTGTGGGGTATTTTGATCCAAAAATTTGTAGCGCACATCCACATAATTGCGTCTAGATTGAACAGCAGTTTTAGGGAGTGGCTCAGCTCTTTTATCTTTGGGGTTATTGCAAATAGATGGGTAAGTGTGGCGGCGAAATTGAACATGAATATTTGGTAGTGTCCAAATTTTTTTTTGCTGAAGAGCTATTTCGAATAGATGATCTTGCCTGTGGGGTATTTTGATCCAGAAATTCGTAGCGCATATCCACACAATTGCGTCTAGATTCAACAGCAGTTTTAGGGAGTGGCTCAGTTCTTTTTGCTTTGGGGTTATTGCGAATAGATGGGTAAGTGTGGCGGCGTAATTGAACATGAATATTTTGTAGTGTCCAAATTCTTTTTAATGAGGAGTTATTTCTTATAGATGGTCTTGCTTGTGGGTTATTTTGAACCAGAAATTCGTGGCGCCAATCCGCATAATTGCGTCTAGATGGAACAGCAGGTTTAGCGAGTGGCTCAGTTCATTTTCCTTTGGGGTTATTGCGAATAATTGGGTTAGGGTTGCCGCGAAAGTGAACATGAGAATTTTGTAGGGTCCAAATTTATTCTCCTGAGGAGTTATTTCGAATAAATGGTCTTGCCTGTGGGGTATTTTGATCCAGAAATTCGTAGCGCACATCCACACAATTGCGTCTAGATTCAACAGCCGTTTTAGGGAGTGGTTCAGTTCTTTTTGCTTTGGGGTTATTGCGAATAGATGGGTAAGTGTGGCGGCGAAATTGAACATGAATATTTTGTAGTGTCCAAATTTTTTTTCCTGAAGAGCTATTTCGAATAGATGATCTTGCCTGTGGGGTATTTTGATCCAGAAATTCGTAGCGCACATCCACATAATTGCGTCTAGATTCAACAGCCGTTTTAGGGAGTGGCTCAGTTCTTTTTGCTTTGGGGTTATTGCGAATAGATGGGTAATTTTGGCCGCGTAATTGAACATGAATATTTTGTAGTGTCCAAATTTTTTTTAATGAGGAGTTATTTCGAATAGATGGTCTTGCTTGTGGGTTATTTTGAACCAGAAATTCGTGGCGCACATCCGCATAATTGCGTCTAGATGGAACAGCAGATTTAGCGAGTGGCTCAGTTCATTTTCCTTTGGGGTTATTGCGAATAATTGGGTTAGGGTTCCCTCGAAAGGGAACATGAGAATTTTGTAGGGTCCAAATTTTTTCTCCTGAGAAGTTATTTCCAATAGATGGTCTTGCCTGTGGGGTATTTTGACCAAGAAATTTGTAGCGCACATCCACACAGTTGCGTCTTGATTGAACAGCAGTTTTAGGGAGTGGCTCAGTTCTTTTTGCTTTGGGGTTATTGCAAATAGATGGGTAAGTGTGGCGGCGATATTGAACATGAATATTTTATAGTGTCCAAATTTTTTTTGCTGAAGAGTTATTTCGAATAGATGATCTTGCCTGTGGGGTATTCTGATCCAGAAATTCGTAGCGCACATTCACACAATTGCGTCTCGATTCAACAGCCGTTTTAGGGAGTGGTTCAGTTCTTTCTGCTTTGGGGTTATTGCGAATAGATGGGTAAGTGTGGCCGCGTAATTGAACATGAATATTTTGTTGTGTCCATATTTTTTTTAATGAGGAGTTATTTCGAATAGATGGTCTTGCTTGTGGGTTATTTTGAACCAGAAATTCGTGTCGCACATCGGTATAATGGCGTCTAGATGGAACAGCAGGTTTAGCGAGTAGCTCAGTTCTTTTTCTTTTGGGGTTATTGCGAATAATTGGGTTAGGGTTGCGGCGAAAGTGAGCACGAGAATTTTGTAGGGTCCAAATTTTTTCTCCTGAGGAGTTAGTACAAATAGATGTTCTTGCCTGTGGGGTATTTTGATCCAGAAATTTGTAGCGGAAATCCACATAATTGCGTCTAGATTGAACAGCAGTTTTAGGGAGTGGCTCAGTTCTTTTTGCTTTGGGGTTATTGCGAATAGATGGGTAAGTGTGACGGCGAAATTGAACATGAATATTTTGTAGTGTCCAAATTTTTTTTTTTGAAGAGTTTTTTCGAATAGATGGTCTTGCTTGTGGGGCATTTTGATCCAGAAATTCGTAGCGCACATCCACACAAATGGGTCTGGATTCCACAGCCATTTTAGGGAGTGGCTCAGTTCTTTTTGCTTTGGGGTTATTGCGAATAGATGGGTAAGTCTGACGGCGAAATTGAACATGAATATTTGGTAGTGTCCAAATTTTTTTTGCTGAGGAGTTATTTCGAATAGATGATCTTGCCTGTGGGGTATTCTGATCCAGAAATTCGTAGCGCACATCCACACAATTGCGTCTAGATTCAACAGCCGTTTTAGGGAGTGGTTCGGTTCTTTCTGCTTTGGGGTTATTGCGAATAGATGGGTAAGTGTGGCCGCGTAATTGAACATGAATATTATGTAATGCGCAAATTTTTTTTAATGAGGAGTTATTTCGAATAGATGGTCTTGCTTGTGGGTTATTTTGAACCAGAAATTCGTGTCGCT
Organism: Corallium rubrum; assembly: GCA_964035015.1. Lineage (NCBI taxonomy): Eukaryota > Metazoa > Cnidaria > Anthozoa > Scleralcyonacea > Coralliidae > Corallium > Corallium rubrum. The sequence continues at coordinate 31,513,356 of OZ035998.1, forward strand.
CATCGGTATAATTCCGTCTAGATGGAACAGCAGGTTTAGCGAGTAGCTCAGTTCTTTTTCTTTTGGGGTTATTGCGAATAATTGGGTTAGGGTTGCGGCGAAAGTGAACACGAGAATTTTGTAGGGTCCAAATTTTTTCTCCTGAGGAGTTAGTACAAGTAGATGGTCTTGCCTGTGGGGTATTTTGATCCAGAAATTTGTAGCGGAAATCCACATAATTGCGTCTAGATTGAACAGCAGTTTTAGGGAGTGGCTCAGTTCTTTTTGCTTTGGGGTTATTGCGAATAGATGGGTAATTGTGGCGGCGAAATTGAACATGAATATTTTGTAGTGTCCAAATTTTTTTTTCTGAAGAGTTATTTCGAATAGATGATCTTGCCTGTGGGGTATTTTGATCCAGAAATTCGTAGCGCACATCCACACAATTGCGTCTAGATTCCACAGCCGTTTTAGGGAGTAGCTCAGTTCTTTTTGCTTTGGGGTTATTGCGAATAGATGGGTAAGTGTGACGGCGAAATTGAACATGAATATTTGGTGGTGTCCAAATTTTTTTAATGATGAATTATTTGGAATAGATTAACTTGCCTGTGGGTTATCTTGAACCAGAAATTTGGAGCGCACATCCACACAATTGCGTCTGGATCCAACAGCCGTTTTAGGGAGTGGCTCAGTTCTTTTTGCTTTGGGGTTATTGGGAATAGATGGGTAAGTGTGACGGCAAAATTGAACATGAATATTTGGTAATGTCCAAATTTTTTTTGCTGATGAGTTGTTTCGAATAGATGATCTTGCCTTGTGGGGTATTTTGATCCAGAAATTCGTAGCCCACATCCACACAATTGCGTCTGGATTCAACAGCCGTTTTAGGGAGTGGTTCAGTTCTTTTTGCTTTGGGGTTATTGCGAATAGATGGGTAGGTGTGGCGGAAAAATTAAACATGAATATTTGGTAGTGTCCAAATTTTTTTTGCTTAGGAGTTATTTCGAATAGATGATCTTGCCTGTGGGGTATTCTGATCCAGAAATTCGTAGCGCACATCCACACAATTGCGTCTAGATTCAACAGCCGTTTTAGGGAGTGGTTCAGTTCTTTTTGCTTTGGGGTTATTGGGAATAGATGGGTAAGTGTGACGGCAAAATTGAACATGAATATTTGGTAGTGTCCAAATTTTTTTTGCTGATGAGTTGTTTCGAATAAATGATCTTGCCTGTGGGGTATTTTGATCCAGAAATTCGTAGCCCACATCCACACAATTGCGTCTGGATTCAACAGCCGTTTTAGGGAGTGGTTCAGTTCTTTTTGCTTTGGGGTTATTGCGAATAGATGGGTAGGTGTGGCGGAGAAATTAAACATGAATATTTGGTAGTGTCCAAATTTTTTTTGCTGAGGAGTTATTTCGAATAGATGATCTTGCCTGTGGGGTATTCTGATCCAGAAATTCGTAGCGCACATCCACACAATTGCGTCTAGGATTCAACAGCCGTTTTAGGGAGTGGTTCAGTTCTTTTTGCTTTGGGGTTATTGCGAATAGATGGGTAGTGTGGCGGCGTAAATTGAACATGAATATTTTGTAGTGTCCAAATTCTTTTTAATGAGGAGTTATTTCTTATAGATGGTCTTGCTTGTGGGTTATTTTGAAACAGAAATTCGTGGCGCACATCCGCATAATTGCGTCTATATGGAACAGCAGGTTTAGCGAGTGGCTCAGTTCTTTTTCCTTTGGGGTTATTGCGAATAATTGGGATAGGGTTGCGGCGAAAGTGAACACGAGAATCTTGTAGGGTCCAAATTTTTTCTCCTGAGGAGTTATTTCGAATAGATGGTCTTGCCTGTGGGGTATTCTGATCCAGAAATTCGTAGCGCACATCCACACAATTGCGTCTAGATTCAACAGCCGTTTTAGGGAGTGGTTCAGTTCTTTTTGCTTTGGGGGTATTGCGAATAGATGGGTATGTGTGCCGGCGTAATTGAACATGAATATTTTGTAGTGTCCAAATTCTTTTTAATGAGGAGTTATTTCGAATAGATGGTCTTGCTTGTGGGTTATTTTGAACCAGAAATTCGTAGCACACATCCACACAAATGCGTCTAGATTCCACTGCCTTTTGGGAGTGGCTCATTTCTTCAGCTATTTCGAATAGATGATCTTGCCTGTGGGGTATTTTGATCCAAAAATTTGTAGCGCACATCCACATAATTGCGTCTAGATTGAACAGCAGTTTTAGGGAGTGGCTCAGCTCTTTTATCTTTGGGGTTATTGCAAATAGATGGGTAAGTGTGGCGGCGAAATTGAACATGAATATTTGGTAGTGTCCAAATTATTTTTTGCTGAAGGAGCTTATTTCGAATAGATGATCTTGCCTGTGGGGTATTTTGATCCAGAAATTCGTAGCGCATATCCACACAATTGCGTCTAGATTCAACAGCAGTTTTAGGGAGTGGCTCAGTTCTTTTTGCTTTGGGGTTATTGCGAATAGATGGGTAAGTGTGGCGGCGTAATTGAACATGAATATTTTGTAGTGTCCAAATTCTTTTTAATGAGGAGTTATTTCGAATAGATGGTCTTGCTTGTGGGTTATTTTGAACCAGAAATTCGTGGCGCCAATCCGCATAATTGCGTCTAGATGGAACAGCAGGTTTAGCGAGTGGCTCAGTTCATTTTCCTTTGGGGTTATTGCGAATAATTGGGTTAGGGTTGCCGCGAAAGTGAACATGAGAATTTTGTAGGGTCCAAATTTATTCTCCTGAGGAGTTATTTCGAATAAATGGTCTTGCCTGTGGGGTATTTTGATCCAGAAATTCGTAGCGCACATCCACACAATTGCGTCTAGATTCAACAGCCGTTTTAGGGAGTGGTTCAGTTCTTTTTGCTTTGGGGTTATTGCGAATAGATGGGTAAGTGTGGCGGCTAAATTGAACATGAATATTTTGTAGTGTCCAAATTTTTTTTTGCTGAAGAGCTATTTCGAATAGATGATCTTGCCTGTGGGGTATTTTGATCCAGAAATTCGTAGCGCACATCCACATAATTGCGTCTAGATTCAACAGCCGTTTTAGGGTGTGGCTCAGTTCTTTTTGCTTTGGGGTTATTGCGAATAGATGGGTAATTTGGGCCGCGTAATTGAACATGAATATTTTGTGGTGTCCAAATTTTTTTTAATGAGGAGTTATTTCGAATAGATGGTCTTGCTTGTGGGTTATTTTGAACCAGAAATTCGTGGCGCACATCCGTATAATTGCGTCTAGATGGAACAGCAGATTTAGCGAGTGGCTCAGTTCATTTTCCTTTGGGGTTATTGCGAATAATTGGGTTAGGGTTCCCTCGAAAGTGAACTTGAGAATTTTGTAGGGTCCAAATTTTTTCTCTGAGGAGTTATTTCCAATAGATGGTCTTGCCTGTGGGGTATTTTGACCAAGAAATTTGTAGCGCACATCCACATAGTTGCGTCTTGATTGAACAGCAGTTTTAGGGAGTGGCTCAGTTCTTTTTGCTTTGGGGTTATTGCAAATAGATGGGTAAGTGTGGCGGCGATATTGAACATGAATATTTTATAGTGTCCAAATTTTTTTTGCTGAAGAGTTATTTCGAATAGATGATCTTGCCTGTGGGGTATTCTGATCCAGAAATTCGTAGCGCACATTCACACAATTGCGTCTCGATTCAACAGCCGTTTTAGGGAGTGGTTCAGTTCTTTCTGCTTTGGGGTTATTGCGAATAGATGGGTAAGTGTGGCCGCGTAATTGAACATGAATATTTTGTTGTGTCCGTATTTTTTTTAATGAGGAGTTATTTCGAATAGATGGTCTTGCTTGTGGGTTATTTTGAACCAGAAATTCGTAGCACACATCCACACAAATGCGTCTAGATTCCACTGCCTTTTGGGAGTGGCTCATTTCTTCAGCTATTTCGAATAGATGATCTTGCCTGTGGGGTATTTTGATCCAAAAATTTGTAGCGCACATCCACATAATTGCGTCTAGATTGAACAGCAGTTTTAGGGAGTGGCTCAGCTCTTTTAGCTTTGGGGTTATTGCAAATAGATGGGTAAGTGTGGCGGCGAAATTGAACATGAATATTTTGTAGTGTCCAAATTTTTTTTTGCTGAAGAGCTATTTCGAATAGATGATCTTGCCTGTGGGGTATTTTGATCCAGAAATTCGTAGCGCACATCCACATAATTGCGTCTAGATTCAACAGCCGTTTTAGGGAGTGGCTCAGTTCTTTTTGCTTTGGGGTTATTGCGAATAGATGGGTAATTTTGGCCGCGTAATTGAACATGAATATTTTGTGGTGTCCAAATTTTTTTTAATGAGGAGTTATTTCGAATAGATGGTCTTGCTTGTGGGTTATTTTGATCCAGATATTTGTAGCGCACATCCACATAATTGCGTCTAGATTGAACAGCAGTTTTAGGGAGTGGCTCAGTTCTTTCTGCTTTGGGGTTATTGCGAATAGATGGGTAAGTGTGGCCGCGTAATTGAACATGAATATTTTGTTGTGTCCATATTTTTTTTAATGAGGAGTTATTTCGAAAAGATGGTCTTGCTTGTGTGTTATTTTGAACCAGAAATTCGTGTCGCTCATCGGTATAATTCCGTCTAGATGGAACAGCAGGTTTAGCGAGTAGCTCAGTTCTTTTTCTTTTGGGGTTATTGCGAATAATTGGGTTAGGGTTGCGGCGAAAGTGAACACGTGAATTTTGTAGGGTCCAAATTTTCTCTCCTGAGGAGTTAGTACAAGTAGATGGTCTTGCCTGTGGGGTATTTTGATCCAGAAATTTGTAGCGCACATCCACATAATTGCGTCTAGATTGAACAGCAGTTTTAGGGAGTGGCTCAGTTCTTTTTGCTTTGGGGTTATTGCGAATAGATGGGTAAGTGTGGCCGCGTAATTGAACATGAATATTTTGTTGTGTCCATATTTTTTTTAATGAGGAGTTATTTCGAATAGATGGTCTTGCTTGTGGGTTATTTTGAACCAGAAATTCGTGTCGCTCATCGGTATAATTCCGTCTAGATGGAACAGCAGGTTTAGCGAGTAGCTCAGTTCTTTTTCTTTTGGGGTTATTGCGAATAATTGGGTTAGGGTTGCGGCGAAAGTGAACACGAGAATTTTGTAGGGTCCAAATTTTTTCTCCTGAGGAGTTAGTACAAATAGATGGTCTTGCCTGTGGGGTATTTTGATCCAGAAATTTGTAGCGAAAATCCACATAATTGCGTCTAGATTGAACAGCAGTTTTAGGGAGTGGCTCAGTTCTTTTTGCTTTGGGGTTATTGCGAATAGATGGGTAAGTGTGGCGGCGAAATTGAACATGAATATTTTGTAGTGTCCAAATTTTTTTTGTTGAAGAGTTTTTTCGAATAGATGGTCTTGCTTGTGGAATATTTTGATCCAGAAATTCGAAGCGCACATCCACACAAATGCGTCTGGATTCCACAGCCATCTTAGGGAGTGGCTCAGTTCTTTTTGCTTTGGGGTTATTGCGAATAGATGAGTAAGTGTGACGGCGAAATTGAACATGAATATTTGGTAGTGTCCAAATTTTTTTTCCTGAGGAGTTATTTCGAATAGATGATCTTGTCTGTGGGGTATTCTGATCCAGAAATTCGTAGCGCACAACCACACAATTGCGTCTGGATTCAACAGCCGTTTTAGGGAGTGGTTCAGTTCTTTTTGCTTTGGGGTTATTGCGAATAGATGGGTTAGTGTGGCGGCGTAATTGAACATGAATATTTTGTAGTGTCCAAATTCTTTTTCATGAGGAGTTATTTCTTATAGATGGTCTTGCTTGTGGGTTATTTTGAAACAGAAATTCGTGGCGCACATCCGCAGAATTGCGTCTAGTTGGAACAGCAGATTTAGCGAGTGGCTCAGTTCTTTTTCATTTGGGGTTATTGCGAATAATTGGGTTAGGGTTGCGGCGAAAGTGAACGCGAGAATTTTGTAGGGTCCTAATTTTCTCTCGTGAGGAGTTATTTCGAATAGACGGTCTTGCCTGAGGGGTATTTTGATCCAGAAATTTGTAGCGCACATCCACATAATTGCGTCTAGATTGAACAGCCGTTTTAGGGAGTGGCTCAGTTCTTTTTGCTTTGGGGTTATTGCAAATAGATGGGTAAGTGTGGCGGCGAAAGTGAACATGAATATTTTGTAGTGTCCAATCTTTGTTTGCTGAAGAGTTATTTCGAATAGATGATCTTGCCTGTGGGAAATTTTGATCCAGAAATTCGTAGCGCATATCCACACAATTGCGTCTAGATTCAACAGCAGTTTTAGGGAGTGGCTCAGTTCTTTTTGCTTTGGGGTTATTGCGAATAGATGGGTAAGTGTGGCGGCGTAATTGAACATGAATATTTTGTAGTGTCCAAATTCTTTTTAATGAGGAGTTATTTCGAATAGATGGTCTTGCTTGTGGGTTATTTTGAACCAGAAATTCGTGGCGCCAATCCGCATAATTGCGTCTAGATGGAACAGCAGGTTTAGCGAGTGGCTCAGTTCATTTTCCTTTGGGGTTATTGCGAATAATTGGGTTAGGGTTGCCGCGAAAGTGAACATGAGAATTTTGTAGGGTCCAAATTTATTCTCCTGAGGAGTTATTTCGAATAAATGGTCTTGCCTGTGGGGTATTTTGATCCAGAAATTCGTAGCGCACATCCACACAATTGCGTCTAGATTCAACAGCCGTTTTAGGGAGTGGTTCAGTTCTTTTTGCTTTGGGGTTATTGCGAATAGATGGGTAAGTGTGGCGGCGAAATTGAACATGAATATTTTGTAGTGTCCAAATTTTTTTTTGCTGAAGAGCTATTTCGAATAGATGATCTTGCCTGTGGGGTATTTTGATCCAGAAATTCGTAGCGCACATCCACATAATTGCGTCTAGATTCAACAGCCGTTTTAGGGAGTGGCTCAGTTCTTTTTGCTTTGGGGTTATTGCGAATAGATGGGTAATTTGGGCCGCGTAATTGAACATGAATATTTTGTGGTGTCCAAATTTTTTTTAATGAGGAGTTATTTCGAATAGATGGTCTTGCTTGTGGGTTATTTTGAACCAGAAATTCGTGGCGCACATCCGTATAATTGCGTCTAGATGGAACAGCAGATTTAGCGAGTGGCTCAGTTCATTTTCCTTTGGGGTTATTGCGAATAATTGGGTTAGGGTTCCCTCGAAAGTGAACATGAGAATTTTGTAGGGTCCAAATTTTTTCTCTGAGGAGTTATTTCCAATAGATGGTCTTGCCTGTGGGGTATTTTGACCAAGAAATTTGTAGCGCACATCCACATAGTTGCGTCTTGATTGAACAGCAGTTTTAGGGAGTGGCTCAGTTCTTTTTGCTTTGGGGTTATTGCAAATAGATGGGTAAGTGTGGCGGCGATATTGAACATGAATATTTTATAGTGTCCAAATTTTTTTTGCTGAAGAGTTATTTCGAATAGATGATCTTGCCTGTGGGGTATTCTGATCCAGAAATTCGTAGCGCACATTCACACAATTGCGTCTCGATTCAACAGCCGTTTTAGGGAGTGGTTCAGTTCTTTCTGCTTTGGGGTTATTGCGAATAGATGGGTAAGTGTGGCCGCGTAATTGAACATGAATATTTTGTTGTGTCCATATTTTTTTTAATGAGGAGTTATTTCGAATAGATGGTCTTGCTTGTGGGTTATTTTGAACCAGAAATTCGTAGCACACATCCACACAAATGCGTCTAGATTCCACTGCCTTTTGGGAGTGGCTCATTTCTTCAGCTATTTCGAATAGATGATCTTGCCTGTGGGGTATTTTGATCCAAAAATTTGTAGCGCACATCCACATAATTGCGTCTAGATTGAACAGCAGTTTTAGGGAGTGGCTCAGCTCTTTTAGCTTTGGGGTTATTGCAAATAGATGGGTAAGTGTGGCGGCGAAATTGAACATGAATATTTTGTAGTGTCCAAATTTTTTTTTGCTGAAGAGCTATTTCGAATAGATGATCTTGCCTGTGGGGTATTTTGATCCAGAAATTCGTAGCGCACATCCACATAATTGCATCTAGATTCAACAGCCGTTTTAGGGAGTGGCTCAGTTCTTTTTGCTTTGGGGTTATTGCGAATAGATGGGTAATTTTGGCCGCGTAATTGAACATGAATATTTTGTGGTGTCCAAATTTTTTAAATGAGGAGTTATTTCGAATAGATGGTCTTGCCTGTGGGTTATTTTGATCCAGATATTTGTAGCGCACATCCACATAATTGCGTCTAGATTGAACAGCAGTTTTAGGGAGTGGCTCAGTTCTTTTTGCTTTGGGGTTATTGCGAATAGATGGGTAAGTGTGGCCGCGTAATTGAACATGAATATTTTGTTGTGTCCATATTTTTTTTAATGAGGAGTTATTTCGAATAGATGGTCTTGCTTGTGTGTTATTTTGAACCAGAAATTCGTGTCGCTCATCGGTATAATTCCGTCTAGATGGAACAGCAGGTTTAGCGAGTAGCTCAGTTCTTTTTCTTTTGGGGTTATTGCGAATAATTGGGTTAGGGTTGCGGCGAAAGTGAACACGAGAATTTTGTAGGGTCCAAATTTTTTCTCCTGTGGAGTTATTACAAATAGATGGTCTTGCCTGTGGCGTATTTTGATCCAGAAATTTGTAGCGGAAATCCACATAATTGCGTCTAGATTGAACAGCAGTTTTAGGGAGTGGCTCAGTTCTTTTTGCTTTGGGGTTATTGCGAATAGATGGGTAAGTGTGGCCGCGTAATTGAACATGAATATTTTGTTGTGTCCATATTTTTTTTAATGAGGAGTTATTTCGAATAGATGGTCTTGCTTGTGGGTTATTTTGAACCAGAACTTCGTGTCGCTCATCGGTATAATTCCGTCTAGATGGAACAGCAGGTTTAGCGAGTAGCTCAGTTCTTTTTCTTTTGGGGTTATTGCGAATAATTGGGTTAGGGTTGCGGCGAAAGTGAACACGAGAATTTTGTAGGGTCCAAATTTTTTCTCCTGAGGAGTTAGTACAAATAGATGGTCTTGCCTGTGGGGTATTTTGATCCAGAAATTTGTAGCGAAAATCCACATAATTGCGTCTAGATTGAACAGCAGTTTTAGGGAGTGGCTCAGTTCTTTTTGCTTTGGGGTTATTGCGAATAGATGGGTAAGTGTGGCGGCGAAATTGAACATGAATATTTTGTAGTGTCCAAATTTTTTTTGTTGAAGAGTTTTTTCGAATAGATGGTCTTGCTTGTGGAATATTTTGATCCAGAAATTCGTAGCGCACATCCACACAAATGCGTCTGGATTCCACAGCCATTTTAGGGAGTGGCTCAGTTCTTTTTGCTTTGGGGTTATTGCAAATAGATGAGTAAGTGTGACGGCGAAATTGAACATGAATATTTGGTAGTGTCCAAATTTTTTTCTCCTGAGGAGTTATTTCGAATAGATGATCTTGTCTGTGGGGTATTCTGATCCAGAAATTCGTAGCGCACAACCACACAATTGCGTCTGGATTCAACAGCCGTTTTAGGGAGTGGTTCAGTTCTTTTTGCTTTGGGGTTATTGCGAATAGATGGGTAAGTGTGGCGGCTAAATTGAACATGAATATTTTGTAGTGTCCAAATTTTTTTTTGCTGAAGAGCTATTTCGAATAGATGATCTTGCCTGTGGGGTATTTTGATCCAGAAATTCGTAGCGCACATCCACATAATTGCGTCTAGATTCAACAGCCGTTTTAGGGTGTGGCTCAGTTCTTTTTGCTTTGGGGTTATTGCGAATAGATGGGTAATTTGGGCCGCGTAATTGAACATGAATATTTTGTGGTGTCCAAATTTTTTTTAATGAGGAGTTATTTCGAATAGATGGTCTTGCTTGTGGGTTATTTTGAACCAGAAATTCGTGGCGCACATCCGTATAATTGCGTCTAGATGGAACAGCAGATTTAGCGAGTGGCTCAGTTCATTTTCCTTTGGGGTTATTGCGAATAATTGGGTTAGGGTTCCCTCGAAAGTGAACATGAGAATTTTGTAGGGTCCAAATTTTTTCTCTGAGGAGTTATTTCCAATAGATGGTCTTGCCTGTGGGGTATTTTGACCAAGAAATTTGTAGCGCACATCCACATAGTTGCGTCTTGATTGAACAGCAGTTTTAGGGAGTGGCTCAGTTCTTTTTGCTTTGGGGTTATTGCAAATAGATGGGTAAGTGTGGCGGCGATATTGAACATGAATATTTTATAGTGTCCAAATTTTTTTTGCTGAAGAGTTATTTCGAATAGATGATCTTGCCTGTGGGGTATTCTGATCCAGAAATTCGTAGCGCACATTCACACAATTGCGTCTCGATTCAACAGCCGTTTTAGGGAGTGGTTCAGTTCTTTCTGCTTTGGGGTTATTGCGAATAGATGGGTAAGTGTGGCCGCGTAATTGAACATGAATATTTTGTTGTGTCCATATTTTTTTTAATGAGGAGTTATTTCGAATAGATGGTCTTGCTTGTGGGTTATTTTGAACCAGAAATTCGTAGCACACATCCACACAAATGCGTCTAGATTCAACAGCCGTTTTAGGGAGTGGTTCGGTTCTTTCTGCTTTGGGGTTATTGCGAATAGATGGGTAAGTGTGGCCGCGTAATTGAATATGAATATTATGTAATGCGCAAATTTTTTTTAATGAGGAGTTATTTCGAATAGATGGTCTTGCTTGTGGGTTATTTTGAACCAGAAATTCGTGGCGCACATCCGCATAATTGGGTCTAGTTGGAAGAGCAGGTTTAGGGAGTGGCTCAGTTCTTTTTCCTTTGGGGTTAATGCGAATAATTGGGTTAGGTTTGCGGCGAAAGTGAACACGAGAATTTTGAAGGGTCCAAATTTTTTCTCCTGGGTTGTTATTTCGAATAGATGATCTTGCCTGTGGGGTATTTTGATCCAAAAATTTGTAGCGCACATCCACATAATTGCGTCTAGAGTGAACAGCAGTTTTAGGGAGTGGCTCAGCTCTTTTAGCTTTGGGGTTATTGCAAATAGATGGGTAAGTGTGGCGGCGAAATTGAACATGAATATTTTGTAGTGTCCAAATTTTTTTTTGCTGAAGAGCTATTTCGAATAGATGATCTTGCCTGTGGGGTATTTTGATCCAGAAATTCGTAGCGCACATCCACATAATTGCGTCTAGATTCAACAGCCGTTTTAGGGAGTGGCTCAGTTCTTTTTGCTTTGGGGTTATTGCGAATAGATGGGTAATTTTGGCCGCGTAATTGAACATGAATATTTTGTGGTGTCCAAATTTTTTTTAATGAGGAGTTATTTCGAATAGATGGTCTTGCCTGTGGGTTATTTTGATCCAGATATTTGTAGCGCACATCCACATAATTGCGTCTAGATTGAACAGCAGTTTTAGGGAGTGGCTCAGTTCTTTTTGCTTTGGGGTTATTGCGAATAGATGGGTAAGTGTGGCCGCGTAATTGAACATGAATATTTTGTTGTGTCCATATTTTTTTTAATGAGGAGTTATTTCGAATAGATGGTCTTGCTTGTGTGTTATTTTGAACCAGAAATTCGTGTCGCTCATCGGTATAATTCCGTCTAGATGGAACAGCAGGTTTAGCGAGTAGCTCAGTTCTTTTTCTTTTGGGGTTATTGCGAATAATTGGGTTAGGGTTGCGGCGAAAGTGAACACGAGAATTTTGTAGGGTCCAAATTTTTTCTCCTGTGGAGTTATTACAAATAGATGGTCTTGCCTGTGGCGTATTTTGATCCAGAAATTTGTAGCGGAAATCCACATAATTGCGTCTAGATTGAACAGCAGTTTTAGGGAGTGGCTCAGTTCTTTTTGCTTTGGGGTTATTGCGAATAGATGGGTAAGTGTGGCCGCGTAATTGAACATGAATATTTTGTTGTGTCCATATTTTTTTTAATGAGGAGTTATTTCGAATAGATGGTCTTGCTTGTGGGTTATTTTGAACCAGAACTTCGTGTCGCTCATCGGTATAATTCCGTCTAGATGGAACAGCAGGTTTAGCGAGTAGCTCAGTTCTTTTTCTTTTGGGGTTATTGCGAATAATTGGGTTAGGGTTGCGGCGAAAGTGAACACGAGAATTTTGTAGGGTCCAAATTTTTTCTCCTGAGGAGTTAGTACAAATAGATGGTCTTGCCTGTGGGGTATTTTGATCCAGAAATTTGTAGCGAAAATCCACATAATTGCGTCTAGATTGAACAGCAGTTTTAGGGAGTGGCTCAGTTCTTTTTGCTTTGGGGTTATTGCGAATAGATGGGTAAGTGTGGCGGCGAAATTGAACATGAATATTTTGTAGTGTCCAAATTTTTTTTGTTGAAGAGTTTTTTCGAATAGATGGTCTTGCTTGTGGAATATTTTGATCCAGAAATTCGTAGCGCACATCCACACAAATGCGTCTGGATTCCACAGCCATTTTAGGGAGTGGTTCAGTTCTTTTTGCTTTGGGGTTATTGCGAATAGATGGGTTAGTGTGGCGGCGTAATTGAACATGAATATTTTGTAGTGTCCAAATTCTTTTTCATGAGGAGTTATTTCTTATAGATGGTCTTGCTTGTGGGTTATTTTGAAACAGAAATTCGTGGCGCACATCCGCATAATTGCGTCTAGTTGGAACAGCAGATTTAGCGAGTGGCTCAGTTCTTTTTCCTTTGGGGTTATTGCGAATAATTGGGTTAGGGTTGCGGCGAAAGTGAACGCGAGAATTTTGTAGGGTCCTAATTTTCTCTCGTGAGGAGTTATTTCGAATAGACGGTCTTGCCTGAGGGGTATTTTGATCCAGAAATTTGTAGCGCACATCCACATAATTGCGTCTAGATTGAACAGCCGTTTTAGGGAGTGGCTCAGTTCTTTTTGCTTTGGGGTTATTGCAAATAGATGGGTAAGAGTGGCGGCGTAAGTTGAACATGAATATTTTGTAGTGTCCAATCTTTGTTTGCTGAAGAGTTATTTCGAATAGATGATCTTGCCTGTGGGAAATTTTGATCCAGAAATTCGTAGCGCATATCCACACAATTGCGTCTAGATTCAACAGCAGTTTTAGGGAGTGGCTCAGTTCTTTTTGCTTTGGGGTTATTGCGAATAGATGGGTAAGTGTGGCGGCGTAATTGAACATGAATATTTTGTAGTGTCCAAATTCTTTTTAATGAGGAGTTATTTCGAATAGATGGTCTTGCTTGTGGGTTATTTTGAACCAGAAATTCGTGGCGCCAATCCGCATAATTGCGTCTAGATGGAACAGCAGGTTTAGCGAGTGGCTCAGTTCATTTTCCTTTGGGGTTATTGCGAATAATTGGGTTAGGGTTGCCGCGAAAGTGAACATGAGAATTTTGTAGGGTCCAAATTTATTCTCCTGAGGAGTTATTTCGAATAAATGGTCTTGCCTGTGGGGTATTTTGATCCAGAAATTCGTAGCGCACATCCACACAATTGCGTCTAGATTCAACAGCCGTTTTAGGGAGTGGTTCAGTTCTTTTTGCTTTGGGGTTATTGCGAATAGATGGGTAAGTGTGGCGGCGAAATTGAACATGAATATTTTGTAGTGTCCAAATTTTTGTTGTTGACGAGTTATTTCGAATAGATGATCTTGCCTGTGGGGTATTTTGATCCAGAAATTCGTAGCGCACATCCACACAAATGCGTCTAGATTCCACAGCCATTTTAGGGAGTGGCTCAGTTTTTTTGCTTTGGGGTTATTGCGAATAGATGGGTAAGTGTGACGGCGAAATTGAACATGAATATTTGGTAGTGTCCAAATTTTTCTTCCTGAGGAGTTATTTCGAATAGATGATCTTGCCTGTGCGGTATTCTGATCCAAAAATTCGTGGCGCACGTCCGCATAATTGCGTCTAGATTGAACAGCAGGTTTAGCGAGTGGTTCAGTTCTTTTTGCTTTGGGTTATTGCGAATAGATGGGTAAGTGTGGCGGCGAAATTGAACATCAATATTTGGTAGTGTCCAAAATCTTTTTAATGAGGAGTTATTTCGAATAGATGATCTTGCCTGTTGGGTATTCTGATCCAGAAATTCGTAGCGCACATCCACACAAATGCGTCTGGATTCCACAGCCATTTTAGGGAGTGGCTCAGTTCTTTTTGCTTTGGGGTTATTGCGAATAGATGGGTAAGTGTGACGGCGAAATTGAACATGAATATTTTGTAGTGTCCAAATTTTTTTTGCTGAGGAGTTATTTCGAATAGATGATCTTGCCTGTGGAGTATTATGATCCAGAAATTCGTAGCGCACATCCACACAAATGCGTCTAGATTCCACAGCCATTTTAGGGAGTGGCTCAGTTTTTTTGCTTTGGGGTTATTGCGAATAGATGGGTAAGTGTGACGGCGAAATTGAACATGAATATTTGGTAGTGTCCAAATTTTTCTTCCTGAGGAGTTATTTCGAATAGATGATCTTGCCTGTGCGGTATTCTGATCCAAAAATTCGTGGCGCACGTCCGCATAATTGCGTCTAGATTGAACAGCAGGTTTAGCGAGTGGTTCAGTTCTTTTTGCTTTGGGGTTATTGCGAATAGATGGGTAAGTGTGGCCGCGTAATTGAACATGAATATTTCGTAATGTGCAAATTTTTTTTAATGAGGAGTTATTTCGAATAGATGGTCTTGCTTGTGGGTTATTTTGAACCAGAAATTCGTGGCGCACATCCGCATAATTGGGTCTAGATGGAACAGCAGGTTTAGGGAGTGGCTCAGTTCTTTTTCGTTGGGTTAGGGTTGCGGCGGAAGTGAACACGAGAATTTGGTAGTGTGCAAATTTTTTCTCCTGAGGAGTTATTTCGAATAGATGGTCGTGCCTGTGGGGTATTTTGATCCAGAAATTTGTAGCGCACATCCACACAATTGCGTCTGGATCCAACAGCAGTTTTAGGGAGTGGCTCAGTTCTTTTTACTTTGGGGTTATTGCGAATAGATGGGTAAGTGTGACGGCGAAATTGAACATGAATATTTGGTAGTGTCCAAATTTTTTTTGCTGATGAGTTGTTTCGAATAGATGATCTTGCCTGTGGGGTATTTTGATCCAGAAATTCGTAGCCCACATCCACACAATTGCGTCTGGATTCAACAGCCGTTTTAGGGAGTGGTTCAGTTCTTTTTGCTTTGGGGTTATTGCGAATAGATGGGTAAGTGTGGCGGAGAAATTAAACATGAATATTTGGTAGTGTCCAAATTTTTTTTAATGAGGAGTTATTTCGAATAGATGGTCTTGCTTGTGGGTTATTTTGAACCAGAAATTTGTGGCGCACATCCGCATAATTGCGTCTAGATGGAAGAGCAGGTTTAGGGAGTGGCTCAGTTCTTTTTCCTTTGGGGTTATTGCGAATAATTGGGTAGGGTTGCGGCGAAAGTGAACGCGAGAATTTTGAAGGGTCCAAATTTTTTCTCCTGAGGAGTTATTTCGAATAGATGGTCTTGCCTGTGGTTGGCGAGTGATGGGGAGTGATAGCTAGTGATGGGGAGTGATAGCTAGTGATGGCTAGTGATGGGGAGTGATAGCTAGTGATGGTGAGTGATGGGAAGTGATAGGTAGTGATGGGGAGTGATAGGTAGTGATGGGAAGTGATAGGTAGTGATGTGGAATGATAGCTATTGATGGGGAGTGATAGCTAGTGATGGCGAGTGATAGCTAGTGATGTGGAGTGATAGCTAGTGATGGGGAGTGATAGCTAGTGATGGTGAGTGATAGCTAGTGATGGGGAGGGATAGCTAGTGATGGGGAGTGATAGCTAGTGATAGCTAGTGATGGGGAGTGACAGCTAGTGATGGCGAGTGATAGCTAGTGATAGCCAGTGATGGGGAGTGATAGCTAGCGATGGGGAGTGATAGCTAGTGATGGGGAGTGATAGCTAGTGATGGTGAGTGATAGCCAGTGATGGTGAGTGATAGCCAGTGATGGGGAGTGATAGCCAGTGATGGGGTGTGATAGCTAGTGATGGGGAGTGATAGCTAGTGATGGGGAGTGATAGCTAGTGATGGGGAGTGATAGCTAGTGATGGGGAGTGATAGCTAGTGATGGGGAGTGATAGCTAGTGATGGGGAGTGATAGCTAGTGATGGGGAGTGATAGCTAGTGATGGGGAGGGATAGCTAGTGATGGGGAGTGATAGCTAGTGATGGGGAGTGACAGCTAGTGATGGCGAGTGATAGCTAGTGATAGCCAGTGATGGGGAGTGATAGCTAGCGATGGGGAGTGATAGCTAGTGATGGGGAGTGATAGCTAGTGATGGTGAGTGATAGCCAGTGATGGTGAGTGATAGCCAGTGATGGGGAGTGATAGCCAGTGATGGGGAGTGATAGCTAGTGATGGGGAGTGATAGCTAGTGATGGGGAGTGATAGCTAGTGATGGGGAGTGATAGCTAGTGATGGGGAGTGATAGCTAGTGATGGGGAGTGATAGCTAGTGATGGTGAGTGATAGCTAGTGATAGCCAGTGATGGGGAGTGATAGCTAGCGATGGGGAGTGATAGCTTGTGATAGCTAGTGATGAGGAGTGATAGCTAGTGATGATGAGTGATAGCCAGTGATGGGGAGTGATGGGGAGTGATAGCTAGTGATGGGGGAGTGATAGCTAGTGATAGCCAGTGATGGGGAGTGATAGCTAGTGATGGCGAATGATGGCAAGTGATGGTGAGTGATGGGGAATGATTGTTAGGGCAGCGTAGTGATAAATAGTGAGGAAAGGTGGGATAATGAGCAACGTTAGTCGACTGCTGAAAATTTCTAAACACGGGGGGTGCTTTTGATTATTAAAAATGGCGTAAAAAATGCGAAAGGTCTGGACGGGTCCTTTTGAGTCATCCCTTTTAACCTCGACCGCTCGGGGCCCAACCTCGTACCCAGGCTCTTTGCTCGGCACTCCCAAACTCGTTGGGGAGTGCCGAGCAAAGAGCCTGAGTATGAGGTTGGCTTGGGCCCGGCTTCTCGAGTTATATGACGTTCGTTTGCCAAATATTAATCCTATTGGTCAAATTATGGTCACGTGTTGTTCAACAAAATCTTGCACTCGCGGTGGTGCAATAAATCATGCGTTGTTCACGTGAATACACCCCCTGACAAACTGCCGCAAAGCATCAAGGTCCGAACGCTAAAATCGATCAGAGCTGATAGCAATATTGACGCAGAACTTAATAGAAAATACAAAAACTTTTCCACCAATGATTTGAAGAAAGCTAGCCTTTAAAAACATTAAAATCGGAAAATGGGTATGTTTTGGAAATCAAATTCATCGGAAAGAAATTGCGTAGCCTTCTCAAGTCTGTCAGCAAAGTTAATCAAGATAATAATAACAACCTTGAGCTACCGGAAATTGACCATAAGAACCAAATTAGTAGGAACTTTTGGGGTTATGTTAAAAGGATCTTCAAAAAGAATGTCACACTCCCTTCATTCAATATGGATCAATGCAAATCATATTTTACTAAAACATTCTCAGCTATCAACCAAAAGAAAATATTCAACATTCCTAGACCCTAGTTGGATCCGAAGTAAACGTCATCCGCAAAATGAAACCGTCTGGCTCTCCATGTCCACTTGATCAACTTTGGTCAAATCATGGTCACGTGTTGTTCAACAAAATCTTGCACTCGGTGGTGCAATGTGGTGCAATGTTTTCCCTGACGTCGCTTAATCATGCGTTGTTCACGTGAATACACCCGACAAGCTGCCGCAAAGCATCAAGGTCCTAACGCTAAAATCGATCAGAGCTGAAAGTTTTGCATTGGACTTAGAATACCGAATATTGCGCTATTGTCATTCATTTTTTTCTTTAAAAAAGCAGCGACATCGTTTAGCATATTGTTGGACTATTCATATCTGCAGGATGTTGCAAGTTAAATGTATTTTTCTACTTTGTTTTGATCGTTTATGTAGGTAGTGTCGCGCTAAGCGAAGACCCCACTTCCGGTTTGTCAACAATCTTCAAAGCAAAACATCTCGAATTCCCCTGGTTCGAATTCTCTAATTTTTGCGAAATAAGTTGACGAAATGTCTTGGATTCTATGTAGGCGACCCCCTCACCGTTTTCGAAATATTCGCCGTTGAACCGACCATGGTATTTCGGCTTTCGCTAAGATGGCTATGGCAAGCCAAACCTGACGTAAGTGTATCGAGTTTCCATTTAGTAATCCAGAAAAAGAAATTGATAATCGAGATAAAGGGATTGATTGTCGAGATAAAGAGATTGATTGTCGAGATAAAGAGATTGATGGTTGAGATAAAGAGATTGATGGTTGAGATAAAGGCATTGATGGTTGAGAAAAAGAGATTGATGGTCGAGATAAAGAGATTAATGGTCGAGAATCGACATAAACAGATTGATGATAAAGAGATTGATGGTTGAGATTTCCGACTGTAAATATCGGTGAGCGGTTATAACCATAAATCGATGGTCGGTATTTTAAGTAGTTGTAAAGGAAACATGTCATTACGCGTCGCGAATAGTTATTTACCACATGTGTTTAATATTTATGATGGCGGGTAATTCTTCTTCACGTTTACACGCTTCTGCATTGTTTTTGGTATAATTACATTTGAGCATGCAAGTTTACGAATCGATCCCAATTGTACTCAGTAATTTAGCTTTCTGAGCATGTGAATTGCGAACATTTATATATAAAAAGTTGTTTTATAGACTTCAAGGTATACTTGTCTTTTTGTTTCATTTGAGAATTAATATTTCTTTTAGCTGGCCTGGACCTGTTGGCTCCCAACGGCACGTGGGGGTGCCATTCAGCAGCTACTCCATAACCCCCCATTGTCAGGTTGGAATTCCATGGGTGACTTTCCAACAAGTGGTAATGACAATTCCTCAAGTTGATTTACTTCCAAACGGTTAGGACATCACCTCCAGGGTGTTATCAGAGATGTTTACTAAATAAGCCATTAAATCACTCTCCAACTAATTATGCCTTATGGGTGGGTGATAAAGACCACATACTACTCAAATCAGTAGAGCGAGACATGGATGATTTTTTTATCGCTTCCGAAGTGTCAGTTTTATTAACCGCAGATCACATTTCAAAGCAATCACAAGGGGTGTATTCTCATGTACCACGTGATAAACATCCAATCGTTAACTCGTAACTTATCACGTGGTGCATAAGAATACACCTCGTGATTGCTTCGAAATTGATCTGCGGTTAATGAAACTGTCGCTTCGGAAGCGATGAAAACATCGTCTATGTCTCGCTCTACTGATTTGAGTAGTACCAACATGCTATTTCCTGTGGGCAATAGGAATATAATACAAATAAGTTCGTACAGACTGGTTTGGCTTAGGCGGGTTCATTTCGGCCATGAATCAGTATAAAAGAACAAAAAACAAGAACAAAGATGTCGTCAAGGAAAAATATGAAGAGGTCAAAGAAAATCCCAGTCAAAAGCATAGGGAAATCAACAATACTTACGCGCATAATAATAATAATAATAATAATACTTACATAACATAATAATACTTATAATAATAATACTTACATAATAATAATACTTAATAATAATAATAATAATAATAATAATAATAATACTACTACTACTAATAATAATAATACTTACATAACATAATAATACTTACATAACACGCCATTGTGACATCACAATTTGCAACTAGGTTTCAACATCTCTCGAGCAAAGAAAAATGCTTTTCAGCCAATCCGCGGCCTGGAAACACCTCACGTGACTATTAGTTTCCTATCCACAGTCTTTTTCTTATAGTTAACAACTATAAGAAACGTCGTCGACCAAAACTTTGCTAAACCAAAGTCAATAGTTAATTGCCGAATGCCACAGTCAGCATTTTTGCAGTTTATCTAGAAAAACACTGATTATCGTAAACAACGGTTGAAGGGTGTTTCCGCAATCGCCCGTCTACGTGAGAAGTTAACCTGCCAAAAAGCAACGATGTTTTCGGACAATTATGTTTAATTAAATTGATGGCTACCATAATTACCAAAGCTAATTAAAAATGTCTGAAATAATGCTGAAACTATCATTGACAAATATTGCCCGCTTGAAACAACACCGTGTCCAGTATAGTATAATAGTAGTAGTAAGACTAGACAGAAATAGTAATAGTAGTAGTATAAGACTAGCCAGTCATAGACGACGCCAAGAAAGCAACACCACGTTCATAGAAACGGTGATTACCGCCCCGCTCGGTACATTGCATGTCAACTGTGAAAAGTAGTTCTCGGCGACTTTGATTCAGATAAACAGGAAGTGTCACCTGAAAAAAAAAAGAACGTTATTAATGGTCAATATCTCACTATTAATATGATCATACGTTTGTAACAGACGTTCGATAAACATTCATCACGCCCAACTACTCGGAAAATGTTTCCGAGCCCCACACAGGACTTGGACCATGAAGCTCGGGTCAAGAACCAACGTCGCAAATTCATAGTCATCTGTGCTTCCTATAGGCTATAGCGCATGATATGCATACGAGATTTAGTTAAAGTGACGTTAAGAGCAGTAAGTATACATCACTGATCAGTGATATACATGCAGCACATGCGCAAGCTCAGTGTAATGGGAGAAAGGTTCGTCACGCTCGTCTACGTTTGTCAAGTTACGCGAGCTTAACTATCTCTCAAAAATCGCAAAATCTGCAATATCCCACAATGTCTATGTCCGATGGCGACTAACTGCATGCTTAATTGCCTGTAAATATAATATAAACGAAATCGTATACACTGAAGGCATTGCTCTTCGGTACATTGCACATGTTTCTGTCGCTTAGCCTATTTCCAACCACATACGGACCTTTGCCCTTTGGTACACAACTTTAACATAACCTAATGCGTTATAATTCGATGTTTGAAACCAAATGAACTAAACAAAATCAACTTTAGAACAATTATTAAGGAACAGTGAGCTCGATTGGACAATAATGATAATAACGTGTTGCTTCGAGTGACGAACCATACCCGACAACATAGTTAATAGAACATATATACATGGTTTGGAAGCTCTTTGGCTTTCAATATGAAGCATGGTCATGTTGAACTGACAATAGAGTTCCTTATATGGAAGTAAATTATATGGACGCGTGACGATGAAGCATCACAACACGTGACGATGAAGAAACTCACTAGTTAAACCCGAGCCTTGCTATTGGATGACTGCTTCATTATACAGAAAATATAATACCGTGAAATTGCACAAATTTCCATAAACTTGAACAAAAACATCACTTTAGACGAGTTTCCAAACCATGTATATATTCAATTAACTATGCTGACAAGTAAAGAAAATTCTTGGCCCGGCTGGGATTCGAACCCGCGACCTCAGGTTTGCTAGCCCGACGCTCTACCGACTGAGCTATAGGTTAAATTGGGAGCTGGTGGTCGAATGATGGTACTTTGGGTCAATTGATATTTCAAAAAGGTACTAGTTTCTTCAGTCTCGAGACATTAGTCTTTATACATGTAGATTTAGAACAATTATTAAAGACTGTCTCTATCAAATCACCCAAAAGTACCATCATTCGACTACCAGCTCCCAACTTGACCCGCAGCTCAGTCGGTAGAGCGTCGGACTAGCAAACAGAAGGTCGCGGGTTCGAATCCCAGCTGGCCTAAGTAGAGTTTTCTCTACTTGTCCGGTATAGTTAGTTTCTCGGAGCAACACCTTATTATCATAAAATCAAACTTAGCAATGTGCGTTTGATGTACGCATTATAAACCCGGTCTTAAACAGCCCATATGCATGCCGTTTATCCTAAGAAGTCGCTGCTAACACAAAGTTACAAGATGTCCGTCAGTTGTCTCATGTTATAACTAAATCACTATAAAACAATCTTGTTTATGAAATAACGTTGAAGCCAGTAAGACAAACTGTAAATCTTTCCGACTCGTTCTAGTAAAAACAAAGGACTGACGATGGAAAAAAAGAAGACGAGAATTTAAACTAACCACTTGTTGCTCGGAACGCTTCTTGTCGTCAACGGTTCTGCAAAAAAATCAACAAAAAATAAAAAAGATGCTTGATTAAAGTTTGTTCAACTATCACTATCATTACCGTTACTCTTCCCATTCTGATTCCATTCCTATTCTTATACCATTCTCATTCCTGTTCTCGTTCTCATCCCCATTCACATCCCAATCTCGTGCACTGCTAATCCTACCCTCAGTCCTATTCGCGTACGCATCTTCATTTCCATTCTCATCACATTCTCATTCCTGTTCTAATCCCCATTCAGATTCCCATTCTCACTCCTATTCTCAACCCCATTCTCATTCCATGCATTCCTATTCTTATTCCCATTCCAAATCCTATTCTCATTTCCATTATCATTCCTATTCTCATTCGCATTCATATTTTCATTAATATTCCCATTAATTCCCATTCCCAATTCAAGATCGCCATCACCATCACTATCACCATCGTAACCATTACTATTAATCTTCGCATTTTCATTCCTATTCTCATTCACATTGTTATTTATATTCTTATTCCTATTGATGTTTCTCATTTCATTCTTATTCTCACTCCCACTATTTTTCCCAATCTTATTCTCAAACTCCTCTTCTAATTCCCATTATTCTCGTTTCTACTCTCACTCACATTCTTATTATTACAATAAATATAAAAACATTTGAATAAATATTCTCTCAAATTTTTTACGCCCATTAACGGCCACGACACCATGATTCAGTTATTGCAATTTACAATTATCATTAGAATCATCTGTACTATAGGAATTGTAAAAAAATTATAGAAAACGCATTTCACACTACCTTATCCAACTGATGCTTGTGAGGGGTAAGTCAGTAGAGATTACTGAAGCTAGCTCGAGTTGATTATTCACACAGTTTGCACCTTGAAGTCTTAAACCTGTTGGGAAACAAACAACTGAATGTTCAGAATCTTTGTAAGACAAGGATTTCCTTACTGCCGAAATATTGAATGGAAAAGGTCAAACTATCGAGCTAAGAGCCTTAGAGAGAAACGTGAAGTGAATTAAGAACTTAAAGTACTGTGCTATATATGCATGTAGTGGAATAAGCATGTGACAAAAATAAGCAAATCAAGTATGACTTTTAATAATAAAACACCCATTTCTTTACCGACTGATCCGACTCAATACGCAAATGTAGAGCTATGTAATATATTTCACAGTAGTGTAACAGATCTAAAGTTTTACAACTGTCCCAGTACTGTGTTTTATCAGAAGATCGCGAAGAAAGTAAGAGATGTAAGACTCCGGTTGTACAGAGATATCCAGAGACAGGAAGAGGAACAACCCCTAAGAGGAGCAAAAGACCTCTCAGTGCTAGATACAAAGGAAACAATGAAGACCAAACAAGCGATGGCAAGATAACATGAAAAAAGGTGTGCGTGAACGAAAACCACAATGAATGCAGCCCGAAAGCCGAATTTCCCTTCACGAAAAATCCTTAGAACAAGTTGTTCAATCGCGTGAAAAGCCAAGTATATGTATGTATGTATGTATGTATGTATATGTATGTATATGTATATATATATATATATATATATATATATATATATATATATATATATATATATATATGTATATATATATGTATATATATATGTATATATATATGTATATATATATGTATATATATATATATATATATATATATATATATATATATATATATATATATATATATATATATATATATATATATAAGGGTACTAGGGTTTTCATGACAGCCCCAAAGCAATAATTTACAGTTTTATCATGCAGTGCAATGACGATCTCTGATGATGGTCGACAACATTCGATATTTTACAGTTTAACTTACCATCCAAAAAAAACACTCGATTGCCTTTGCAAACAATCCCTCGAGCGGCCCTATTGTTTGTTATTTCTTATTAAAATACTCATTAATAATTCATGAAGAAAATCCAAAAGAAATGAATGTTTAAACAGGTGTTGTAAATCGGATACAGCATTGATTAATAAATATCCAATTTACAGTATACTAAATAGGACCCATGCATTGGCTCAAATTGAGCTTTTTCCTTGTTTAAATCATTTGTTCTTGCCTTTTCTACGACTGCTAAACAAAGTATTCATGATATAACCTCATCGTACTTTAAGTAAGATACAATGTGAGCGGTAAATCCCAAACAGTTCGGCCGCTCATATTGTATCTCTTACTTAGACTCAACAGAACGATTCAGCATCGTTATATTTTCTCACGATTTTCTCTATGATTGCTAATGTTGGAAAATAGAAACGATTAGTCCTACAAGTACCTGTAATTCCAAAGCTGCAATCATCAAGTTGAACTTCATCGTTCTTTCCTCTGGAGACAATCATCTACAAAATATATAACAGAAATTAAAAAACAACAACAACAATTTTCGTACACAAACTAAAGATTTGTGCAATATAATTTTTTCCAAAAATCGAAGGTTCTTCCCAAATTGTGTAAAAGTTAAAAAATTCACTGAAAAACGCAAGATATTTGTGTTTATATTTATACGCGTACTGACGTAAAAAATTTCCCGATTTTCAGTAAATTTACCGTCTAATAATATAAAAATTACTCGTGATTAGTTGCTTCGTTACTTAGCAACAGCAACCCGGCTACAAAGCATTGAATTTTTTGCAATGTTTTTCGGTCTGCAAATGCTTTTTTGTTGACATTGAACGAATTTATATTATCGAAGGACTCTAAACTATTAGTGAAAATGAATACATTAGAGAGTGTACAAAGAGGAGGGCACATAAATAAAGCAAAGGAAAATTAGAGTGTTGCCAAGCGCGGACTAAGAGGGTGCAATTTGAGCCTAGTACTACCCCGATTGACGAACCATACGGGGTATAATGTAAGCAGAGATAAACTCTACACGACCGCGACCTTTGATTTACTAGTTCGAAGAAGCTCTACCGACTGAGCTACATGGTATATCAAATATAAGGTACCATCATACACGACCTGCTCTCAACTTGACTGTAACTCAGTCGCATCCCAGTCGCGGTCGAGTAGATTTTTTCTCTACACATCACTAAACTGAAACATCTCGACAACGAAGGAAGAAAACGAAAAACTACAAGAGGGAAGACTTAATTCTCACTTCATACGGCCATTTCAAATGGCACACACAATCGTCAAGACAATTGAGAAGAATTTGTTGACCTCTGTATTAATATAAGGGGCTTTATCTTTAAGATCTACGAGGCGGCAAGCTCGACGACAAGGTCTTGAAAATGTAATGTGAATTAAACTCCAATTCAGAATGCTTTAGAAGCATGTGAAAGAAGCCACGGTAAATTGACTGCCGTATTTAATTTTCCAAGCCTGTCTTCGACCTTCAAGACGCCCTATAGTTCTGTGCATATAAACCCAATTTTTTTATCATCTGAATACGTTCTACATAGAGCAAACAGTTGTTCAGTGAAATATTTTTATTGATTGGAGCTATTCTTCAATGTTTTTTGGCGATTCGCATTTCTAGTATGGTAATGAGATGACGTCTATGTAGGCATTTAGCTTTCTCTCTCTTTTTGGCAAGATAAACTACCTGAGAATTTTGGTGGAGAAACTCAATACAATATGGAACATGTTGTTCAAACACATCATTAATGGAAGAATTGGGTCATGTCACTCCTGCAAATAAGTATTGTATAGATAATGATGACTGCTTTGGCGTCGTCATTACCATTTTGAAAACAAAAATCTCTATTAAAGCAATAAAGGTTGCTGCAATCTAAAAAATATTTCGTTGTTCAACTACTTGCCAAAGGTAGAACGTATTTAAATGATAAAAAATTTGGGGGTTATATGCACTTTAAAATGAAGCTCCGAAGACGTGGAAATGTTCAGAGCGGCGTTGCATGTTTACAGAACGAGGGCGGTGTTAAAAACAATCTTGGGAATACAAGTTACACATTCTCTTTCTTTTTCATTAATAATCCTTTTCTTTTCTTTTCTTTTGCACGGTGCGTCTAACTAACTGGTGACACGAAACGACTACTCGTGATGTTACGTAACACGTTATCGAGTAACAAATACCTTGAGAAAGAGTTCTTCTAAAGACCAGCTGTTTGCCTGTGCAACATATTGTCTGCTCGCTGTAATGTAAGCTTCTGGTACGAACAACCAGCCCAATCTTACTCGCATATTCTAGAAGAAAAAATATAACAAAATATTAGTATCGGGAATAGAATACGAAAAAGAGTAATAACAATCTAGATATCCCGATCACTGATATATATATATATATATATATATATATATATATATATACATATACATATACATATACATATACATATACATATACATATACATACATACATACATACATACATACATACACATATATATATATATATATATATATATATATATATATATATATATATATATATATATATATATATATATTTTTCTCGCTTACCTCAAAAGTCTGCTACAGGCTGTTTCTTTTTTAGATGAAACAGCCTGTAGCAGACTTTTGAGGTAAGCAAAAATCTATATTTGCTCTAACTATATGTTATCGAGCACTCTTTGCGTTTCGTAGACCAAAACCCATATATATATATATATATATATATATATATATATATATATATATATATATATATATAGACTGCGGCATGGCGAGACCCGTCAAAAATGCCACCCAACAAAGATGGCGGAAATATGAAGGCCTTTCTCCCAAGGTAGCGATCGTCTACCTTACTCGGCCCAAAATGTTGATTTGACTCTGGGCTCACCCGCGCTAGCAGTCCGATCAATCCAGTTATAAATTAATTTACGAGAACAAGGTCAGCGGCTACTATGGAAGAAACAGAGATCATAAGTAAAAGGGGCATTGGGGGAAACTCCAGTCAAACGCGGGTAACCAATTTAAGGCTGCCATCTTGGATTAGTTGGGGGGGGGGGGGGGGGGGGCAAAATTGCAAACCCGGCCATAAAACTACTCGGTCCCAGATTTTTCCTACTATCCAAGAGCTCTCGGATAGTAGGAAAAATCTGGGACCGAGTAATTTTACATCCAATTTTGCCCCTACCCATTTTTGGCCCCAATGCCCCTCTAGTTTTATTTATGATCTCTATGAGAAGAAAGACCCCATAAAGCCCTATCTCGATCTTGGATCGATCGCCTTTGGTCAGTCAATGATATAGCGCACCAGCAATCCAGTTATATTGCGGTGCCCTGACGAGTAGCCGCTGAGCGACTGGCTCGTCAGGTATCTTTATATTCTGGGTGTCACTATTTTGTGGCACCCGTAAGCCACGGATACAGAAACGTGGGCTCTGGAAACGAGAATACAAGCGATGTTTTTGACGCCAAGGATTTTGGCGGCTCTTTGACGACATCATGTTTGTGAAGACAAGCATTGAGCATTGCGCAGGTCCCTGGTTCCAGAGGTTTTTAGGTCGGACGCGAGCGAAGCCAGTCAAGCGCCGAGTTTACAAGATGACAGACGCCAATCATTCTTTTACTTCTCTTGTTTCGGTTGTTTACCTTCGAAGTTCATTATCAACAAGATAATTAGAACGCTTTTCTGCTCTTCGCCCTTATCATTTCTTATTATCATTTGCAACTTGCAACATTTTTTTTGCCACGCAAGTTGCGAGAGAAAAGTGACGTGTAATATTGCCGTGTGCAATACGGTATATTTTTTTTTGCGACGCAAGTTGCACAAGAAAAATCCACGTGTAACAGAGCCTTTACGGCCGAAGGCGCTTGCTTACGAGAGCTTCAACCGTACTTGTAACTTACCTTTAGTCCTTGGGTTGTACCAGTCTGAGAAACTTGAGACACTTGCTGAAGCTGGTGCACACGGTCACTGAAATCAGCTATCCACTGAATGACAGTTAATCCTCCTGGAACTGTGTAACGACGCCAGTTGTTTGGCAAAATTGCTATATAAAAAAGAAAAAACTCTTTTCAGGCGGCATGTGATGTTTTCCTCTTATGTATTTTACTCTGGTTAACAACAGACGATTTTACTCATCACGGAGAAAACCTTGATCATCCTCGTTCCCAGGGCCTCCTCAGTCAATCCCTCCGATTTTCCAGTGTACCGGGCGAAGGTTATTGTCTAAAACAGGAAGTGGGCAAATATACTTTCAACTGTCAAACAACGATGTGAATAGAGTGAAGATTATCGCTCAGATAACACCGAAAAAGTCTACAAATAAGGCCAACAACGTAGGATTACTAAAGCGAGTCGGAACTGCAATGAGTTTCATCATTTAACTCTCAAAACCGAACGATTTTAGACATAGCATGACTCGGTGACTCAGTTTTCGACGCCGCCGAATGTTCGTAAACAACCTACCTTTGAATAAACTAAGCTTTCGAATAACATTTTGGTAAGCGAAATTGGGCTATTTTGTTCAGCAAAATAACGAGGAAGAACAGTAAACACCACACCTTTCCGACGTCATAATAAAGCAACTTTTCTTCAAATAACTGTCGTTTGTTTCGTTATATTATGTCCATGATCGAACCCAGGGCGATGTGATATATTAAATGACTCAATGTCCTAGAATATAGGACATCCGATTTTCATCTGACCAGTGTACCAAGGTGTATGACTGGAAGGCGTTTGTGTATTTGCAATTCAAAAAAAAAGCGGTTTATAGTGGTTTAACCTGAAAAATCGATGTGAAAGTTTATACGGTAAATCAGGACGAATTTGCATCTGATTAAACCACGTGATAATATTAATGTTGAATTTTCTTAATGAATTATTGATTGGTTAAGAGTATCTTGTAACATTAGTGTAAAAAAGGACTTTAAGATCTGTGACGGCAATCACAACTATACGACGTCTTGAAAACAAAATAATTCTAGTTGCGAAACGAAGAGAATGAATAATTTTAGTCCCAAGAGTAATCTTAACACTGTCCTCGTTCTTTATACAAAGTCGTTTAAAGCATTTTCACGTCTTCAGGACAACGTCAACTCGCCAAAGATGAAAACTGTAGCTTAAGATTTGCTTGAAAACAGCTACCGCATTTATTTTAGCAGTACTGAGGTGTCTTGGAAGTCATTATAATCTACAATCTTGGACAATAATGTTGCAACACCCCTGCCCCCCAAATCAATATTGTAAAACATATGCTTCCGGCAATCAATGTTGGCGCAAGCTTTCAAATAACAACATTGAATCGGGGGGTGGGGGATTGAGTGTTACAACTACTTTTGTCCAAGATTGTAGCTTCAAATAGTCAGTTAACCGCAACTTCTTTAAATTAAAACATCCATGTTGCTTTTTGAGCACAGCCGCAACCCTATCATCTTAATGTCCATATAGCACTAATGTTGTTCTTGACATTAATCAAAGCAAGTATTAGTTTTCATAACACGCAAAAAATACCTTTCATGAGATCACTGATTACACTTCGCAGGTAGTTAGTTGGCTTCTTCACTTGTTCACAAACTGCGATCACATTTTGCAGGTCATTTCGTACAGTAGTGAGTAGACTGATACCACCATTCACCTGCAGAAAAGAACACGAAAGGTAAGCAAGAACAAATAACTTACAAATACTAAGATTCTAAAAATTGTTACCTCTCTCTCAAAGAAACGGAACAAGGGATCTTTTATGTTTTCGTTGGTACGCTTTAGAGCAGATAGTTTCTGAAAAAGAAAGCAACATAGAAAAATCATACCACTGACTAACCTTTAAAGTGCTTATATCACTTGTGGGGGTTTAACGTATCTGAATAGAGCAGGAAAAAATCAGTTAATAAGTTCTTTTGCCGTTTTTGATTCAGTCAAATAGTTCCTGACATATTGGCTTCTGAACATGCCAATTCTCAAAAAATTACGTCGTTTATTTTAATATCTTGGGGGCCTGGTACTCAGGAACAAGTCAATCCAAAACAACTACGTTTCGGCTTACTGATTCACAAAAACACATATATTTGACTGAAAAATCGAAATGTAGAGCTCACACCCGTTTTCCAGTACGCACGATAGTTCCAACTAAGAAGACGGTCGGCTTAGGTTCCTGAGTCCCAGGCCCCCGTGCTTAAAAATGAACGACGGAAATTTTTGGCGAAAAGCCGAAATTGGCATGTCTAGAGGCTTATATCTCAGAAACTATTAAAGTAAATCAAAACAGCAAAATAACTTATTAACTAACTTTTTTGCGCTATTCAAATACGTTATAACCCCACAAGTGATATAAGCACTTTGAAAGCAAGGTGTCGTCATCCGCTCCATGACAATGTTTACAAGTAACGAAGTAACTCTTCAGTAACTGAGAGTGTGGTGATCGCGGGCAAGGAACAGATCGTGAATTGACAGCACGAAACGAGCCCACAGGAAGAGGCCCTTGCATATAAACAACCTCTTTCTAATATTTTCCCGCGATGACCAAGAGAACGTACACGTTTATTATATGACAAGTGATATTTGGCATTTTACCCGACTAAACTACATGCGTGTTCTAAGGAATATTGGTGAAGGGATACTTCAAGCGTTACATACATTATAAGACCAAACCAGGGCCAGTTGGACCAAAACACACAACAATAAGGTCTTCGGGCCGGAACCGGACAGGCGATCCTACAATCAGTGCAATGCTGAACACCAAACTAAGGAATACAGCCGGCACCAAGAGCTTAGTTACGAGACTAACCTCTCGGCAGCAACCTCTGTGGCACAGAGCACTGCGCTATAGCAACGCTGGATCATGTTTCAGTTCCAACCGAAAGGCCTTGCCAATTTTTGCAACTAATCCATAATGTTAATTTCATTTCCTCTTTTCAAGTAAAATATGTCAGTACATAGCTCCACAGTGCTTACGATTCCTACTATTTAGTGAAAACGAGTAGTTTCAATAGCACACTCGACAAAATAATTCAATTACAGACATTACCTCTGGAACCATAGCAAGCCAGTTAGAGGCAGTAGTATGCAATGTCCGCATCCAAGCAGGTCGTGCATCATTTGTGATTGAACTACTCCTAAAAAGGTTAACAACAAGAAGGTCAGAAGTGATGATGCACTGTTTCAGATCATTGATTAATGCATCAAAATCTTTTGGATAACAATACATTACACAATACATTGAATGTTTAGCTAAAACATGCGTGGTGTTACTGGACGTAAATCATAATAGCCCATTTGCGCGATGACATACGACGATGTTGAGCGACTACAACTACCAGAATGCTTTCCTAGTGTTTATAAATAGAAGATGCTAGCAAAGAATTCAAGTAGTTGTAGTCACCCAAAACCATTGAACGTATTATCAAACTCATTAATATAAGTTTCATAACTTAACAAATCTTAATTTTAAAATTTAATTCTAATCGAATGGTTCAATCAGAGACGTTAAATTGCACAACGTTTGAAAACTTGAAATGCCAGAGAACTATTAGGCAGAGGATTCGAACGGTTTTATTCCAATCCTTAAGCTGGGAATAATATTTAAGTCCTAGGACTTCATTAGAAAATTCTTGAAAACCCAGTTAAAGTGTCTAAAGCCGGTTTTCCACTAGGCGGAATTTTGCGCTCGGAGCGTAATTTTTCTTTGTCTTTTCTAATTAGTTC
Organism: Corallium rubrum; assembly: GCA_964035015.1. Taxonomy (NCBI): domain Eukaryota; kingdom Metazoa; phylum Cnidaria; class Anthozoa; order Scleralcyonacea; family Coralliidae; genus Corallium; species Corallium rubrum. The sequence goes on from OZ035998.1 coordinate 31,544,846, forward strand.
CACCCGAGAAATCACAAGACAAAGAAATTTCCGCTCCGCGCGCAAAATTCCGCCTAGTGGAAAACCGGTTCACTAGGCGACATTTGTCGACCGACTCGAATTTTTCTCTTGTCTTGGCTAATTGGCTCCACTCGAGAGCTTGCGAGACAAAAGAAAATATCGCTTCGCGCGACATTTTTCGCCTAGTGGAAAACCACCTTAAAGCCGGTTTTCCACTAGGCGACTTTTTTCGCGCGAAGCGACTTTGTCTTTTGTCTCATGAGCTCTGAGCTGGAACTAATCAGAAATCTGTTAAATTCGAACAAAAGAAAGTCACTTCGCGCGAAAAAAATCGCCTAGTGGAAAACCGGCTTAAAGCCGGTTTTCCACTGGGCGACTTTTTTCGTGCGAAGCGACTTTTTCTTTTGTCTCATGAGCTCTGAGCTGGAACTAATCAGAAATCTATTGAATTCGAACAAAAGAAAGTCGCTTCGCGCGAAAAAAATCGCCTAGTGGAAAACCGGCTTAAGAAGTGAAAAATTCGTTGGTAGTATTGCTGTTTTAATACGTAGGATGAGAATCTGGTGTATAGCCTTCACGCTATTTTGCGTTTTTGGTGAAATTTGGGCTCTCGGTAACAATGCCTTATGACATAGTCATGCAGATAGATCATTAATGCCAAAATGCATGGTTCTTATATGCGCAGTTGTCCATTTTCGTACGTAGCATTACCGAACAGCCCAAATTTCTCTAAAAGTCAACTAGCCATGGCAAAATTTGATAATTAATTGCACGAAGACTATACATCAGATTCTCTTAAAAGTTTCTGTGAATGCTCCTACCATCCTCTTCTGTTCTTTAAAACAACAAAAATGCCAATGAGTTTTTCAGTTCATAGACATAACTAACCCTTGTCATCGGTGGATTTCCCATAAAAAAAGTAAAACACATTACGACTTGAAAGTCGGTTGCCGCGCATAGAAAAACGCTAGTCCAAATTTGAGACTTTACGTATTATATACTGAACCAGCAAGCAAGAACGCTCTCGTGCACAAAAACTGCAACAAAAAGTGGTAAAATTAAATCGTCAATGATTTAATAAAAGTTGATTTAAATAAAGAGTTCAAAAATAATATCAGTAACCACAGTTTGAACATACATATAGATCCTCAGAGCAATACTTTCACTTACCTTGCTAATCCAGGAGAATATGCCAGCTCTTCTTCATCTTCCAAGTTTTGCATTTTCAAGAGTTTGGCTGTTAATACTTGACCTAAAAATTTAGGTCACATATTATCTCGTTACACGCAAGAGGCACGCAGAACGTTAAAAGAACACACATATGTAAAACGCAAGACGCTGGATTCGCAATTGTGTGTATTTTGTACAGTCTTTAACTTATTTTCGCTGACATAGTGATCGAGAGCTACGCACTCTATCCTCTCTAATATAATATACAGTAAAACCCGGAGAAACACCTATTTTTCCAAGTCAGGCTGAACTGGTTCTTATATAACAAATAAATTCCCAACGCAGCCTGGTGAGGAATCAGACAGAGCGTTAAACTATGTCTGCATGGTTCTTATATATTGGGTGTCTAGTGAGTAAAATTAAATCGTCAATGATTTAATAAAAGTTGATTTAAATAAAAAGTTCAAAAATAATATCAGTAACCACAGTTTGAACATACATATAGATCCTCAGAGCAACTAAACTAATTGTTGTTTTGATATAGTACATGAATCTGGTTAAAAAAGAGTCCATCTTTTTGTTATTTATATATGTTTATACAATTTATTATTATAACACATTGTATTACAAATAATTGCTATAAAATATCACCATTTAGTTCATTCATGCGTCGATTCTCTTTGACGTGCCACGGTTAATTGTACAGGTTAATCACCTTGCATATTAAATGACCTATACTGCTTTACAACTAGTCTAGAATATTATTTTTTGTCGGCAACTAGCTTAGTTACCTCCTTCTCGGTAACTAACCTATACTTAGTAGTTAGTACTGAATAGCGATATTTTTCTAGCATTGCTTTAGTATTAGTACTCCGATGTCTGTTTCCAGTGACATTTTAATCATGTACTGCATGTACTCTATGTAGTGTTTTTTTTTTAAGATTTAGTAATTTTTCACGTAAGAAACTGCTTCATATATTTGTCAACTCGAACTGGTTCTTATATATTGGGCGCTTAATTGGCAAGTATTCAGCCTGGAAGTTCTTAATCTGCAGTTTCTTTTATGCAGGTTTCTACTGTACACATCTTTAAAAAAGACATTACAAGCGAACCAATAAGAACTAATTTGGTTTGATAATAGCAAGGATACGTCAATATGTTTAACTTGCATACCAGACAACTTGAAATATCTCAATAACAAAGCAAGGAAACAAAAAAATTATCATCTTATCAATTTGTTCTTCAAACTTAATTTTCACTCCATATATAGACACATTGATTCACACAGCTGTTTGTAGAAGCTGTCACATTCCTACCTTGCACTGTTAACAGGAGTTTCTCGGCGTTGTTAGGTAAGCCAAGCCACGAAGGAGATTGAGCGTCAGGTAGTTTCTCAGTCCACTGGACAAATTGCTCACGTCTAATGAAAGAAATAATTACATTTGTTCAATTTATCTGCAAGTTGACAAAAACGCCATGGCGAACAAATGAATTTAAACCAAGTAAATCAAATAAGTGAAGCAGTGTGCATGAAATAAAGAGATTTTGTCCAGTCAGTTTACACAGGTAAAAGGAGTCGTTACACTGTAAGTTGTTGACAGAACAGTTCTCCAACAACATTATTATCATTTATTTATTTATATTTATAAAACTTCGCCATAAACAAAAGAATTATATAAACATAAGAAGACATGGATGGGAAATCATCATAGCTCCGAGAAAAAAATCCTCAGGTGCCATTTACGATGAGCCCGTAATGCATGCTGAACAACATAAGTTGGATCAACAATATTGTTCAGCCTTGCTTCAATATTGTTCAGCGATGTTGAAGCAACTATAGGTTGTTGAAATATGGAAATCTACACCAATAGAACACTACTATTGTTAACTGTCCAACTTTTTAACATGTTATTACAGCATTGATGACTTGACAATGGTAACGACATTGTTATCATGGCTGAACAACACTTTTGACCCTGTTCTTGCCGGTCAGCACAAAATTGTCCATGACTAGCTTGAAGTGAAAATTAAGTTTGTCTTATTTGGAAGCACTCTCAAAATGATAAAGTAACACCGTATACAGGTTTTGTCACATCTCGTTCTTGAGAAAACAAAAAATAAATCGTTTGATTTGCAAATAACCCACTGCATACGTCACACTGGTAATGCACAATGTTATGCTACCAATCATAAACAATGATGTTGTGCTATACACTTTAACAAGTCGTGAATATATGTTGTGTGGTTTAGAGTAGTGCGACAAAAAACTTAACTAAAGTTAAACTTAACTAACGATAATTTAGTTAGAATTTTTCCCCAAAAAATTGCCCTTATTTCTGGCAAATGACCAGATAAAGCATCCTACCTGATCCCATCTGGCATAGTGATGTTTTTGCCTTTGACGCCATCTACGTCAATAACTAACGGGAAATCCGATTCAAAACTGTTCACCGTGAACAGCCTGTTGACGAAGGAAGACAGCAATCGCTAAACATGAGAAATAAGACGATATCAAGATTTAATTTTTGAAAACAAAAACAATATACGTTTTAATGTATAAACCATAAACACTTGTTTAAATGTCTAAAATCTGTTAAAAGGCCTGTATTAAGGTGGCTCCATACAGTTTCTTGAAAAATGGAAAATACAAGTTTGAGAGTCCAAAACACGTGATTAAACAATTCGGAAAAAGATTAAAACTAAATGTTATGCATAGTTAAACAGTCGGACAATCAAAAACTGTTACCAAATAAATAGCAACAGTTGTTGCTATGGCAACAATGACATTTCAAAATGGCTGCAATTACCCTTCAAACTAATTTAATTCGAGCAAAACTTTGGTGACCCCCAATTTTTTTTTTTCATTAAAACTTTCCTGGAAGTACGAGTAATCAATAGGCCAATTTAAAAAATTCCTTCTACAGAATTTTTTTAAAATCGGCCTATTTATTACTCATACTTCAGGAAAAGTTTTAATGAAAAAAAATTGGGGGTCACCAAAGTTTTTTTCGAATTAAATTAGTTTGAAGGGTAATTGGCAGCCATTTTGAAACGTCATTGTTGCCATAGCAAAAACTGTTGCTATTTATTTGGTAACAGTTTTTGATTGTCAGACTGTTTAATTATGCATAACATTTAGTTTTATTCTTTTCTGGAATTGTTTCTGCACGTGTTTTGGACTCTCAAACTTGTATTTTCCATTTTTCAAGAAACCATGCAGTCTTCCTGGTTCAGACAGTCAACAGGCAAAGTTTCGAAACTTTCGTATTATATAAATAATAAAAAGCCCACATTAGCAGCCGATCTTTGTCTAACATAGAGACGCGAGCTGAATCGTACTTAAGAACTGGATGCGTATAAATTGTTCATTTTATTGATTATTTTAAAGATACGAACTGTTTTAGCTAAGAGAATCAAACAAAAAGTTCATGTAAATCAAGACGATTCTCTTACTGATTTACAAATATCAGTTCAATATTAATTTTCTTTGAATTTTCTTCATGAATTATTAATGATTTCGTAAATACTTTTACTCTAATGTTACCTGGTTCCATCTCAGATATTTTCAACTAATTATTAAACTTCGGGGAGATCTCCACACCGACAAGTTGCCCCATATTATCCTATATATTTATAATATTAATTTCGGGGACATACCCACTCAGTATATTGACCCCATTATGTGCAGCAGTGTTTTATCAGATTTAAATAGCTTAAAGGACGACTCATTTGGTAAGTTCATTGGCGTAGTAATTTTGAAAAACAACATTGTCTAAGCCGAGAAAGCAAAACTAAAGTTAGTGTAAATCAGGAGGATTTTTTTTATCAAATATAGAACCATGTACATGGTACTGATTTCCTTTGTATTTTCCTCAGGAATTATTAATGAGTTTTCTAATAACTTTTAGTATAAATACAGGTGATTATCGAAAATCTCGTGCGATGATTGGTCGAGCTACTTCGGATTAATTCCCGGTAATCACCTACAGCGTTTATTCAAAATGGCCGCCAGCCGGTTTGTCAACGACAGAAGAGGAAACTAACAATTTTAAAGAAAACGCTGTTCCTAAAAGTATGAAAATGTGTATTTAAACTAAAACAATTATTCGCCTCAGGCTGACTTCGTCTCGATTATTATACACCGATATACAACTCGCCTTCGGCGAATAATTATAAAACAATAGCTTTCACCATCCTATAATCTGGTACCCTTTTGCTCCTTATATAATTACCACTATGAAAACATTTGAAGAATTAAAAAAAGTATTTTCTCGTTTACCTGGTCAAACTCGTTATCAATACGTCCACCATAGATAGCTTGAGACAGAAGAGTTCGTAAGGCATCCCATGGAACTTTGTCAGGGGAAATGTTCGTTCGACCCTGAAAATAATGATGCAAAGTCGCATATAGAATTAAAGAACCCAACATACTTACTACAAAGGGTAAGATAGAGAGAGAGAGAAACAAAAACAACAACACAAAGAGCCTGAACAAGACAAAAACCCGAAAACAAACACGACAAAGATAAAAAAGACAAAAAACAAAACGATTGAAACAAAATATGTAAGTAAGGAGGTGTAGGTAGGCAAGGAACGGTACGATGACGAGATGAGGTGAGGTAAGATACGGTAAGAGGAGGTAAGGTAAGGTAGGATACGGTAAGATAGGAGAAGATGGGGTGGAGTTACTGGAGTGGGTACGGTGCGGCAAGGTAAGGTGCGGTACGATAAAGTAAGGTAATTCACGTCAACAACAGCGAAAAGTGGTTGCCCAATCTGGCGATCAAGGACCTCGTCTGTAGTCATTTAAAACGCGGTCGACAATTCTTCTCACAGAATACATCACCATTCAATACTAACCTCGTTCAACAAGGGTTAACTTGGCACCTCAGAGAGGCAGCGAGCTAAAGCACACACCGAATAAAACGCACGCTGCGTTAGAGGGTCCAACAAACACTGGTGAGATATCAGTTGTTACATTATAATTCCATCGGACTTGAAGCAGAAAACATGCTATTATAAGTGTATGGTGTTTCTGCTTGACGGAAAAAAGCTCCTAGCTACCAGAAACAAAGCTCCTACCTGGGAGGAACCGTCAATCCATGTATCGATGGTATCACAAGCTACTCGCAGATCAGATTCACTAAACTCGTAATGTTTCGACCAGCCAAGGGGTGCATAGCGAAGACGTTCTTGAATGATCGCATGTAACCAAGCCAAAAGGAAGTAAAGACGAGTTCGTTCAGTAGGAGCCTTGGTGAGAGAGAATAGAATAATTAACGTAATTTATCACAGCAGCATATTATTTTATAAATAGTGCGTAAACCGATTATTGGGTCGGGTAGCGTTTAAGCTAATCCAACATTGCGGTTGACGTCAACAAAAAAGATAAGGAACATAAACGGGCAGTAAGATGGAAAATCTTCTATTCAATTTTGATTTTATCTAGAAGTATACTTGCCATACGAGGAAGTATAGCGTTCTTATTAATATATTATCATGTTTCAGAGATATTCAGGTTTTTGAAACACGCAAATGAGTTCCCTTATGTCATCTACTCCACACAGACCAAACAAACTTCCCCAACTGAAGAATATATCAAACAATAACTGTGTACATTGCAATGTACCATTCGTATTAGAACAGCTTCAAAGTTTCAGCACAATCTACCTATTATTTGCGTACATATTCTTCCTTTACGGAATTAGTGGAGTAGATGACGTCAAAAGGTATCTTATTTGCATTTTTTAAACCCAAAATATATTGGAACAAGATGAAAAATTGAACAAGCGAAGAGGCTATTCTTCTTTATTTTAAAAATACTTCTGAATAAAATCAAAATTGGGATAGAAAATTTTGGCGTCTTACTGCCCCTTCAAACATTTTTTTTTTGGTGAATGCCTTACGTTAGGTCCTCATAATAGTTTGCACACATATATACCAGTGATAAAAGTATATATGGTATTTCGTGGTTGTTTCTGGTTGTGTTAATTGGGACACTATCCCTAATCCTAACATTAAACCTAAACGTCCCAACCACTGATCAGTAGTGACTACATATAACCCAAACCATTATGTACACCTCACATGATGTGGTTGCAGTTTCTTTTCTGCACCGCTGACAAAATGAGGTCTGTTTGCGGACACCCACAACGAACGCCGCCGATGTAATCAGACCCTAATCTGTCACACTACAAACATTTACAGTGTGACAAAAGTGCGACGTATAACGTAGGCATCACCCAATTATACTTGTGCATAAACAAATTATTTTCAAACAAACAACGATCATAGTTCATAATTAGGATTCATTTTTGTACTTACTCTGCACATACGGGTAGCAGGAATTGCGCTGAATGTTCGGAATAAATTGGCCTTAATTCCAGGAGGTGGCTCGAAAACGAAAACACGAGAAGCTCTGAGGAGGTTTACAGGAACCTAAAGAATACAACAGCTATAATTGTACAAACAATTACATTGTCAACAAAAATAGGCAGAGTTTTTAGTTTGCTAGTGAAGATGTAAGTATCCAGGAAAGACCTTGAATCTCCAGAGAGTGAATAAAGCCGCAATCTTGTAAGATCTAGTCACATACAACTATTGAGGTGCTGAGGGTTAGGTTGGCAGACAGAGGTTATTTCGAGTAAGTACTGGTGTCGGAAGTGTGTTTTTGAGTCTGATACGTACGTGCTGGGCTAGCTTGCTTGTGAATTTAGATGCACATTGGCGAGAAAGAACGCCTTCCATCAAACCTTGTAATTGGCGTTCCGTCCCCTGACATGCACCTAACATGTAAACAAACTGCTTGGCAATTCGCCTTCATGACTTCATCGTATTCATACCAGTGAGGTCTATATATAACTGGAGTGATATCTGCTGTTTATTCACCGGGCAAAGACTGAAGCCAAACATGGCGGACATGTAGACCTAAAGTACGTACAGTTCCAGTCTCCTACGCGGTCCTTGGACTGGACCGGATTTGGCCAGACCGCGTAGAAGCCTGGAACTATACGTACTGAAATTCAGGGCCAAAAGGATCTAGGGCTCTGGGAACAAGATTGCCACAAAGATATCACTCCAGTTATATATAGGCTAGAGCTCACTGATTCATACTTGCAAAAACCCGTCTACTCGCAGGCTATAGCATTACTATATAGCATTGCTTTGCAATAAAAAAGTTCATGATTTCCTTCTAATTCTTTTCAAGTATCCAAGACAGTTGATTTACCAGTTATTTCACTGACCGGCCTTTACAGAAGCGAACGCTGATATGATATTTTTACTTGAAAATTGTCTGGTGCACAAAGCTTTTCTTAAAACCTGTTGGGGTAACTGAGCAAAACGTCTCGACTTCATAGCAAATGACCTTAACGATATAATCGATTGCAGTCATGTGGTCTATGTAATCCCCGAAAAATAGAAGGCTTAAAAAGCAAAAGTAATTAGAACGGGATAAAGAACCTATTTTTCAATGGATTGTCTACATACCGTCTTTCCTCCTCCTAAAGGCAACCCCCCCCCCCCCCAAAAAAAAAACCAAACCCAACAACAACCCACAAAACCCCAACAAAACAAACACAGTCTGTTTAATTAATGGCCACTGTTGGGCAATACGTCGTGTTTTATCAGTGTTAAGTTGTTAGTCAACATCTTATTTGAGTTGAGTGGTTTGCAGCGTGGTAATAGTAAATTTTCAGTCTGTTAGTCAAATTGTAAGTACTCAGGACAAACGCAAAGTCCCCATGCACATGGCGTCAGTTTTCAAAGGTTGCGGTACCGAGTACCGATACAACTTGACTGGCAAACTAAAACCTTTACTATTACAACGGTACAATTGATATAATAATAACTTTATCGGCTCATTTTTTAAATTACAATTTTATGGATAAATACATGAATATTCTCGTAAGGTAATTAAAGAATAGACTAAATATAAAACTTGATATAGGTTTGAGCCTAGCAGTGGTGAAAAAAGTTATTTTCTTTCTGGGAATCTGGGTTTAATTATCTGCAAAATTTGCAATACAACATGGACAGAACACCACCATTACTATAATATGTTGTTTAAAGCAAAATATGTCGTTATTGTCTCATATGTGTGAACATAAAATCGGGTGTTATGAGAAAACAAACGACAAAAGTAATGAAACAAGGCATACGTTGTAATTTTTCGATCCAGCAATTTAGTAATATTTTCATCAGTCAGACTGTCACTACAGCAGGCCAGTTACTGGAATATCGCCTATCTTGTTGATGTTACCGTTGTTGGCTTGTTGTCTTCTACGTGTTATCACGGTATGTAACTAATTTAACTACCAAATTCTGTGAAAGAACTGTACCAATGTTATTTTAGAGTGCCACTAACCCCAAAAACTTTTTCTCGCAAATCTAAGAGCCCTTATTGAGTGGATTAGGCCAGTTAATAAATTATTGGTATTGGACGTTTCGTTGATCTTCTGTAGACGACCAAAGTTGCATCTGCATGTCCCATGGCGGAGTAGGAAAGGGAATGGGTATATTCCTGGTGTTACGTCAGGCAAGTCAAACAAGGAACTCCTTTGATCTCTGTCTGGTGAATACATATAATTTTTTGGGTTGAAAATTCATTTTCCCAACTAACTCAGTGTAAAAATTCTATGCATTCAGCAGACAGAGCTCAAATGAGTTCCTTGTTTGGCTTGTCTGACGTCAAACCAGGAATATACCCATTCCCTTTCCTTCTCCGTCATGGGACATGCATATGCCAATTTTTGCAACTTTGGTGGTCTTCAGAAGACCAAAGAAATGTCCAATACCAATAATTTATTCACTGGACTAATCCACTCAATAAGGGCTTTTAGATTTGCGAAAAAATTTTTTGGGGGTTAGTGGCACTTTAATTAGTAGAGTTGTACAACGTACAGTATGTGTAATTTCAATTAAGTCTAACTTTTTTCAGGTAACCATCTAACCTTGAAAATTTCCTGTAAACATTTCTGTGAAAATTTGGACTCAAAAAAACTTCTGGGAACTACATTCCCAAGTTCCGATATACTTTTTCCACCTCTGGAGCCTAGAGGCTAAGTGAACCTAAAGGTTTTCGGGTTAGTCTCTAGCCATTGTTTTAAAGTTATTTGGTTTTAGAAAAAAGAAACTACTTAACTAAAAAGATAAACAAACCTTTGGATTAATTTCCATTGTCAAGAAAAGTCTGAAGTTGGAGTGAGGATTTAGTGTATGAAGCTTCTTCTCCAGCGTGACTAGCCATTGTGGAGCCAAGTGCACATTCTTCAGTAAAACCCATCTAAAACACAACAAATTTACCGTTTAGGTAACGTTCAGACAATACTAACAGACCCCATTCACAAACCAGACATAGTGACAAAGAGCGGCGCCTTCTTTGGCGCTAAAAATGTCGTGTCAGAAACGTCACGTCGAAAGACGTCGCTTACTATCGATTCCGCACGAATGAATGAACGAAAGAACTCACAGGCAGGAAATAAAGCAGCTACCTCAAGGCACCGCAATAGCGAGCCAATTTACTATTCTTGTATGCATGTGTATTTATGAAAGTACATTTACGAATATGGTCTTAATTTACCCTCAATTTTTTTTTTCAAAATTACTATCGAGTGTAGTTACGAAATGGTTCACAATTAGGCATGTTCCATTGAGTTATGTATGCACCCAGCGCGACGCAGGTAGTGGAGAGAGCAACGTAAGCTTGCATGCGATCCTTTTGTCCAGCAACAAAAAATCATCGGTTATGGCGGGTCATTACCTACCTATGCTAAAAAGGCTTCTGATTCGTTTTGATAACCTAGCCCAATACTTTCCCCTAACCCTAATCAGTAAAGAGTATGGGAACGACTTGATAATCATGTGATTGGTTACTTACAGCCAATCAGAAGACTCGTTCGTATTAGGTCTTTACTGGTTATGGCCGGAACGAAATAAAGCAGTGCTGCGGCGATTGCGCTCCCTTGAAAGTCCACATTTTTCTTACTCAATATTCTGTTTCTGGCCAGAGCCGATGACTCTCTAAACAAAATAACCGCAGGTTCTTGGTGCGAGATTGCAGAACAACGATAGAGAGCTCGTCGAGAGAAACTCTAGATTTTTGACTGCCCTCCCAATTTCCAAAATACATTTGACGGAGCACGCTAAACCATGAATTACTATTTCATATACAAAATAGCGGAAAACAAGCTTCATTTCACTGGTTAAAAAGTACTTTCGTCTTCATACAGTAAGCATACTGTTTTCCCGTACTGGAAATTACCGTTCTCCATCCAGAAATTGAGTACGCTTGACAGCCAATTAAAACAGCGTTATATTAAATCTATGTTATAAATAGTGACATCAATCTGATAATTATACCTTCCAGACTTGACAGCAGAGTTAATGGCTTTTTCTGCGAGACTAAATCCCTCAGCGGAACCTAAACAGACCAATATTACTTTTTAAAACTTATCGGAGAAAGGCTATATTATTATTATTATAATAATGAGTATGAAAGGAACTCACCAATAGCAATTGCTGTGCACGGCTTGTTTTGCTGAGCGACAAGATCATCAACACGGCCACTAGCATCGTAACCAGAAACGGAACACATCAAAACAGGAGTGCTTGATTTGATCTAGGGAAACGATAGATATAACGGTGAGAAAAAATTTAGATGGGCCAGTTCTGGACGTTGTAGAGATTATGGGTGAAGAAATAATAAAAAATATATATAGACTTCTTAAAGCGTTTGAAGTAACCTCGGTGCCCGAAATATGATAGGTTAAAATACGACGAAAGACATACTATAGGCCACAGGTAAGCAACTCATGCCAAAACGACTGAACTTTACCATGGCAAATTACTGACAGAACAACAAACATCTCCACCACCAGGAAGAAGAACATCAGCAGCACCAACATAAGCACTAAGAACAGCACTAATACCAGCACTAACAACAGTAATGCAAAAGCACCAACAACAGCACCAACACAAGCACCAATATCAACAAAAGCAGCAGCAACAACAACAACAACAACAACAACAACAACAACAACAACAACAACAACAACAACAACAACAACAACAACAACAACAACAAAGCAAAAACACTAACAACAACACCAAGAACAGCTCCAATACCAACACAAGCATCAACATCAACAAAAGCACCAACATCAACAAAAGCAACAACAAAGCAAAAACACCAACAACAGCACCAACAACAGCTCCGGGAAGAGCAACACCGGCACCAACAACAGCAATAGCAGCACCAACATTTTATTTATACATCTAATAGAAGAAATACTTTCTTAGGGTGCCTAGCACAATTCAGGTAGTGACAACCGGAAATAACCATAGGGGCTACAGGGATATCAGGCAACAACAAAATTTGAGCCATTTTGAGCTAGTCATTCCACAAATTCAAACATCCGGAGCCCATGTTTGTATTGACCAAATAATTATACGGCCAGAAATATCAATACTACCTCTTTCTCGACAATGAAAGCCAAGTCCAGCTCTTGTTCTGAAGCACGCATGAAGATCTGTCCAAATATTGTTTCAACCATTTTATGAACCATGGTCAAGACACGATCCGGTCGAAAAGCTTGTACAACTAAAAGCTGATACAAACTTACGCCAACTGGAGCTAGAAAGATGAAATATAATAGATGTTTAGGATATTTAGAACAAAGTTAGGTACTGGTCTGCACTTGACGACTGTATGTATCATCCTCGCTATTTACGTTGCACTGATCCGGTCTGTTTTGGAATCATTGCTGTGCTGTGTTGGAACGAGTACAGAAACGTGCACTCAGGATCATGCTACCGGGAAATTCTTATACGGAAGCCCTACAAATCCTCGTTTGTCCAAGATTAGACGAAAGACGGAGCGAACTCTGTGCAAAAACTTTGAAAAAGATCTCAAGATGGGGCCCACTCTTGAAGCATCTCCCCCAGACCAGGGCATGTACGCATAACTATCAAACAAGGAATGCCAACAATTATACGATTTTTAAATGTAGAACTGAAAGACTACGCCATAGCTTTTTCCCAAGTACGATTTTAATGCTTAATACATAGTACTATAAATGTTTTTATTAATATTTATCATATTCATATTTAGATATTTATTAATAGATAAAGCTAGATTATCAATTTAATACGCTAAGCTAAAAATAGACATATTATTTTAGCTTAGCGTATTAAATTGTAATATAACATAAGTCGTATTTTAGGTATTTTATATTTGTATTAATGAATGTACGCATTTGATCATATATTAGCATGTTAATTTGCGCATTATAAATATTAAATATTATTATTATTATTATTATTATTAAGTTAGTTAGTTGGGTATATTGACAAATTAGATAAGCTAGGTAAGACGAATTTCACAATGACAATGTAACGATCGATTTTTAGGTAAAACTTTTGCAACCCAGTCCCTTGAAGTTATGAAGCTGTAAATAAGTTTATTTTTTAATTTTTTTTGTAACCACATTGTAATTCAAATCTTTTTTTGCGAAAATGTGGAATAAACATGATTATTATTATTAATATAAAGATATATATCAGTCACTTCTAAACTGCCTACAACACCAAAATTAAGTCTGTCTTATTTCAAAGAACACTTAAAATGACAAAGTAACATCTTTTGCAGTTTTTGGTTTCCTTGCTTCGTATTTGAGATATTTCAGTTTGTTTGATATGTAAATGTCACATGTTGTGACGTGCATGTGCATAATGAGTTATCGGAGATTGTTATATATCTTTGCTATTATGAAACGGAAGTTAGTTCGAAGGAAGCACGTGCTCGTGTTCCATCTACAACACGAAACATGTAGGAACTCAAGTGACTTAGTTTGATAATAGCAAACATGCATAACCTGCCCCGACAAATAATTATGCACGTGTACGTCACAACATGTGACGTAATATTTCAAATCCGAGTTAGTGTTCTAGACGTGGTTTCTAAATCCTATGTGCCGTTAACAATAGCGAGGCGCAGCCGAGCTATTGTTAACGGCACATGGGATTTGGCAACCACGTCTAGAACACTAACGAGGATTTGAAATAGCTTCTCACACATCATTAGATATTCATTGCAATGAGGGGCAATCACAACAGACTGGTCGTCAAGCGCCTGCAGAGACAGGGGGAAATTTTGTTTTAAAACAGCCAGGAGTTTTGATTCGCAAGACGTTGGATTTATTGGATAACATACATTAGATTACGTTGAAAAGCAGGATCAATTTAGCCAGGACTGATATTGAGCAGAGAAAATATAGATGACAATTGGAATAATGTAGAACTTTACAAACTAAAGAAGACAGAAGATGTTAATGGTCGATACCGGAGAAAACAAAGCGTGAGGTGACTGTCTTGTATACTTTTATATGTACTTCATAATATTATGAAAGGTAGATGGATGTTTAAACTTCATTACTTCAATCAGTCTGCAAGCAACATCACTGTTTTAGTGCTTTTCGTAGGTTTCTGTCTGTCGTCGAATAACTTAAATTGCACCAACGTAAGTTTGGTTTCTTGTTAGTCTATTTTACTTGTAATATATGTATCGCATGTAGTCGCTTATATTGTGAAGCGCTGTTAGGTAAAAAAATCTGTTGTATTTGGAACTGGTTTCTATAGCGACAGAAAACTGTATTGGGAAATGATTTCTAAATACAGCGTACTGTATTTAGAAATGTTTTCTAAATACAGTTTACTGTATTTACAGTATTGAAATTTTAAATTAACATATGTATTGTTCTCGCACTTGAATTAATTGGTCTCTGGTTTAGACTGGGTTTCTAGGTAAGTACATGTGACGTAAATCAAGCAACCGGATTGACCGAAATGCTATGAATATCTAATGATGTGTGAGAAATTTAGTTACCGAACAAACTGAAATACCTCAAAAACGAAACAAGAAAACCATAAACGAGTGGGAGTGTTTTACCAACGAGAGGGCAATGAAAATCACGAGGCCGTTAACCGAGCAATTTTCATTGTTCTTGAGTGTTTGTAAAACATGAGAGAATAATGAAAATCACGAGGCTGCAGGCCGAGTGATGTTTATTGTTTTCGAACGAGGTAATAGGCCGAGTGATTTTTGTTGTTCTTGAGTGTTTGCAACCCCTGGTAAAACACGACACACGAGTTTATGAAATAGCTTCTCAACCGTCAATTATAGCCGAGGGACTTGGTTAAATTGGTGCATATTAGATTAGACAATGGTTTCACGTTGAATTTATAATTTATAAGGTCGGTTTGCGCGACCTTTATAGAGGGCCGGCCAAGGCTTCAAAATAGCAGGCAACCATGCTAAATCATATCGGACAGTGTACACTTTGAAGGTGGAGGGGTGTTGGCAGTAGTGATTATTGATTTATATACTAAAATTTCGAGCTTTTTGAAAGCACAACGTGATGGATGGGATATCTGTAAAGCGATGCCTATTTACGTTTGTGTATTATTTGAATTACAAATTCAGAATGCTATCCAATCAGCGTCTTGAAGTTCTGATTATTCTAATTGTTACAAGCAGGCAACTAGCATAGAAATGTAGCTTAGACATTGATCAAGATGACTAGGCCAGTTGCCTTCCATGTATCACAAGATAGTACTGTTGAACCAGTGAGTTAAATGTCTAAGGATATTATGAGCAATACTATACTATAGTACAAAAGCTCAGCTTTATAACAGTAGATAGATGGCGGTATAGGCAAATTACCAAAATAAAACGAAGTAATTTACGAATATGAGACTTTCCTGTAGCTACCAGATCTAATAAATTTCTGATTCTCGGCAAGCTTATCTTTTTGTGGCCTTTCTTCAAAGTATTATATTTAGGTGTATTCACGCCATATTTCTGGTTTGTATATGATTGTGAGTTATGCGAATTAGGTTAAGCAAAACTAGAGGCACGCGGATTGGATAGCATTCTGCATTTAGCTAATTCAAATAAAACACAAACGTAAATAGGCGGCACTTTACAGATATCCCATCCATCACATTGTGCTTTCAAAAAGCTCTAAATTTTAGTATATAAATCAATAATTACACGGCTGCCAAAACCCCTCACCTTTAAAGTATACACTATCCGTTACGATTTAGCATGGTTGCCTGCTTGTAACAAAAAATGCTATCAACGGTGTTTCTGAGACACTTTTCTTTTATCGAGGTTGGCCGTCCGTCTATTACTGGGTTTCAAAACTCGTACACATCACCAAATATTTTTCTCTGATTGTCTAATTAACTCATGAATTATTAATGAGTGTGAGAAGTTACTTTGTCATTTTTCATTTTTTAAATGAGAAAATAACATCTTTTCTATAGTTCTTGGTTTTCTTGTTTTGTTGAGTTATTTCAGTTTGTTTGGTTAGTAAATGTAAAGCGTTCTTTCAAATAAGACAAAGTTATTTTTCGTGTCGTAGACACAAATAAACATGAAAATTGCTTACAAAGTTCTGCTTGGGCTTCCCAACATACAGGAACATCATTTTCAGGATTGAGACCTTCTACCCAACGGAAAAAGTCCTAAAACGAATATATTGGAAAAGCTTGAAACATTCAGATCACAGCGACCAGTAAGCTAATATTTCTAAAAAAAAGGTCATTTAATAATAGCATTTTAAAGTTTTAAAGCCTACCTTGTGTGATCGAATGTACCCTGGGAGATTATTGAAAGGCAATAGCTGAGCTAAATGACTCATGGCTTGGCTCTAATAATAGCAACAAACACGGTTTAGGGTAAAGGCATAATTTTAGAATGATAGACTACAAGAATTCTAAATGCAATACTGTACAATGCACTGCACCACAATTCAACACTTTGCACTGTACTGCAAAGCACTGCAGTACAGTTTACAGCACAGTACAGTTTACAGTACAATACAGTTTACAGTACAGTTTACAGTACAATACAGTTTACAGTACAGTTTACAGTACAATACAGTTTACAGTACAATACAGTTTACAGTAGAGTACAGTTTACAATACAGTTTACAGCACAATATAGTTTACGGTACAGTACATAATTCTACTCCTCCCAAACAATGGCAGGTTGCCTGATGCCACCTGGCTTTAATATATTTTGTATTGTGGTCTTTTGCACGAGTGCTTTCAAAATTCTAGTCAACCATAATTCCTTGCGTTCACTTGCGTTCGTAGCATTGCATTCCATTTATGTTCCACACGTTTTTGATAAAGAAACATTTCGACTGTTAGAATATTATATAGATTTTAAGACCAAACCGGGATCAGTTACGAAAATGCAACACCACAGCCCTTCCGACCGCAATCGAACGCGCGACCCCGCAATGTTAGTGCAGTGCCCTTATCACCGAGAAACAGAGGCAAACGTCTAGAGCTTAGGGTAGGCACGAGAAGGTAAACACCGAGACCAATTAACTTGACCCATCAGCCGGTTTACTCATTTACGATGCGATGAATTAGTGGATTGGAAGATTAGCGTATAATGTAAGAAGTATTAAGCAATAAACACACTAGTTGGTCAGTTTAGCGTATAAGCTAGACGATAAACTTGACTGACTCACGTTAGGGTTGGGCTTAGGTGACCATATGGATTACAACGCACTACAGGAAAATATTTCTGATGCATGACTTCAACCCAAAACTGACACGATAACCGTACATACAAGTTTTTCTACGTTAACACAAACGCACGGAAGACTGTCAAATTATTCTATAAAACAAATTATTCAGTTTCCTACCTGCTCTGACGATAAGCCATCGATTTTTGTAGATTTCTTTCCCAAAAGTGCGTCGCGACCTTCCATAAAATGTGCAAATTCCTCCTCATATTCATGTTCCCTAGAAGTTATGGATTAAACAATATTGATAACACTTGGGTCTATTTTAGTCAATTTGGTCTACGTTAGTCAATTGGGGATATGTTTTGCAAAACAAAAGTACTCAGGATCCGCAGTGTAGTTATATACAGTATATAGGTCAGTGGTTAAACCCCACTTCTCAGTTTTTGGATATCTCACAAAACACTTTTATCCATCGGAAAACCTAACAAGATGGCGCCGGTCGTTGGAAACATGTTGCAAGACAAAAGTATCAGGGACGCGCAGCACAGTTATATATAGATTAGTGATACATTCACAAATATATTAAAGGCTTATTAACCTCGTTTTCTCGGTCTATACGGGAAAGTATTCGCCTGAGGTTTTCGTACAGACCGAGCGACGAAGGAGCGAGGTTTGTGCGATAAAAGGAAATTTCAACCAATAGGAAAGCAGAAGTCTTTAGTGGTTACCTGGCCCATATTCTTTGATTGGGCCAGGGTACCAGGCTAGGTCCACGCCATTCAATACGTCATCATTACGGTGTAGGATACGCCATTATGAAGAGTAAGGAGAATTTACACTTTGATGCAGTGATTATTTTTACGTTCTATACCTATTTTCGACAGGTTATTTTATAAAGGAAATAGAAAACATTTTTTCCGTGTTCCCATAGAGTTATAGAAACACTTGTGGAAGTTTGGGAGAACTCGAAATAGCGATTTCTCGTTCTCCCAAACTTCCACTCGTGTTTCTATAACTCTATGGAAACACGGAAAATGTTTTAGATTTCTTAAATAATACATATTGGCGTTAAGAGTGGTATGTCTACAATGTGCATGTAGTGTACATGTGCCAGTAAGGTGTAATTTAACAAGCGCTTGGTCCACGTTCGTAGAGCTCGAATACTCAGAAATTGTTTCCAAGCCCCAGGGGAGATTCCACAGCCTTCTAATTACCGGTTAGACGCTCTAAAGGTGATTCATTATAATTAGTCAAAGTTAACAAGGAGATTAGTTGCTGGCTAACGGCTTCATCTTGCTCGTTATGCGCAGATGGGGTGCGGTGTCACGTCACATGATTTGCGCTCTTCACTTGCATTCGCGCCTTGCCTTCGCCTTGTTGAGTTGCTTTCTCCCACCCCCTCTCCACTGCTGGAAGGCAGGGTCTTTTCTTTTATCCGGGATTTTTTTTCTTTTCCTGATTTGGTAAGTATCGTTGCAATTTCCACTGTTTATTCAGTGTGACAGGTGCCGGAGGTTGACCCGTGGCTTGGTTGCCAGGGTTACCTCCTTATTTGCTGTTGCTCATTTTGCGCACGAATGGCTCGTTGCTTGTTATTATGGCACCTACTCCAACCTTATGGTCGACAAGTTAACTATCGAGCTACTGCAGACTCGGATAGAGAGCCAATTGACTTCGCAAATTCAAAGTCATATGCGCTCCTAATTGCAGTAGCATTATGCTACACTAGCATTTACACATGCGATGTAGTATGAATATTTTGCCAAACACGCGTGCGATTTTTCATTAAATCCTTCTCGAACAGTGTTAGTTCCTACACAAATAGAAGCTCAAATAAAAACACATTTTGGCATTCAACTACATTCACTTTACATAAAATCGATATCAGTAATATCATCACATGCAGTTTACTTACCCGGGAAGTCCACGAAGATAAATACGGCACAAAAGCAACGCGAATGTAATTCTGTCATCATGAAGCATTCCTCGAGAGACACGACTGTATACAATCTGCAGTAGAATAACACAATATGAGGTAACCTTAAAACTTAATAAGGCAAATTGTTATATAGCTAGAGTTTCACTGGATGCAACGATGACTGTCATTGGTTGGTTTGTGGTCACATGACCTTAGCTAAATTTCAATGTCTACCGAGCGGTAATAATTGAGAACTTATTGCCTGCTCGGTCAATAAGTTTTCAATTGTTGCCCGCTAGAACTTTAAACTCTTCACGGCATCCTATAAACAAAAGCTTGTTTGCTACGAAAAAAAGAATATTTATAGGTCTTCAAAGCATGTGTGAAGATTAACTGGAGAAATGTATTGCGGTTCTTTTGGTTCTTTTTGTTTTTGGTTGAAGTGAAATTACGGAGCCAGGCGAAATGTTTTGGTAAGTCTTTCAGTTTGTCTTTTGTGTACTTTCCCTTGATAAACGTCGAAATTATTCAGTGAAACTCTAGCTATATAACAAAACACTTAATGTCTGATCTCTCGGGAAACAGTTAGTTTTGTTTTCCCTCGAGTCTCGATGTTTCCCTCGACTTCGTCTCGGGAAATATCAAGACCCTTGGGAAAACAAAACTAACTGTTTCCCTCGGGAGCAGACATTAAAGCCGTGTTTACACGGCCAAAATTTAAGCACGCTTAAGTTAAGCGTGCTTAAAATGCGCCACCTTGGTGCGTTTACACGGTCATTTAATAATCCCTTACTAAAACACGTACACCATT
This sequence comes from Corallium rubrum, assembly GCA_964035015.1. Taxonomy (NCBI): domain Eukaryota; kingdom Metazoa; phylum Cnidaria; class Anthozoa; order Scleralcyonacea; family Coralliidae; genus Corallium; species Corallium rubrum. The sequence goes on from OZ035998.1 coordinate 31,565,289, forward strand.
ATTCAACATGGCGAACGAGCTATATTTTTGGTTTTGGAAACTTTGTATGGGTAGCGTGCGTTAAAGAACAACGAAAGACATCCGTACATGAGAAAGAGTAATAGCTAAAAGAAAGAAAGAAACAAAGGAACAAAGAATAGCGAGATGGAAGCTTCTACAGCAGGGCAAGAAAATGCATTTTATCGTATTAATAACACCGTATTAATAGCAAGCGTTTTTCAATCCCGTTGCGTTTACACGGCCAAGTTAAGCGCGATTAACTGATCGTGCTCAGTTTAATCCACCTCCTTGAGATGGTGCAAACTAATCGCGATTAATTTACGCCGATCTGTTTACACGGACATTTTAAGCCCGCTTAAAGTCAGATGTGGCTCAGATCCCGCTTAAATTTTGACCGTGTAAACAGGGCTTAAGTGTATAATATCTTATTACGGCAAAGACATACCTGAAAGATATCAGTAGTGATTACTTTTAGTCGGCCCATATTATCTTTTAAGTTGTTGAGATTCGGATTTTCACGAAGAACGCACAAATACATGTCCAAGAAGAACTGAAGTGAATACTGGTACAGGAAGTAAATCTGAAAGGTAAATTTGTAGAGATAAAATTAGATAAATTTGTAATTGACTTGATAAAGTATGAATATGTTAAAACGAATGTTAGAACACTATGAAAGAAGGAAGGAAAGAGGGAAAGATAGGACGACAGGAAAGATAGAAGAGTAAAACAAAGAATAAAAGAAGGAAGGTAGAAAGCATAGAAAAAGAGGAACAAAAGGGAGAAGAAAGAAAAGAACGAAAGACAGACGGAGAAGACAGACAGACGAACAAATGTAAGAAAGAAAAGGAAGGAAAGAAGGAAGGAAGGGGTGAATGAATGAAAGAAAGACGGACGGAAGGGCCAATAGACGGAGAAGAAAAGGAAGGCTAGATGAAAAAAAGAAAAGAAGAAAAAAAGGAAGAATGAAAGAAAAGAAGGAAGGAAGAAAAGGTGAAAACTGAAAAAGGGAGGAAGGAAAAAAGGGGGAAAGGAAGGGCATTAAGGTAGGAAAGGAAAAAGGAGAAAAGGGGTAGGAAAAGAAGAAAGGAACGAAGGAAAAAGAAAATAGAAATGGTAGGAAGAGAGGAAGAAAAGAAAAAAGGAAGGGAAAAAGGAAAAGAGAAGAAAGGAAAGAAGAGATGGAGGAAAGGAGAGATGAAAAGAAAGAAGGAAAGAAGGAACGTAGGAAGGAAGGAAGGGAGGAAAGAAAGGATGAAAAGAAAAAAAGAAGGACGGGGGAAGAGAAGGACGAAAAGAAGGAAGGGGTCTGTCAGTGTTTGTCATGTTTGTCAGTGTCAGTGTCAGCTAGTGTCTGCTAGTGTCAGTCGGTTGGTCAGACAGACTGATTGACTGACAAGTAGCCAACCAGTCAGGCAGCCACCATTGGACTCACTCAAAAACAAAGAAATATTACTTACTAAATTCAGGGATTCCATGGTAAAGTATATGCTGCTACAAGCTTGAGCCAGTGGTCTATACTGGTCAGTCACAGCCTCGACCTCAGCCATGACAATATCAGTTTCTTCGACTTTTTTTGTAATTTCTGCTGCTTCCTGCTTCAGTTTTTCTAATGTTCCAATTATACTAATGAAGTAAGAAAAATTACATTTACCAAGGCCTTTGGGCATTCACAGAAGTTGATCTTACTTTCTCAAACTCATTAATAATTCATAAGATAAAAACAAAGAAAATCAGTACCGAGACGGATTCTGGATATCCGAGAAAGAAATTATATAAATTAAGCCAATTTTCACCTTGATTTTCTCTTCAAAAATCATTAATAATTCATGAGGAAAACACAAAGGAAAATCATGACCGTGACGTGTCTATATGTGATAGAGGCACGCTCGCTATTTTTGATGAACTTTTTCTTCGATTTTGCGGCTCAGACAACTTCAATTTTCAAAATTGATTTCTATATGAGCTTATCATGGATAGCTTTTGAAGCCATTTAAAACATTCGTAGTACGTGTTTTATCAGATTTAAAACACGAGGCGATGGCGATAGCTACCAAACACCGCTTCGTTTAAGAAGCAATATCCAAACACCTCGAAGTTGGTTAAAAAACTCGGACTACGGCCTCGTTTTTCAACCCACTTCTCGGTTCTGTTACATCAAAATCGTGGGAATAGGTATTGACAAAAGACAATAATAGGAAAGAGAGGGAAAGTTGTCCGTATTCTCCAAAAGCTATTGAGATACCACATGTGAGAACAATTTTCAGTTCGGTGTATATAAAGAGCATTGAGATTTCGGGATAAATAAGGTTTTTGGCTGTATATAGATGAAGATAGCCGTGACAGCCTCCCAGTGGTCTGACTTGTTTTCAATGCCTTTGAAAATTGAAAATGTTTTTAAATACTTCAGCAGATGACTACTGCATAAAATATATATGTCCATAGGTGTTTTTGTAAACATGGAAACGTGTTTTTTTGCAAACATGGAAAGAAAAAACTGTGAGAGATAGATAACATATTTTGATAATAATTTAAGAATGTTTTGGTAACCTGGTGGTAACAACAACGATTGTTTTGATAATATGGTCAGTTTCAAACCCTGGATGCGGTGTGCAATTTTTTTTCCCATTCTTTTTTTTTCTTTCTGAATTTCCTGAAATTTTTCTTTGTTCTCATAAAACTATAGACCCTTTTAAAAAGTGCAGAGTACGTCACTTTCCGGACTTGACGTCATTTTCAGCCTTTTGAATTCTATTGAAAATATACAAAAGTTAAGACAACAAACGAAATTGAAAAGAATTCAAAAGAAGAATTGAAAAAAAATTGACGTCAAAGGGTGAAAATTACGTATTCTACAATTATTAAAAGGGTCTATATTTTGAATCGTTTCAATAAGAGTGGCGATTTTCAGGTCCCCAATACACAAGAGCGGGAAGAGGGGATTGCGTTAACGTTTTCTAATCAGGGGTTATTTATAAAAATGCGTGTAAAAGAAGGCAAGGGGTTGTTCCGTTAACGTATTGCTAATTATTAAGTGATATGATGAATGACTTGATATGGTTACCTGTCGTCATCTAGAATTCTTCCTTTAACATCATTTAGTGCTTGGAGTAAGGATTTTTCCAAATGCCGTAGACGCAAATGAAACTCTCCTACGTTAAAGTATCAATACAATTGTTAAGAGATGGAAAATTACAGGGCATGTCGCAAGCACGGAGATTTTAGGAGATTGGTACTTCCATCGGGTTATGCATGCAAACCCAGGTGGTACTAAGGGCAGTGGAGAAACTAGTTTGTGTTGTTTTCCGTTGACTCTATTTCTCTGTCGACTCTCTCGATTATCGAGAAAACAATACACACTTATGACTGATTCCCGAAAGAAATAGTTGATTTTATTTTTCTGAGAGTCGATTATACCGAAACAAAGTCGAGAAACATCGAGAGTCGAGAAAAAACCAAAAAACTAACTGGTTTCCGAAAAGTTTCGAAAAATTAAGTGTTTCCTGCTTCGTCTTTTACCAGGGCCTCTGATATTCAAGTTTACCAAGAAGACACTGAGAACGAGGATATACAGGCACTTTTTCACTGTCAGCTTTCTTCTTTTGACGAGTAAAATAGTTTGGCGTTAGCCAGAGTAAAACTGCAAAGTGGACTTTGGTAGTGAAAACGTTAAAGGTATAACTCCAGTTTCAAGCACAAAATCTAAAATATACGCCATACCTTGCAGTTTCAGTAGATCAGATCGTTTTGTGTCGACATCTTGTCTTTCTGCCTTCAAGACGTAATTAAGACACTGACTTTGTAGACTACTTCTGGTCACGGTGAAATTAACGAATGTCACACGAGAACAAAGATCTGGAGGAAACTCGACCTGAAAAAGAAGTACTTACTGTTATTATTTGAACATTTTTCTTAAAGGATTAACTGAGTGGATTGTCTGGATAATTTCCGCAAAAAAGTTTGAAAGATGAAACAACATTTCTAGTTGGTTACAAGTGTGAAGAAATTTATGAAGAAATGAACGCATATACCCAGGGTTACCAAACGAGAAATAAACCCGCAGCCTTGTGGGAAATAATTAGAAAGTAATGATTAGCTGTGTGGATCAATGAAATTTACTTAACCGTAGAAATACGTGCGCATGTTAAAATTATGCAAGTTGCGGTTTGTAGATATTGACGCGAGCAAACGCGGTTACTATTATCTTCGAGGACCAGCTTGGTTCACGGGCCGAAAGCAAAGTCTGTTTACAGCCTAAAAGCTCAGGTTATTCCTACAAATATACAAGGTAAAAAATACACGAAATTGCATACTATAATATAACCACCAGGCAAAACTTTAAAAAATACCAATGCTCTTTAGGACTAACACGAGGTAAAAGTGGGTAGAGTTTGAAGACCAAGCTACTTACAGTGGGGTCTCTGGTGGACATGAAGATCGTAAATGATGGAGACAAATCAATGTCTTGATCTCCCAGGGTTATCAGAACACGTCCGCCTGTGCGTCGCACTTCACGGTTGAGCACTGGATTGACAATAGGATCGTAGTTCTCGACATCCTAAATGGAAAACAATGGTATAATGAAACAGGGATTATTGTAATAAGCTGAATTTGCCGCCGCTTCTTAAAGTTGGAAATACTGGAGTTGTAAATGAAAATACTAGAGTTGTCAGTTTAATGCTTTACTTCATTTGCACCCAAAGGACCAAAACTGTACCCATTATTTATGACATATTTATTTACAAAAGTAAACAAGTTAACAAATTAACAAGGAGTAAAACAGATTTATTTATAATAAGATTTTTTACGGCGTATATACCGGAGATATTTTTAGTTAAGTTGTAAATTTTCCTTAGAACAATCCCTGCAATAAAACCAACCACAAAATCAATCGTATAACCATATACACAAGCAAGCAAGCAAGCAAGCAAGCAAGCAAGCAAGCAAGCAAGCAAGCAAGCAAGCAAGCAAGCAAGCAAGCAAGCAAGCAAGCAAGCAAGCAAGCAAGCAAGCAAGCAAGCAAGCAAGCAAGCAAGCAAGCAAGCAAGCAAGCAAGCAAGCAAGCAAGCAAGCAAGCAAGCAAGCAAGCAAGCAAGCAAGCAAGCAAGCAAGCAAGCAAGCAAGCAAGCAAGCAAGCAAGCAAGCAAGCAAGCAAGCAAGCAAGCAAGCAAGCAAGCAAGCAAGCAAGCAAGCAAGCAAGCAAGCAAGCAAGCAAGCCAGCCCACTAGCTGGACAGTCTGCGAGGGAAGGAACGAATCCCCAACTCAAACACTACAGTCAATCCTATACTTACACTTCTTAAGCGGAAACAATGCTTGAGTCCAAATCTGATCAAGCTGCTATTAAATAACTTTATTATATACCTGGATTTTCGCTGGATATAACTCGAACTGCCATTGCTTCATTTATGGCAACGTGGAATTAGTATAGGTCAGTTACCGAACCCGCGGTAACTACGTCAGTTATTTACCGAGGACCGAAGGCCCAAGGTATAAACAACTTACGTAGTTACCAAGGTTGAGGTAACTAACCTACTTAGTTCAAGATCACAGAGGTTGCCTAAAGCTACGGTTACAAACATCGATTTATGTCGCCAGTTTGTGTCGCAACGGCACTGCGAGATAAATGGCGTGTGCAACATACCCAGTCGACGCCAATTTATGCGTTGCTGAGCATTGCAAGTTTTTGATAAGAGATCAAAAACCGGCAACGAAAATCTGCAACGCTGCACAAATCGACAAGTGTAACATACCTGTCGCCGATTTGTGTTGCAATTATACCAAATTTCTTTTGTTCAAGCTCCGCCCATCCTTGGTTTATTTTTATACTTGATTTTTCTTCAACACAAATTGACGTGTGTAGCCGGATGACCGATTTATCTCGCAATACCTTGCGACACAAATCGGCGACACAAATAGGTGTGTGTAACCGTAGCTTAAGAAAACTGAGATACTGAGTTCGTTATCACAGAGTTTGCCTAAAAACACTTTGGTCGCGATGATAAATCCTTTAACACACTCGTGACCATTGATTAACCCTTATTTTCCCAACCGCGCATAAATCAAGTTAATTGCCCCGGGGTAATATATATTAGCCCGGGGCAATTAACTTGATTTATGCGTGGTTGGGAGTAATTATTATAAACTAAACAACCGCGGTACATCAAAGAAAACCGAGGTGATCGTGAACTAAGACAAATGAATGTTTGGCGCGCGGGGAATAAGTATAATAATTGTTGCCCGCTCGGGCAACATGCAGCTACTCAGAGAGAATGCAACCAAGCAGCCTAAGGCCGACAAAAATCCAGCGAAAATCCAGTCACAAAGGTGTCCGTGTACAGAACGTTCCGCTGTATCTCCACTGTAGCACTTTACCTGAACTAAGAGAGGATTTCCAAATCGCAACGCACTTTCCAAGTTCTTTCGGAAAGCATCATCCAAAAAGCTGTAAATGACAAACAAAAATGAAGAGTTTTCTAAAATACGTGTTATAGAGAAAGAAAAAAAAGTGAATTCATTGCTGCAAAAGTATAACAGTTGACAAAATGTCATAGTTCGTAAGAAGTAGGTGTTATAATTAGCATGTAGGGACGACACATTTTGTACACATGCAGCCTGAGTATATAAATCGAGTATATAATACCATGAAAACGGAAGCTCAGTAGTAGCTATAAAGATGTAAACCTGATGGTAAACATGACATCTTCTGGCTATTCTGATGCATATATATCGATGGATTAACAGCTTGTCCAAGAAAACGACTTCAGGTACAAGAAAATGACAGAAATCTGGCAGAGATTATTTTGACTAAGGTTGTTTCAGATCCATGCAATGAAGCACGCGGTTATAAACTGATCTCCAAATGACCCGGGTACTTAACCGTAACCTAGGAATCCAATGAAACCCTTTGTACTCAGTCGATGTCCAATATGCACCACTTCCTAAGTTAGGGTTTATGTTGGGCTCAGGGCTATATAGAGTATACTTGGGTTATTTTGAACAATATTATATCTCAACTGTAAATTGTCCAGTCATAGAGCTTGATCTGTACCTAGAATTACCCGTCACAGCGGGGTATAACCTCGAATACCCCGCTTTAGCGGGGCATTCGAGTTCGTGTACCACGCGTGAATGTCACGCACGATTCACGAAGCTGTCAACAATGGCCGAGTTTGGCGAGACAAGAAAACGTTTCGCCTGAACATTCAGATGTTGACAAGAAGGTTGTTAGGTTACAAGAAAATAAGGATTCAGGGAATACAAAGAAAGCAACAAACAATGCATCCAGAAGCCTTGAGACGACAACAGAATGGAAACAGACAATGAAAAGCGGACAAAAGTTAAGCTAAGCGAACTTTATTAACATTATTTAAGCTTTTTTTGGAAAGGTTAATATGTTTCGATATAATATATAATTTATAGACCAAATTTGCCTCAGCGAATTTCAAGATTTTAGCAATCTTCTGGATAACCAAACCACAACATTACAGAACCAAAACCTTAGTCAGAAATCTGGTTTACCAGCCAGCTTTTTGGAAAAACATATTTGACGACATATTTTGGAAAAACAGCGGGAAAACTGTGAGGGTCGTCCATTTGGGTCATCCCTTTTAGCGATGACCATAGTTAGTGGAGGGGGATGGTTTGGAAGCTACATTGTCTTTCAAGATTATGCAATGGTCATGTTGATGAACACAATAGCTCATGTTGGAGGAAGGCAATTGGTTGAAGAAAGGAAATTCTATGGACACATTGACGACGAAGGACTACACAACGAACAAAAAATACAATACGTTCAGTGACCGTGAAATTAAGCAAATTAAACAAAAGCATGGAACGACTATGCGATGACAAACTTCTGCGGAGGAGACGGTTTTAGTCTTACCTTGTCTTTGTGATCCTACGTCCTTTGTATTCATTCATAACAAATTCAGTGGCTTGGCCAGACGGATCAATAATCAATGGGTATCTATTAAATCTCTTCAACATAATGGCATTTTCAGTACAAAGATCATCTGATGGAAGAGCATTAGCTTGCCATTCCAACCTCTCATCAGCCGTCGACAAGTACTAAGAAGAAAAAGAAAAAGTTAACTTACAAACATCCATGAACTAAAAATATATCTATTTCTACTGAAACACGTCAAGCAAACGTTTGAGAACGAAGGAAGACAAAACACTGCAGATCATGTCATTTTCTATTTTTGATGAAAAATTCCGCCATATCCCCACGGTGTTTGTGAGAAGACACGGCGAGACGAAAGAACGCCCTGACAAAGGCTGCATATTTGGGCGGGGGCACGCTAAGAATAATATTTCGATACATTTAGAAGATTTTTCACTAAGTTTAGCACGCTGCAAGGCCTTAGAGTAACACACTTGGTCTGCTTTTCACAGTTCGCTCGCACGGACTCATTTTTCTTCAAACTGGCGAGAACATCTTCCAAATATATTGGAATATTTTGTCACGAGATATGCATAGCCTTTGCCAGGGCGTTTTCTCGCCTCGCCGGATCGCTTCGCCGGATCGCCTCACGAACGGCCTGGGCCAAGGTTGCGAACAACGCATTGTAGAGCTACGGTTATACACCCCAGTCTATGCCATCTATTGCTATCGCATCGGCATTCCTAGATAAAAAGACACAACTAGCGGGTTTTTATAGCCTTTATGCTGTAAAGCAGGTGATTGTGACAATGCCCGGTTTGTGACTATAAGGTCAGGGTTATGCATCCTATTAATTACTCGAGAGCTAGTTGTTGGACAATGATTAACGGTTGACTTTAGTTTTGTCAGTTTCTTGACAGGGTTATTCGACCTTGTCTATATAGCAGTGTCTAATCATGCTTTCATCGTCCCAATGATAATTAAAGAAAGGCGATTCTCTACCATCCCTACTAATTTATGAGGAATATTTGAGATCAAGCACCTTTCTTGAAATATAGGATCCTGAAGAAACCGTGCTATACGTGTATCAGTATTACGCCCACTGGATACTGGGTCATTTAGTAACATTCTCGAAGGGCAGAGAACCCAGAGAGTTTTACTATAAATGACTCTAATCCAGGCCCGTAGCGAGCTGTTAAGGACAGGGGGCGAGCGCGGAGCAGCGGAGATAAGGCCCTGGGTACGAGGTGGGGGAGGGGGGGTGGGGTGGGGTTTGAGGGGGAGCGCTGTAGGCGCGAGAACCGGCTAGGGGGATTCGGGGGCATGGCCCCCGGGAAAATGTTGAAATACAGAGTCTCTGAAATGCTATTTCCTGCGTTTTGAGACGATATATTAAAGAATTCTGAAGGTTATGAAACGTCATTTTAAACAGTCAAAAGACAACATAATTATTTCAAATATTTGAATACATCCAATGTTTTTATTTCATGGTATTTTTCTTATGAAGTAAGACACTGTAAGCTAACGGTCCAGTAACCATCGTGATGTTTTAGGTAAAACATCATAAACCAGCTGATTTTTTTTCTCTGTTCCTTATCATACTATTTCTGAGCAAATTTCAGGGGGGGGGGGGGGCATGCCCCCCTGCCCCACTTCAAATACGGGCCTGTAATCAAACGGGAAGTTTAATAGTTAATCACCTTACTTTATCAAGTTAATCCGTAATACTGTAATACTATATGTTTGCCGGAATTCTTGGCGAAGTTCCCTCGTGTCCACTCTTTGAGATGCTTCGAATACAAAATCTATGGCTTACCTCGGTTCTGGCAAGATCGTGACGGAACTCCAGGCCAGCTTGTTGAAGATGCGAGGCCCAAGTGGTAAACAAATTTTGACGAAGTTGTTGGTCGAAATAACCTAATATCAAATAATAGTAAGGTTAGATATACTGCCGAAACAGAGAACGTATAGGAGTCTAACATTTCGAGCGAAGGACCTTCTCAGACTAAGGCGAGGACGAATGGGGCGCCAGCTCCAGACAAACAAACAAACAAACAAACAAACAAACAAACAAACAAACAAACAAACAAACAAACAAACAAACAAACAAACAAACAAACAAACAAACAAACAAACAAACAAACGAACCAAACAAACAAACAAACAAACAAACAAACAAACAAACAAACAAACGAACCAACCAACCAACCAACCAAACAAACAAACAAACAAAACAAACAAAACAAACAAAACAAACAAAACAAAACAAACAAACAAACAAAAAACAAATAAACAAACAAGCAAACAAACAAACAAACAAACAAACAAACAAACAAACAAACAAACAAACAAACAAACAAAAAACAAACAAACGAACAAACAAAACAAAAAACAAACAAACAAACAAACAAACAAACAAACAACAAAATACAAACAAACAAACAAACAAACAAACAAACAAACAAACAAACAAACAAACAAACAAACAAACAAACAAAAAACAAACAAACAAACAAACAAACAAACAAACCAAAAACAAACAAACAAACAAACAAACAAACAAACAAACAAACAAACAAACAAACAAACAAACAAACAAACAAACAAAACAAACAAAACAAAACAAAACAAAACAAAACAAAACAAAACAAAACAAAACAAAACAAAACAAAACAAAACAAAACAAAACAAAACAAAACAACCCTTGCCAATTGCCTATTTGGAGAAATAAATCGTAATCAAGAATTCAAGATATAGACCGAAATTGTAAGTGAATTCCATCAGACCACTGGGGTTTTAGCCCGTAAGCAATATAGGCCAGGGGTTTATTAATATCCATGTTAAAACAATCTAGACGAACCCACTTACCGGCATACGCCAAGAATGCTGCCGACAGCATGACGTCCCCAACAATGGTGCCCATTTGGGCCTGGAAAGCATTACTAGTGGACTGCCATCGACTGCGTTCATCAGACAAACTTCGTAATAAGGCCACACTACGGTTGACTTTAGCTTCGACAGCAGTCATCTCGCTCTTTATGGCTTGAGCTTGACTAATCAACACAGCGTACTCTTCTTTGTATTGCGCAATGCTTTTCTCTAACCCAGCAATCACACTGGCAATCTCAGCAGCCTAGGATTACACAAAACAAACAGAAAACAGTCCGTGGTACTCAGGACTTTACCAGCGCATACGTCCAGTAAATATTCATATTCGAGCTGTCCCCAAATTTATATTTGTGTACGTGTTACTCTTATTACTATCATAAGTCTTAATATTTATGCAGTAGTCTAACATGTTTGTTTGTTTGTTTGTTTGTTTGTCTGTCTGTCTGTCTGTCTGTCTGTCTGTCTGTCTGTCTGTCTGTCTGTCCGTCCGTCCGTCCGTCCGTCCGTCCGTCCGTCCGTCCGTCCGTCCGTCCGTCCGTCCGTCCGTCCGTCCGTCCGTCCGTCATATCTCAAAAAAATTGAACCAATTTGGGTGCAACTGGAAAGGTTGACTGCAGACCAAAGACGAACTCGTTAAATTTTGGTAGAATTTGGTTGAGAATTTCATAAAAATCTGAACGCATAATTCTCCGCGCAAAAAAAATACATGAAAAAATGCTTGATTAACAGTTACCTTACGCTAAACAACGACTCGTCAAGTGTTAACCTCACTATCTATATATTATGCAAACTCTTAACTGAATATTTAGCTGAATTAACTACTTAATAGTTCCATTGTTTATAGAAGAAAGCGATGCAAACTTGCTTTTTTACAAACATCAGTTTCTGAGTGCCCTATAGTTTCCTATTTCCACACCAAAATGAACATTTGCGAGAAATATAATTTGAATCAAGATCCGAGCGAAAGATGATTTTACTCAAAGTTATACTAGGTAATTTTGGTGAAGGAAAATTTCGAGTGTATACATTATCAGACCAAACTGAAAGCAGTTGCGAAAAATGCAACATCAAGGCCTTCCAGCTAGGAATTGAACCCGCGACCTTGCAATGCTAGTGCAGTGCTCTGACCACTGAGCTACGGAAGTCGTTACCAAGAGCTTGGCCACGAGTTCTGTATATATAATGTTGTAATGCCGGGAGTAGAATTGGATATGTTACAAGTAGTATTTGGCATTTTACTCGATTAAACTGTTAACTGGATATACTAGGTAATTTTGGTGAAGGGAAAGTTCGAGTGTAGAATATATACCTTTTAAGACCAAACCGGGACCAGTTGCGAAAAATGCAACATCAGGGCCTTCCGGCTAGGAATTGAAGCCGCGACCCTGCGATGCTACTGCAGTGCTCTAGCACTGAGCTACGGAAGCCGTAATTACCAGAAATTTGGGTCATTTGTGCCGCTGCTCTCGGTTAGCGGCTATATTCGCCAAATAATATAATTATGTATTCTAGAATTTCTAATGAGTGTGATTCTACTGTATTCTAGTGTTTCTCATTATTCGGCCATTGAGTTCTTTAGAATTCGCCTAAATCGTGCACGATAAGGACTGTGAAATCAAGCAAGTTCAAACGCTTTTGGAAGTACTCATGCCAAATGCAACGCGAGTCGCATCGCCCGTAACGTTGTTGGTCAATTTGGCCAATTTCTAGAACCTGTTTGCAAAGATTACTATGGCTAACACTAGGAATAGTGGCGCTTTCAATGCAAAAATAAGACGAACTAGGAAAGTACTTTGTCGTCAAAGTAAGCAAATGTTTTTTAGTTATAACTGTTCCTTAGTCCATGCTGAAGTCAAATGGAGTCGGGCAAAGAACAAATATGTCATTGTTTATGCAAAATTTGAATTATTATGTGCTCTCATTATTTACTGTTGAGAATCTCCATTATTATGGTTCTAAATACGCGCGCGCGCCACCATCTTGTCCCAAATTTCTCGTGATGAGAATATATACAAAGTTAGAATATACCAGTCACACCCGTAATTTACTACCAGTAACTGCGTCACTCCAACAACTATACTCCAAAAAAACCAGGCTATATTTACATGTAACCTGGACGGAGTCAATATACCATGCACCTACAAAATACTGGTCAAAAATTTCCTGGCCAAATAGGCAAATACCTAGATTAACGTTACCAGACGCTGACCTTTAACGTAGACGTTTGTTAAATTTATGACACCAGCATTATGTCGGTGGCATATTGACCATGTAAGTATTTTTAGAGTGAACATGACACCAGCAACTGCATCGTACTGTAATAGCATGCAAAAGCCCGTGAAAACAGTTGCATGCTTTGGGCTCGTCACTCCACAAAAATTCCAAACTGAATTCAGGCGTTGCTTGCGAGCAGTGATCATGGCAACGCAGATTTCAAATAATTTCAAATAGCGACGGGCACAGTTACTATTTATAAGCCAAAACTCTACCACACAAGCCAGGATTCTCAAAGAGTCGTTTTCTATTTTCAAGAATGCAAGAATGCAAGAATAAATTATAAGCTCAGACAAATACGTTGCTAGTTGTTCTCACGGTTGAGTGAAACCGTTCGAAATGTCGACAAGAGGTCACGCTTGAAGTCCAGCGAAAGAGTTTGATTTCGATGGGGAAATCATGCAGTATTGCAGTTTATAGGCTTGTATACCGAAATCATTGCGGAAAGAATGGCTACAAGTCGTTCTTTGTCAGCTTAGACTTAAATTTAAAGTGTCACCAAGATGAAAAATCGTCAGTCTTTTTTTGATCTAATCATAAAGTACATTTAAAATGAGGATGAACGGCGTTTGTGGTTTGTAAATAACTCATCTCGTTCAAGAGATATTCACGTTTTGGAAATATGCAAATTATATGGCTGATGATGTCATTTTCTCCAAAGGAGCGAAATGAAAAACGTAAAATTAGGAATATCTCTAGAAATAAACAATAGAAAGTGTTCAAATTTTGCATGCTTATAGTATTAAATAAAATACGTTTCACTGTGGAACTTTAGTTGTTTTTGTGGAAACTGCTGGTTCCTGGCCCCCTCCAATGATAAAATTAAATTTTCTTATTTATCAGCAATCAAGTAGCGTTTACTCCAGCGAATAAATGTGAAGATTAGGGCTTATGTAGGCATTGTAATTCAAACGTTTAAATCTTTCTATTTTTAAACAATGAGGCAAAAATAATAATTCCCTTTTTAAGGTTTAGAGTAACCTGAGAGCATGCGCTTACCGTGGCAATCACAAAAGTTCCACAGAGAAGTGAATTTTATTAGATACTATAAGTGTCGCGTTCCCAGCTCCGTTGTCTCGGGGAAACGTAGAGCCGGAGTTCGCAAGTGTCAACCACACGAGACTGAAGTGTTTTTAAACGTGATTTAATAAACCTCAGGTAATGCGGTGAAACTATATCAAATAATTACATTAACAAATTGTAATAACCACCGTTTGGTTTGACTTAAAATACAAAAAACAAATAGGAAACAATAAAGGTGAGTGATAACTTACGTCTATACTCTCTAGGAGCTCAGCTGTACACAAAAACGGTACGAAAAAGGTAAATAAATTGTTCGTTTGCTCCTACTATAACTGTTCGCCAAAAAGAAAGCAAAACGTTCTGACAACGTAGTTCTCGTTGCGTAGCAACGTCGGCCGAGGGCACTGCCGCACTGGGAACGATTAACCGACCGGAAGTCAACAAGGTTCTTAGTTAAACTAACTTCACACTCCTCGCCCAAGGATATCATCCTTGTCTTTTAATTCAGGCTTCGCTTGGTAGTAGTAGGATGAACTCAGTAATGGGACGGAAGACTGTTTTCTTCTTTCCATCTTTAACAACTATAACCTTGGCTTTCCTGACCTTTCCATCTTCGCTTTCTATAGACTCTACGACTCTTCCCATAGGCCAGTCATTTCGGGAAACGTCTTTGTCCTTTACAATGACAACGTCTCCAACGGTGAGGTTCCGATTCTTCTCGCACCATTTCGGTCTAACTTGCAGGTTCTGTAAGTATTCCCGCCTCCAACGAAGCCAAAATTGATCAGCGAGGTATTGAGCTCTACGCCAACGCCGACGCCGACGGGCATACAGATCTTGGGCGACGAATTTGCCTGGTGGAGGAGCGAGTGGACGCTTCTTCATTGTAAGTAACATGGCTGGTGTTAGAGGGTTTGGCTCGTCAATGTCCGATGTAATGGTAGCGATGGGACGGCTGTTCACAATACCTGTTACTTCTGCCATGAGAGTAGCCAATAATTCGTCGTCGAGTTGGGAGCTTCCGATGCCCAACAACATCGCATTCAAGACGCGGCGGATTGTTCCTATCTGTCGCTCCCACGCACCACCAAAATGGGAGGCATGTGGCGGATTGAATACCCACTCACATCCTTGTTCCATTACGTATCTCTCTACCTTCTCTTGATCCAACTCCATGAGCGCATCATTGAGCTCCGATTTCCCTCCAATGAAGTTTGTGCCGCAATCGCATCTAAGTCTGGCTGCCGGACCACGAATCGCAAAGAAGCGGCGTAGAGCACAGATGAATGCACTAGCGTCCATGGACTGCAGTACTTCGATGTGGATTGCCCGGCTACTAAGACATGTAAACACGAGCCCCCAGCGTTTTGCATTGACTGCACCACCTCTTAGTTTTCTTGTTCGTACTGTCCACGGACCAAACACGTCTAGACCGACGTTTGTAAATGGCGCGCTGGTCTCCATGCGGTCGGTCGGTAGGTCGGACATGTGCTGTGTGAGTGTTCTTCCTCTCAGCTTTCTACAGGTCACACAAAGACCCAAGATCTTGGCCACCATTCCATGGCCACCAATAACCCAGTAACCAGCTTGGCGAAGTGCCCCATGAGTGATTTGGAGACCTTGATGATAAATCTTCTTATGGTAATGCCGAATTACCATCTCCGACACATGGTGTTTCTTGGGTAAGAGTATTGGATGCCCCTCTTCAAACGACAAATCTGACCGTTGAAGACGTCCGCCGACCCTGAGAATTCCGTCTTCATCGATAAAGGGGTCCAAGCGATAGAGACTTGATCTTCGAAGTACTTTTCTTCTTTTTTCCAGAAGACAACGGCTTTCGGGCTTGTCATTGCTTCTTTTTTCCAAGACGTTGATCTCGGCTGCAAAACTTTCTCTTTGCACGGCCCTAATGATTGCTGTCGTAGCTTGTTTAACTTCCGCTCCTGTAGGTAAACGTTGATTTTTGCCGTTAGTTGGTCGATTATCTCGTTGGACTCGTAGATCAGACTTAATCGTGCAACGTTTTGCTCTCATGACGACGTTTGCCACAGCGCGTTGAAGAGTAGACCAGTCAGAAAACCGATCAAATCTTTTTGATCCCAGTTCAGGAATTTTCTTGGAATTTGTGACGCGGATGTTAATTTGTTTCTTGACTTCCGGATCATTCTCATCGATACCAATCCCGTGATCATCGGCAGACGGGGGACTCAACGAAGTTTGCTTCAAAAATGAGGGTCCAATCAGCCACTCTGATTCCATCAGTGCTTTAGCTGTAATGCCACGAGTGGCTATGTCGGCTGGATTCTTTGAAGTGTTGATGTATCTCCATTGGCGCGGTTCCGAGACGTCTCGAATCAACTGTACTCGATTTGCGACGTATACGTGGAATCTTCGGGCTTCATTCTCAATATATCCCAGGACCACTTTAGAATCTGTGTAGAAAATTACGTCGTGGATTTCTAACTCGAGTTCTTTCTGCAGCCTTTTTACAGCTTGCGTTGACAACACTGCCGCACATAGCTCGAGGCGAGGGATACTTGTTGGTTGGATTGGTGCCACTTTTGCTTGGTCGAAGGCAAGTGACACACTCACCACTCCCTCTCGATCAGCTTGTCTGAAGTAAATAGCCGTTCCGATGGCGTCTTTACTAGCGTCCGAGAATGCGTGAACTTCGGTTCGCACGACAGTACCAAAACTCTTTGGGTGGTAACATCGACGTACTGAGACGTTCTCCAGGTCTACAAGCTCGTTCCTCCAGCACTGCCACTTATGCATCAAATTATCAGGAAGAGGGTCGTCCCAACCAAGAGGATCGTCATGCTGCTTTTCCTTTCCAAGGATAACGAGTTGCTGTAACAATAGCTTTCCAACTAGGATGACCGGAGCTGCTAGTCCTAGAGGATCATACACCGAGTTTACCACAGAGAGAACTCCTCTACGTGTAAATGGTTTCTCTTGTAGAGAGACGTTGAAGGTGAAAGTGTCTTCGTGCAAGTTCCATTGTACACCTAGAGAGCGTTGGGCTGGGAGAATGTCTTGTCGCAGGTCGAGGTCTCGGATGTTCTTTGCTCGATCTTTAGCTGGGAGAGCTTCCATCACGGTGACTGAATTTGACGCTACCTTGTGTAGGCGTAAATTGGCCGTGGCCAGTGTGGCCTGTGCTCCTTTTACCAAATCAATTACATCTTTGTCTGTGATCGGGATGTCAGCCCATCGTCGACGTAGAAATTCTTGCAGATAAACTTCTTGACATCGGTGCCATACCTCTCCTCGCCGTCGTCTGCTGTTTTTCGCATTCCAAAGGTAGCCACCGCCGCGCTGGGACCGTTACCAAAAAGATGAACGGTCATTCTGTACTCTACTATTTCCTGCGAAGGATCGTAGTTCTTGAACCATAGGAAACGTAAGAAGTCCCTGTGCTTTGGGTCGACATGAAAGGAGTGAAACATTTGTTCCACGTCGCACATTACACCGACGTTCTCTTGTCTGAAGCGCATCAGGACACCAAGTAGGCTATTCATAAGGTCTGGGCCAGCCAATAGTTGTTTGTTTAAAGATACGCCCTTGTACTCACAGGAAGAGTCAAACACCACACGAATCTGGTCTGGTTTTATGGAGTGATAAACTCCAAAATGGGGAAGATACCATACTCTGCCAGGACGGACTTCTTCCGTTTGCTCTCCCGTCTTTCTTAAATCATGACTCTCCGACAATGCATCGTAGGGAACTGGGACGGCGTGTCCGCGCTCGAAGACTTTAGCCAAAAACTCGAAGTAGTCTTGCTCCATCTGTGGTTTCTTTTTTAAAGAACGTAGTAGACCATGAAGACGGTTGAGGGCTTGCTTCCGATTGTCTGGCATGACTACGTTCTTGGCGCGAAAGGGTAATGGCATCTCCCAATGCCGGATTCATTCTTGTGATCCCTTTTTCCATAATTTCGAGGAAGCGACGGTCCTCCCATGATGTACTGGCTTCATTGTCTTCTGGGATTGTGTGGTAGACGTCATTTGTTATCTCTTCTCTTGCAGAACACTCGCTATATTTCTCTTTAACTTTGAAATAGTTCGGGCAAGGAATGGTTTCAAATTCTGGAAGGCCTCTTAAGGTAGAGGAGTGTTCTTTCTTGCATTCTAATTCTGGTTCCAGAGGCACAGGTAGTTTGTCATGCGTAATCTCCACCGCTGTACGACGCGCTGAGATGTGGACTGGCCCTCCAACTCGATCCAGACACATTTGGCCAGATACTGTCCAACCCAGGATGAGTTTCTGAGCCCATGGCGCTCCCTTTGGGCCATTTTTGAATGCTCGTACTTTCAACAATTCCGGTGCATCTCTTCCGATGAGGATCTCAATCTTGGCATCCTGGTCTAAAGGTGGAATCTCATCGGTAATTTCTTGGAGGTGGGGATGTTGTCCAGTCATAGTCGGCGTCGGTATCTCGCACTTATCTTGTGGAATGTGATCGCACTCGATTAACTTCGGCAACTTGACGATTCTACCATTCAATGACCTCACGACCAATCCAGATATTCGGCGACCGTACTTTGTTTCTTTGGTACTGCTGCAAGTGGAGAGCTGGTACCTTTCTGTGGGGCCGTCTACTTCCAGTTGTTCTGCGAGGCTTGGAGTTATCATTGAAGCGTTGCTCTGGTCGTCCATTATTGCATACACACGACGGACCTTGTTTGGTTTGTCTTCGGCAAAGACATCCACAAGCACTATTTTGCTGCAAGACAGTCCTCCGGTCTTCCCTTGGCAAACTGAGGTACAACGCGGTCGCAGCTCCTCGCCCTGATCAGAGTGATCTTCTTCTTTTACTTCTTCTTCCTCCTTTCTTACCTCCTTTTCTTTGTGCAGTATTGTTGGGTGCCGACTGCTGTTGCATTTGCTACATTTCACGCTAGCTCTGCACTGTTTCGCTCGATGCTTCGCGACCAGGCAGCGGAAACAAAGGCCTGCTTTCTTTATCCACTCCGTTCTTTCTTCCAAGCTCTTCTCGCCAAAGGCCTTGCATTCATTCAGTTCGTGTCCCTTACGCTCGTGGAACAAGCAGTATTTTTCCTTCTCGTGATCCTTTCTTTCTCTATCTTCATTGTCCAGGCTTCTAGTTTCCGACTTCAATACTCTTTTGCGCTCTACTTCGAATTTGTTAGTGGTTTCAGGGTTCCATTTCCTTTCATTTTTCTTTAGCGTGTTCTCGTGGTTGGATGATTCACCAGCCAAGACATTTGGATGATTTCTAAATCTTGCTTGTTTTTGGATCATTGTTGCAAACTTGTGGAATCCAGGATAAGCATCGTTGTTTTCTTCTGCGTAGTTAACAACTTCTTTCTCCCACTTGAACCTGAGAAAATTCGGCAAGTTATCCACTATGGGACGAATGGTATTCGCATAATTGAGACAAGCAAGTCCTGAGAGGCGCGTCATTTGGTTATCTACGTCACTACAGACATCCACAAATTCTTGAAGTTTTACTTTGTCCCTTCCACTGAACTTCGCTGACTCTCGTAACTTTTCAAGCAGGGCATTAGTTATAACAGCGGTGTTACCATACCTTCTTTCCAGTTCGGTCCAGAGTTCCTGTAGAGTGAGTGTAGAATCATCTTGTTGTCTTTTTCTGAAGTTGTCGACTAATTCTTGAACTTTTCCCTTTGTGTAGGTACGTAGGTAGGCAATCTCTTGCGAAGGGTTTAAATTTGTGTCTTGGATCATCGCCTTGAAAGTGTTTTTCCAAGGGTGGAACAAGGTGGCATCCCCGTCGAATACATCAGGATGGCACTTAGGAAGATTCTGCCTTGCCAGGCTTGCTACTAATTGTTGGTTTGTCTCTGCGATTCCTTCCATGCATTGGTTCGTGGCGACTACTGCTGGTATCGGTGTTGGTGGTTTGTAGATAGGTTGGTTTCCGGCAAATCCTTTTGGGGTCAATGGCTTGAAGGTTCCAATACCAATATTATCTTGAGTTTCTGTGTGGATTATGTCGTGACCAACTAGTGGAACAGTGGTGTTTCTCCTGTCTGCCATGTAAATTGGTGATGTTGTATTCTCACCGGCTCCATTCCGCATTGTGGTGGGATGCTGTTTAAACTGGCCCTGAGTGTTGATCCAAGTTTGGGTGCGCGACCTGGCATCTTCTGGTTCATCCTCCTCTCTTAGCGCAGAAATATTCTCTTCTTCGATAATTGACTGATCTATGGCTCGTAGTTTGGCATCTGCAACCGCTGTCGCTCTTTCTGCTGCTAGGATGGCCATATCACGTTCATGTTGTCCGCGTATGCGTTCGAGACGGAATTTTTCCTCGGCTTCAAATTGCGTTCTTTCATTCTCCTTTTCTGCTATTATTCGGTCAAACTCGGCTTGTTGTTTTGTTGCTGCGGCTTCAACCAAGGCCATTCTCCTCGCTCTACTAGAAGATGTGGAGGTGTGCGATGATGAGGTGTGACGCGTATGTCTAGAACTTAGTGACTTTGTTTCTTGAATTATATCATGTTGCCTCTCTGTTGCATTCTTAATAGCAGTATGGGCGTAATGCAATGTCACATGACTAGATTCGGCGGCTAGCTGCGCCTGTTTGGTGAACTCGCCCCATTTATCTTGTTTGTAAAGACTTTCCACTTCGTTCAATGTTTCTCTGTACTTCATGTAAGCTTCTTGCAATGTAATTAAGACAGTTCGAATTTCTTTAACAGAGACTCTCCTCTTTAATGCAGTGTAAACGGTGTCTGAAGCAATTTTTAGCGCTTTTTCTTCTGCGTTGAGCTCATTATCTTTGGTCTGGATAGCATTCTGGATTGCCTTTTGTGACAAGGTTCGCTGTCGCTTCTCGTCGTCTAGTGTTTCTTTGTTTGAAGAAACTGGCTGAGTTTCTTCCTCCTGTCCATGAACCGGCGGGTTTACAGACGTCACCATAGTTTTAGTATTAGTAGATACCACTAGACTGGCAGAGCTAGGCTCCTTAGGATCTCCAATTGTCGATTTATCGCTTCCCGAATTCATTACAACATCAAATTAATTAAAGGCTTGACATATATTGCTGAACGAACAATTAAAATATCGTACCTTTCTTTCTCCAATGGCTCCTCGAATAAGCAGTACAGACTTTCACTGTCGCGTTCCCAGCTCCGTTGTCTCGGGGAAACGTAGAGCCGGAGTTCGCAAGTGTCAACCACACGAGACTGAAGTGTTTTTAAACGTGATTTAATAAACCTCAGGTAATGCGGTGAAACTATATCAAATAATTACATTAACAAATTGTAATAACCACCGTTTGGTTTGACTTAAAATACAAAAAACAAATAGGAAACAATAAAGGTGAGTGATAACTTACGTCTATACTCTCTAGGAGCTCAGCTGTACACAAAAACGGTACGAAAAAGGTAAATAAATTGTTCGTTTGCTCCTACTATAACTGTTCGCCAAAAAGAAAGCAAAACGTTCTGACAACGTAGTTCTCGTTGCGTAGCAACGTCGGCCGAGGGCACTGTCGCACTGGGAACGATTAACCGACGGGAAGTCAACAAGGTTCTAAGTTAAACTAACTTCACAATAAGCATACAAAGTTTAAGCACATTCTATTGTTTATTTCCGGAGATATTCCTTATTTTACGATGTTCATTTCGCCCGTTTGGAGAAAATGACGTCATCAGCCACAAATTTGCATATTGCCAAAACGTGAATATCTCCTGAACGAGATGAGATATTGACAAACCACAAACGCCGTTCACCCTCATTTTAAATGTACTTTATGATAAGATAAAAAAAAGACTGACGATTTTTTCATCATAGTGACACTTTAAGACAAACATAGTGTCAGTGTTGATCTTGGTCTGATTCGATCTGCGCACTAGTAATTTACTCGCATGATCAGGAAATGAAAATAGAAAATAAACATGGTTTGAAAGCTCGACAAAATTCATTGTTTTGTGTTTTTGTTAAGGTTTATAGAAATCTGTACACTTTCACTGTTACTGAACATATTGTATTTTCTGTGTAATGAAGGAATCAATGAACCATCCACGAGCGACGTTTGGGTTCAATCACTCAACCATACTATTTAAATATTGATGAAGCTAAAACAAAGTATTTGTGCACCTCCAGGTACCTTTATAGTAGTAGTTCAAACAGTGAAATAAAAGTAGTGTGCCAAAAAAGTAGTGTGCTGCGTAGGCAGTCTTGAAACAATCGAACTATACAATAATAAGTGATATTGGGCATTTCACTCGATTACATAGCATGTTCTAAGCATTTGGGGTAAAGGAAAATTCGAGTGTAGAATACATACATTTTAAGACCAAACCGGGACCAGTTGCAAAAAATGCAACTACACAGGCCTTCCGGCAGAAATTGAACCCACGACCTTGCGATTCTAGTGCAATGCTCTGACCACTGAGCCACGGAGGGCGTTGCCGAGAGCTTGATCGCGAGTTCTGTATATATAATGTGGTAATGCCGGGAGAGAATTGGGTATATTATAAGTGATATTGCGCACTTCACTCGATTACATAGCATGTTCTAAGGATTTTGGGTGAAGGAAAATTCGAATGTAGAATATATACATTTTAAGACCAAGCCGGGACCAGTTGCGAAAAATGCAACTACACAGGCCTTCCGGCAGGAATTGAACCCAGTATATCGAAGTATATCAAACAGTATATAAAACATTACAGTAATAAGGTTTGATCTACTGCCAAAACAGAGGACGTACGAGTATAACGTTTCGAGCGAGGGTCCTTCGTCACGTAAAGAGTGTAAACAAAGCAGCAAACTTATATACGAAAGACAAAAAGCCAATCATATCAAAATGAAAGACAAAAGATGGAAATAGCAAATGTCTTTCGCATCTCATTATTGATTTGTTATTGTTGTTTTTATCCGATTGGCTAATTTTCCGCACGTCAATACCGGTTTGTTATTGTCATTTTGATATGATTGGCTACTTTTTGTCACATGATTATCTTTCCTATACAAGTTTGCTGTTTTGTTTACACTCTTTACGTTTCTCTCCGACGAAGGACCTTCGCTCGAAACGTTAGACTCCAACATTCTCTGTTTCGTGCAGCAGTATATCAAACCTTACTGTATTTTGTTTATAGTAGTTCGATTGGTTTTGCCGGGATTGGAATAACCAATCAAAAGCGACACCTGGAGCATTGACACCATCAGTATAGGAAATTCTTGCAGTCGAGTCGCAAATGCTCATTTGGGTGAGAAAAAGAGGCTAACGTACACGACTGTTTTCGCAGCCAACTGCAGCCACAAAACTGAGGAAAAAATAATATGCAACTTTCAATCTTACCTTCTTTTCGCTGACATGTGCTTCGTCCTCAAGGCTTTGCAGTTCGTTTCTTAACGGGTCAACTTTGAGCAGCATATCTGCATAACGAACCTATAATTGTTGGGAAATTCAATTTCAGCAGATTGGCTAGTAAAATATCCTGAAAGTGTCTGTGAAGCAAACAAACTCTTAAACCCAAAAAAAGCATAGTCTTTGAACTATAAACTGTCAAAGTTTGCTATAGCGTATCCATTTTTGAAGAAATTAGTAGCTCGGTTAGAGTGCTTGATGACGCATGCAGTTGAGCTACGATGTATAAATGCCTATGCAGCGAAATTTCACCCCAGTCTTTTACGATTGCATTCGAAAGAACACTTAAAATGACAAAGTAACATCTTTCGTAGAATTTCGTTTCCTTGCTTCATTCTTGAGATATTCAGGTTCGTTTGATATGCAAATGTATACTTATGACATCACACTGCATAATGACTTTTTGAAAGAGCATCAATTTTAGGATGGTCCAAACATTTTACATGCACACAGCTACACACGTTTAGTGACCATGCAGTCATGGCTCCGATAAGTACTCATAAAGAAAATCAAACGTTTTTATGTCACTTCCTATCAGTCATCTTTCAATTTTAATTTTTATACATGTATAATTAGCCTGTCGTGTTATGCGCTCGTGGAAGAATTATGGTCGAGCGACGATTTTGAATGGAGATGTTTGACTTTGAGCTCGGGGTGTCCTCGCTCCTGTCGGCCGTGTATTGATGACGTTTGCACGCAAGATATTCGTTCTACGCATGCGTAGCTAATACGGGTCAGCCCGTATTTCGCGAGACTCGACAGCCGCCATTTCCGATCGTGTTGTTAGCCGATTACGACTGAATCGTTACTCAAGACCGGTTGAGGTTGTCTCCCTACGGTTTCTTGAAAAGTAGAAAAAGTGCAAGTTTCAACTTCGGAAAGTGCTTAAGGATATTTTGAAAAAGAATGAAGCTAAGTTATGCATGGCATAACGTTCAGGGTCAGCCTGGTCCCATCGTTCTAAAGCACGCGCGTATTTGATGAGACTGGTACCTACGTCTGAAGTCACCGCTCAAGAAATTTAATCTAATTTATTGCAAGTATAAGTAATCAATAGGGAGATCTTAAAAAAAATTCTGTAGATCAAATATTTTAATATAGAAAATCATGGTTGTTTTTTTTTTTTAAAAAAATTGGATGTACAAATTTTTTAAAAATCTGGCTACTGATTACTTACTCAAAAAGAATGTTTGAATGCAAAAATAATCGGGGTTGACCAAACTCGTTTGCGAAAGAAAACGCGTTAATTTCCAAGCATTTTAAAACGTTAATGTTGTCAAAGCAACTGCTGAAACACATTACTCATTAACAGTATACTTGATGCTCTGAGCGTTATTTTCAGCATAACTTTAGTTTCACTTTTTTCCAAAGTATCGTATCAGTACTTTCTAAGGTTGGAACTTGCACTTTTTCCACTTGTCAAGCAACAGTAAGGAGCCATTTATCGCTTCCCTTAATTAACACTACTAATTCTGTCCAATTGCTTGTCAAGATGGGCTCAGTTTTCTGTGCTTGAAGAAATAAACCAGACAAAGACTGTTTCGATCTGAAACGGGGAGGAGGGCGGGCAAAGATTTACTTGAAGCTTCTGCTTGATCTTGTAGAAGCCGACGTGCAGTAGGGAATGAACCGATCACACATATTACAGCTTTTATATAACCGCCAATTCCTATCCCGTTTTCCCGCGCATTGCGCTCATGTTACTACCAATATTCCCGCCATTTCGTTCACGTGACAAATATTCCCGCCATTGCACTCATGTGACCACAAATATTCTCGCGCAAATAGTCATGTAAAGAATAATCTAATTAGCTAATCTACAAACGGGAAGCAATAAAATCTTTATTGGTATGCCAATGATATACAATTATTGGATGAGGTTGAGCATGATATCAAGAATTATCAACGCCGAGGTTTGGGTTATCTGCCGAAGCCGAAGGCTGAGGTGGATAACACAAACAGAGGCCTTGATAATTCTTGATATCATGCGATAGCCGAATTCAATAATTGTTTTATTATAGAATTATAAATGTAGAAGCCTTTCGAAAGTTTTTTACAAAGTTAGGTAAAAATAGTAAATATTCACACCGTCTTCAGTTCGAGGTTCGCTAACTGTTTTCGCTTTCAAATACAATTTTCTCTTTCAAACACTACTTTAAACTCTAACAGCTGTATGTGTAGCTCGCTTGTTTTCTCTTGGTGGTTTTAGCGTCAATAAAACGTGCCAAATCCGCCGGATTAATCCGCTTCTGATCTTCACTCGTAAGGACGGCCGCCATGTTTGTTTTGTTCAAACCGCTGGTCAGCGCGTCATAGCTACAGATAATTTTTGATATTTTGTAGGTGGCAAGATATCAAGAATTATCTGTAGGTTGTTAGCCAATCACAATCGAGATTGTATCAGTATTGTATAATAATTCCTTTTAAGACTTAAGTATTTCACTCTGGCTAATGACAAACAATTTTACTGGTCAAGGGAAGAATCCTCATGTACCAATTAAATAACAGAACGTACCTGAGCAATTGCCCATTTAACAAGAGGACCACAAGCCTGACTTGCACGATTCACCTTGTCGAAGGTATAGTCCGGTTGAGACATATACTTACTTAACATCTGTCGTCGTACATCCTCGCTAGAAATACATTACAAATACATCATGAGCGAATAGTTCTCAAGTTTTAATACGAAGAAATACAGCACTGATAAATGTCAGCCTTTATTAGTATTACACCACAATCCAAAGTGATGGAAACAAGCTAAATGAAGGCTATTTAACTTTAGCACAAAGCAGTTGTAGAACAAGGCACAGAAGTTACTCCTTGTACATATCAGGAAAATGTGCATAAACAAGAAAATTAAGTTAAAGGGTTTTTTTAGTACGAAGTAGACAACCTCGTTCCCAGGGCCCTTTTGAAATTGGGAGGGCTTCACGAGCTTGCTTATACGTCTCTTAACTCTCTTCGCTCTCTCTTCGTAGACATTTGGGAGAAGATGGTATATTAAACTCTTGCCATAACCAGTATGGACTACAGCTAGCATATCCTCATTAAACAGGACTTTCTCTATACATTCGTTCACTAAACACCGTCTGTGACGTTGAATCGCTATTATATTTATATGTAGCTAGATTCGTTAGACGCTTTGTTAATTATATGTAAACAAATCAATCAATCAAATCCAATCATACACAAACCAATCAGAATAGAGCTTTTCGGGCTTTTTGTCTTATGAACCAATCAGAAGAAAAAGCCAAAATCCGGCTTTTTACATGCGGCCAAGTAAAGAATTGTATCAGGCCCTCTTTCCCTTCCGCCGCCTGCAAGTTTCCGCCACCCGCAGGAAGGGAAAAGCGGGCCTGACTCTGTCAGGTTAAGCATAGGCTGGTCACAGTATCCAAAACTACCGGGTGTAATAAATTAGCAACTTAATATAGTATCCAAAATCACTCTGAGTAACACTGATCTCAAATAATAGACTCATTATACTGGATAGAGCATCCGGTGCTCGCTGTGAAGTCGGAATAAATTAGCGGCGGCCATTTCAGGCGGGACACACTTGGTTTTCATACAGGCACTTTTAAGTTCTCCCATAGCGACAGATACATGTCACAAAAATTTAGCTGGTTTTCGTTAAAAATCCGATCATTTAAAGCGAAAACCAGAAGCGAAAACTATGATTCAGCAATATTGTGGGTCCCACCGGATATAGCCGCCGCGAGATTTTTAGCCTCACTGCCGACTTCAATTTTTGCCACGCGCGAAACAATAGATGCCCTATCCAGTATAATGAGTCTATTATTTGAGATCAGTGCTGAGTAATGGCAATCCTCTTGGAGAAGTATACTGTAGATTGTATAATGGCGGTCGCACTGGTCCCGTTGAAGCTATTTGATCATAACTGGCACAAAACTATGCATAATGATGTTCCCCGAGGAATGTTTAAGAAAAGCAATCAACCAGTTAAAATGCAGAGTCCATACCAGCCGATGCCATGCAGTGCCTTTTTCCGCTCTACAAATCTCAAAAAGTCCTGGAAACGAGGTTGCGAGAGAGTGCATCAAAAACTTGTAAAACAGGATTCTTCCGTAACTTTTTCCCAAGTCAAATTTGCTGAAACTTACCAGACAAGAATTTATATGCTTTTATATATAGTTGATCTCAACCATTTCTTGCGCATTGTTGCTGTTGAACAACTTTATCTTTTTACTTTGTCTAACGCCAGTAGAGATGCTCCCATTTGTTCATTTTCGTAATCGATTAATCGTTGTCAACAATCGATTAATATCGATTAATCGTAGTAATTAAATATGTCATGAATTAAATACGACATGTCCATGGTGGTTTGTCCAATGTCCATTCAAAGGAAGGGGATGCTTTTATAAAGTTTTTACTAAATTTGTTGGGGATTGCCTCCCTTGTTGTCTCCCAACAATTCAGTCACTATTCACGTTTTAAATCACTGTTTAATCACGCTTATAGATTGCGCACTTTCTCGCGCTCTCACAGTTCATACAAGAGACCTGGCAAGACAGAGACGACGTTTAGTTTACACTTGACACTCCTAAATGATACTGCGATACTATTGCTAAACTTTCTTTTTTTTCCCAGGTACCCCCAAGCAAAGTTCAAAAATTTGGTAGCCCCCCCCCCCCCCCCCCCACAACCCTTTAAATCCTGACATTAATCTTAAAACTAACCTCACCCACCCTACCCATAAAACCTAAAAATTCAACCCCATTAACCCTAAACCTAACCTTAACCCTAAATATAACCTTAACCCTAAATATAACCTTAACCCTAAATATAACCTTAACCCTAAATATAACCTTAACCCTAAATATAACCTTAACCCTAAATATAACCTTCTTAACCCCAACCTTAATTCCCACCCAACCCACAAATTAAACCAATTGTCATCCTAACCTTCTCCTTAATCTCAATCATAATTATGACACTAACACCTTTAACCTCAAATTATAAACCATTCTCCACTACTATGCACCAACACAATACACCAACACAATACACCAAGGATGGTAAGTCACAACCAGGATCTAAATACCGGCCTGAGCCTTATGGTTTACTTTTACTTTACATTTTACAAAACAACACAAAATAATTCCAATTAAAGGCTTTTCTGAATGATTTTTCCCAATAAGAAATGTTTGTTTGTATAATAATGTTGATCATCAAAGACTCTTATATCCTTGTTTAATACAAAAACTTCATGCCCTCCCTTAAGAACTTATAAATTATTTCAGGGTCCCCCCAAAAGAAGTAGCAAAAATTTCAGGTCCCCCCATTTTCTCACCCCCCCCCCCCCCCCCCGATAAATAATGAATGGTCTCTTACTATAACTGCTTGTTGCTTGCATCGTAAACTCACAAGCTCATGTAATCAGCACCTTATTATACACAATAAAAATTCCGTGTAATGAATGAGACACATGAAATTCTTACATTTCAAATTTTCCGGGGCACTCATTGACACGGTATTTCTTCATCAGTAGAAATTAGAAAAGCAAAATTTCACCTTCATAGACTTTTTCGCTATCAAGGTTGATAGGTACTTACCAGAAGTGACGTCGTTAGATAGGGACGAGCGTTTGGGAGAAAAAGAATGTTTACTACGCATCTATTTCGCACTTAATTCCCTTCGTTATTGCATCAATTCAAGAAATAACGAGGAAAAAACCCCACAATTATACTGTAACAAGACGCCTGCTCAGGCGTTCACTCGGGCTACTGATTTCTGAAAGCTTAGCGTAGCCTGTGCGTACTCTAGCAAGAGTACATGACAATGGCAATGCATAATTGCATAGATTTTCACAAATAGACAACCACTGATCATCTGGAGACAACTCTGCCAAACTTCGGTTTCGCAATATAAGTTAAACATGACCTTCACTCCTTCAGATCCCATCCACACGTATACGTTTTCCTAGCGTTTTCATATTGTTTCAGGTAATGAGACCATTGTTTTCTGTTCCCCTGAGGACCGAGAACAATATAAAAACGCTATGAAAACGCATACATGTGGACGTGGACTCAGTTTAAAGTTTCCGATTATTTTTAATACACCTTGATTCGCTGGCAGTCCAACTACTACATCCTTGTTTGAGACGACTGCTGTGTAGTGTGCAAAGAAATGTCGTGGAAATATTCAAAATCATCGATAAAATGAAAAATAAAGAAAAGCTTCGTTCAAAAGACAACGCGGCCATGAAATCGCCATCGCGAGGCCGGGAGACTAATGACCACGACCCCCCCCCCCCCCCGAAAAAAAAATATATAAAAAAATAAAAAATCAGAGCCGAAACCTAGACTCGGCTACCATAACAGGTAGCCCGAGTAAAAACGCTTTCTTTGCAAAAGCTCATCTTTACAGCAACGTCACCGACGGTAAGTAGTTACCAACATTGACAGCGAAAACGTCCATCAATTGCAACGAGAAAATATATTGCAATTTTGCTCAAGAAACTCCGAAGGTTACGAATATATAAAATACACACAGATGAGATACTGTAATTTATATCATAAACAGGCAAAGTACCTTATGTTTTCGGTTTGGAAAGTAACGATGGTTGAAATAAAGTTATCACGGATAATAACTCCACGTATTGCTCGCCAGTCATTGGCTTGTTCACCAAGAAGTAAACATATTGATTCGAGAGCTAACTTCACAGCTTGAGGTGGGTTGGCCATCGATCGCACTTCTACTAGATGATGTTTCTTGATAGATTCGACCGCTAAAACAAAAAGACAGATCATCATCGCATCAAATCACCCAGTTCCCGCGGACGTAAATGCATAGAGATATATATAGTCTATCGAGAAATGGGCTGGAAACACAGCGACAGTCTTTTGTTCTATCTTTTTGTTCACGTTTATGCAAACTTGTGCACGGTCAGGTCGTTGCACGCTTGGTACGAAACAATCATTATAATCATATTAATAATTTAAATATTAACAAGATGCCTGGGTCAGGCGTTAACTCGGGCTAGTGGCAAAGTGCGGAGGTGCTTACCGGAAAACGAAGCCTGAATCGAAGGCCTCTCTCCTCCGCAGAAGCTCTATATCGCGCGAGCAAAGGTGGGAGTGGGTTGAGGAAGATCAGACCGAAGGCTGAATGTGGTGCATACTTCACATTGGTGAACAAGTACAGCTTGAGTTTCACTGGATGCAACGATGACTGTCATTGGTTGGTTTGTGGTCACATGACCTTAGCTAAATTTCCATGTCTACCGAGCGGGCAATAATTGAGAACTTATTGCCTGCTCGGTCAATAAGTTTTCAATTGTTGCCCGCTAGAACTTTGAACTCTTCACGGTATCCTATAAACAAAAACTTGTTTGGTACGAAAAAAAGAATATTTATAGGTCTTCAAAGCATGTGCCTGTTCTTTTGTTCTGAGACTCATATTTCTTTGGTTGAAGTGAAATTACGGAGCCAGGCGAAATGTTTTGGTAAGTCGTAGCGTTTGTCTTTTGTGTACTTTCCTTTGATAAACGTCGAAATTATTCAGCGAAACTCAAGCTATATAACAAAACACTTAATGTCTGATCCCTCGGGAAACAGTTAGTTTTGTTTTCCCTCGAGTCTCGATGTTTCCCTCGACTTCGTCTCGGGAAATACCAAGACTCTCGGGAAAACAAAACTAACTGTTTCCCTCGGGAGCAGACATTAAGTGTATATTAAGACAGTCAATTTCGAAATCTACCAACAATGTACAAGAACACCTTGATCAAAAGGCAAAGCTGTTATACTTTTTGTCCAACTCCAAAAGAAAAAGGAGCAAAGAGCTTTCAACATGCCTCACAGCCCAACTCCGTCACACGGCAAACAACTCACCGGAAGTATGACTAGTAGCGGAAGTAAAATGTGCAAAAATGCAAAATCGTGACACCCCCCCCCAAAAAAAAGAAAAAAAAAGAAACCTAGACTCGGCCTACCACAAGTAGCCCGAGTAATAAGCATTAATAAGCGAAAAACAAAAGGTTTGTGGACGGTGAGGACTATTTCAACATAAAATCACTGCTCATTATAGGCGCTTTGAAGTTTGCCGTGTTTCCAAACCATAACTTTGATTGGCTATGGTGCGTTGTTGTAGTTGGTCTCCTGTGCTTCGAGGGTTTTTCTTGTACGCAGTTTTTTGGTTTATCTCCCTCCGTGAAATTCGTATTTGAGTTTATAAGCACTTCAAGCCTTAGCCGATATATAGTCGATAAAGTAATTAGACTAAACTACACTGGTTATCTTGACTCGAATCTACCCATATATGGATCGAAACACTCCAAACATACATCAATATTACCTGTTTTTGCGTCTTTTACGGCTGGTTCGACTTCGGCTAAATCTTCCATAACCTGCGTCTTTTTCTCTTTTATTTTTGCAGTTTGTTCCTAAAAAAGAATAAACATTTTGAGTAGAAAAATATCAGCATTGGATACTGCCGGCTTAGCCTACAATCGAGATGGTAAAATAAGAGTTAATTACCGAGAACTGAGGCATTAAGCCATATTTAGTTCAAATTTCACGCGGTTTTGTCTTTATCTGTATACTTTCCTGGGCTTTATATAGATAAAGACCGTGCCTTTATAATGGCAATTCAATTCAATTCAATTCATTTTGTATGGGAGATAAAGACTTAACTATATAAGATAAAGAATAACAAAGAAAACCGCGTGAAATTTGAACTAATAGACTCGAACTATCTAGGTTTACAAGCTGCAGCAACTTAAATGTCTATTAAGTAAAAAACTCGTTGGCATTTTTATTGTACTTATTATATCGTGACAAAATTACTACATTCTGATTGGTTGAGAGGAGTACAATTATTTTATTAATTATTCAAATAGTGTAATAAAATTAGCGTGCTGTGTAGGCAGTGTAGAAACAACAATCGAAATATAGCAAGGTTAGATATACTGCCGAAACAGAGAACGTAGGAGTCTAACGTTTCCTACGTTCTCTGCTTCGGCAGTATATCTAACCTTGCTATATTTCGATTATTTTATTAATTGTACTGCAGTACAATTTTATTAATTATATATCCTTCTGTAATCAGGCCCAAATACTGCAATTTCATTGGTTTAGAGGAGTGCGATTTGAGCATTAATCGCACTCTTGCTAGCTGTAATCGCACACCTGCTTCAGCCAATGGAAATCAAGCTAGCTATCAAAATTGTCCAATCACAGTTCGGCACCTAAGCTGTAGGATTTTCCGGGATTTTTCAAAAAATTAAAAAATGGAGGATTTTAAATATTAAAAATATAGAATTTAAATTTGTATTTTTTTGTATACGTTTTGAAAACAGTGTCGTGTCCCCACAAATTAAAAACAAAGTATTACCCAGATTGGCACTCGGGTATTTCTTAAATATTTTAGTCAGTAAAGTAGCAACACTCGGTGAAATACAGTAAAGCTTAAACTGCATGAGTGTGTTTATAAATACATGCGTATAAACACGCTATAAAGTAAAGTAAAGACAAACAGCACTAAATTATTCACATTTTTGGTTCTTGTCATTCTTTATCAATAACTCCCGGTTTTACCTCACATATAATTGTATGAAATCCTCATAAATTCACTTTATTATTAAAAAAAACTCCTCGACGAGTCTCCATATATTAAAAGAAATGGCCGCCTGAAATTTTCATTTTTTGCGGGCCATGTTGAGAGGCCTAGGTCTAGAACACAAAAGTTGGGCTACTATGAAGTATTTGCTGTCGAAAACAAAGAAGACGAGGACATGACCTGCTGATTACAGAAGGATATATAATTAATGGGTAATAGAACAAATTGAGTCGTGCTATTAATGCCAATACCGCGAAGCGGGAGGTTGATTTGTTAATCACTCATATGATTTTGGCATTAATAGCACTCCTCGTCGTTCTATGTACTGCTCTCAAGGCCCTGGGAACGATGTTGACAAAAAATTCAAAATGGCGGCCAATTCTGGAATAGAAAGTTTTCACATTTCCAACGACTTGTGGTACACTATGAACTAAAAAGTCCATGTAAATATTTTGAAATGAGTACGGAGAACGCCCAGAGTGAAAATGTTTCTTGACAAGTAATGAAATAAGGTGTTTTTAAAGGCGTGGGTGAGTACGAAGCATACGTGTCGTAATTTTGTCATGCATATAATAAATGAGTAATCATATGATTTTGCTCGTACAATTAAGGATTTACACTACTCGTGATATTTGATTTGTAGTGTAAATCCTTAATTGTACTCGCTATCATATGATTACCTATACTAATGAACAGGTGAGCATAGTATAGGAGATTTGCTGAAAATTTTAAAAAACCTGATGTATAGTCTTCACCGCTTAAATCCATTGTTCTCGTGCAGTTGTCCATTCACGTTCAGGCATTGTTACTGAGAAGCCCAAATTTCTCCAAAAAGGAACTATCCATAGACCACTTTCATAATGGCCGACACTTTAAATATTCTTTTATTATTTTTTCCCCCAATATTTTCTTCATTTGTAATTATATATATGTATACAGTTGGCTTTTATATATTGTAACTAGTTATCTGAGGACCCCTCTGTAAAACACTTTAGGGTGATGTTGGCATCCTCAATAAAGATGATTATTACTATTACTATTACTATTACTATTACTATTACTATTACTAGTACTAGTACTAGTACTAGTACTAGTACTAGTACTAGTACTAGTACTAGTACTATTATTATTATTATTATTATTATTATTATTATTATTATGTGCATCTAAATGAGCCTTTTTGGCCTCGTTACAAAGTAAAGATTCCTTTGAATTGCAGCACACAAACGAGGCTAGAAAGGCTCATTAAAATGCACATAAAAGAATATTTAAATTAGTCGCTATTATGAAAGTAATCTATGGCAAACTATGATAGTTAATATTTTAAAAAACACTTAAAATTATAGAGTAACATCTTTTGCAGTTTTTCGTATCCTTGCTTTGTTCTCGAGATATTTTAGTTTGTTTGATATGCAAATTAAACATTTTGACTTCATACGAGCATAAGGAGTTATCGAGAAATTTATATCTTTGCTATTATCAAATATAATAATCACTTATGTTGTGTTGTGGGCGAAACACATCCACATGCTTCGTTAAAATTAATTTGGTTTGATAATAAAAAAGGTATCTAACCTTCTCCTATAGACCCTCTTGCAGATGACGTCAAAACGGTGCATCTGGAGGACAACTTCAAAGTTCCGACGTTCAACAGAGCAAATAATGCATGAAAATTCTATAGTTTATAAGCACTTGTCCTCCACCAAGGGAATAAGTGCAAGTGGTCTACAGCTCATTGTGCATCTACGACGTCAAAATGTTTAATTTACATATCAAA
Organism: Corallium rubrum; assembly: GCA_964035015.1. Classification (NCBI taxonomy): domain Eukaryota; kingdom Metazoa; phylum Cnidaria; class Anthozoa; order Scleralcyonacea; family Coralliidae; genus Corallium; species Corallium rubrum. The sequence continues at coordinate 31,600,073 of OZ035998.1, forward strand.
CGAACTAAAATATCTCAAGAACAAAGCAAGGAAACGAAAAACTGCAAAAAATAAATTTAAGGTGGCTCGACAGTCTAAATCATGAGAAATTACGTATTTTCTTCATGAAAAATTTAGCACAGGTCGCACGCGATTAACTTTGGTTCATTGCATAGCTCTAGTGGTGCTCTTGATTATTGAAAAGATTTATACTTGTAGCGCTTGCGTATCTAGAGAAATTGTGTTTGTGGTAAGCGACAATTTTAGGCAAATTAGGTTTTCTGCATTTATTGGAAACACGATTCCTTCACTTAGATAAAGGTTGAGAATATAAAACAATAATCAAGACCACCACTGGAGCTATGCAATGAACTAAAATGGAGCTCAGGAGACCAGTGCTACACGTTTTATCGGGGAAACGATAATTTCTTGTGATTTACACTGTCGAGCCACCTTAACCCTATCCAGACCGGGGGGAGGAAAGTGCCCGCGGTCAATATCTCCTGAACCATTTGGTGTATTCCGACGAAACTTTTACAGGTGGATGGTATGCCTTGTTCAAGTATGTGTTACACTTATGTTGTCATGGCAACAAATTATGACGTCATTATGACGTCATTAATTGCAAAATCCCCGGATTTTTAGAATTTCCAAAATTCTTTTTCTTATGGTTTTGTTAACATAAAAAAGGTAGTATATCAAAAAAATAGTTTCTCTTTATTAAAAAGTGCTTACTTTTATTGTAACTAGTATAAAAGGAAACATAAGAAAAATGGTCTGCTGAATTTTGGTGGTAGGTGTTCACGACTACGCTGTAACTTTTTTTTGGCGTAATATTTTTTCACCAAATTTTCCACACATAAAGCCCATACATATTTAGGAAAAGTCAGAAAATTTCAGAACCATACCTGTACTGGTTTAGGAGATATTAACTTTTAAAATCAGCGCGGGCACTTTCCGCCCCCCCCCCCCCGTCTGGATAGGGTTAAGAAGCGTTCTTTCAAATACTTTAAAGTGCTTATATCACTTGTGGGGTTTTAACGTATTTAAATAGAGAAGAAAAAAACAGTTAATAAGTTATTTTGCCGTTTTTGCTTTACTCAAATAGTTCCTGACATACTGGCTTCTGAACATGCCAATTCTCAAAAATTTCCGTCGTTCATTTTAACACCTGGGGGGGGGGGGGGGGGGCTGGGACTCAGGAACGAGTCAATCAAAAACAACTACGTTTCGGCTTATTGATTCACAAAAACACATATTTGACTGAAAAATCGAAATGTCGAGCTCACACCCGTTTTCCAGTACACACGAGAGTTCCAACTAAGAAGACAGTCGGCTTAGGTTCCTGAGTACCAGGCCCTCGTCCTTAAAAATGAACGACGGAACCTTTTGGCGAAAAGCCGAAATTGGCATGTTTAAAGGCTTATATCTCAGAAACTATTAAAGTAAATCAAAAACGGCAAAATAATTTATTAACTAACTTTTTTTGCTATATTCAAATACATTAAAACCCCACAACTGATATAAGCACTTTAATTTTAAGCGTTCTTTGAAATAAGATAAGCTTAATTTTCGTTTCATAGGCACTTTAATAGCGCAAAATATATACACCACACCAGTTTTTTCCGAAATTTTCAGTGAGTGCCCCTAACAATGCTCCTCTGTTCAGTAAAATAAAAATGCACTTCATAGACACGATATCATGTTAGCAATTAAGTGACGAAACATTTGCTCATAATAATTTTGCTCGTTTAATTTCGAATTTTGTATTATAGCTTTCCTACGAATTATATGCTAGGTAATACGTTTTTATTACAAGACTACACATTAGAATTAGCAAATCCCCCCCCCCCCCCCCCCCCAACGAGATGCACCCTAAATAGAGCATCACACGTACAGCATATACATTCAGTCAGGAGTGTATAGTAATTATTGGGATAATAGCAATTAAAAAAGATTAGTAAGGCTAAATGATTGAAATTAACGAGAAGGACCTGAAACCAATGGCATCTGTTGACAAATATATTAAAGAAGTAGACATAAACCACATTCATTGTGGTGACCAACTTATATGTCCTCGTTAAGACTTTCTCCCTTATAATATATGATATAATATATTTTGGTTGCTGTGAAGAATTCGAAAGAATCTTTACTTTCTATCAAGGCTAGAAATTATATACATATACAAAGCAACAACCATTATGAATGAGGTTTATAACAAAGATGTATAGAGTTATAGTACTTTTAGATAAGCGTACCGTGATTGCAGCTTGTATTTCAGTGGATGCTACTTTCTTCTTCTCTGCTTCTTGCTGATCTTTCACCTATCAAAATTGAATGAATGAATGAATGAATGAATGAATGAATGAATGAATGAATGAATGAATGAATGAATGAATGAATGAAAGAAAGAATGAAAGAATGAAAGAAAGAAAGAAAGAAAGAAAGAAAGAAAGAAAGAAAGAAAGAAAGAAAGAAAGAAAGAAAGAAAGAAAGAAAGAAAGAAAGAAAGAAAGAAAGAAAGGGAGGGAGGGAGGGAGGGAGGGAGGGAGGGAGGGAGGGAGGGAGGGAGGGAGGGAGGGAGGGAGGGAGGGAAGGAAGGAAGGAAGGAAGGAAGGAAGGAAGGAAGGAAGGAAGGAAGGAAGGAAGGAAGGAAGGAAGGAAGGAAAAAAGGAAGGAAGGAAGGAAGGAAGGAAGGAAGGAAGGAAGGAAGGAAGGAAGGAAGGATGGATGGATGGATGGATGGATGGATGGATGGATGGATGGATGGATGGATGGATGGATGGATAATTGGAAGAATGAATGGTTGGATGAATGGATGAATCGTTGGGTGATGATTGGATGGATGGATGGATGGATGGATGGATGGATGAATAAATCGTTCATTGGATGGACGGATGGTTGGATGCATGCATGCATGCATGGGTAAGAGTTTCCACCGTTCAAAGAACATAAAATTCAAACACTTCTCCCAGACTTTCAGGTAAATTCAAAGACCGAACCAACCAACCAATTAACCAACCACACAACCACACAACCACACAACCAAGCAACTAACCAATCACACAACCAACCAACCAACCAACCAACCAACCAACCAACCAACCAACCAACCAACCAACCAACCAACCAACCAACCAACCAACCAACCAACCAACCAACCAACCAACCAAATCATAAGAAATTAACACTGTAGTAACCAACCATTTGTTTCAGTTTTTGATTAGCCAGAGCATTTTTGGCTTCCAGTTCTTGACTCTTCATTGACAAACTCTTTTGAAGTTCTTCAACCTTGAAAGACATTATCGCGAAAACATATTATTAAAGATGATAGACACCAAAAATACAGAAATAATCTGAAACAAACAAGTCTCTAGGAAATGATAAAACTAAGCATCTCATGTTAAGGTTGGTTATTCGTCGTGTAAATTATTTAAAAGTTATTTGGTGTTCGCTTAACAAGTGACAAACGCTTGTTTGATAAATTTAAATATTCAGATTTAAACCTTCCTCTGCTGTGACCCGTTTAGTGGCAGTGCTTTAAATATTCCAAAAACTCATGAATAATATTAATAATTCAGGAAACCCTTGACGTCACATGTGCATGATCACTTATTAAAAGATGTAAACCTTTGTATTTATCGAACGCAATCACTTGAAACATTGCATGCTTAGTGTTTTGGGAGACACGCGTGTACAAAATTAGTTCCAAGTGGTTTCGGTTGATAATTGCAAAGATATCTAACATTCTTTAATAAGTCTTCAAAAACTCATTAATAATTCATGAGGAAAAATCAAAAGAAATTAAAGTTTAATCGGTGTCTTCATATGTGATAAAGATACCTCCTGATTTACATAAACTTTAGCTTTGATTTTCTCGGCTTAGACAAGGTTATTTTTCAAACTTACTACGCCCGGTTAGACGCTCTACCATTGAGCCACCGAGGCACCGATGGAGAGCTAATTCATAGTCATTTGCTCCTAAGTGCGTGGTAGCGTTTGCATATGAGATGAGTTTTGAAGTGATATGATAAGTTGTACGTATACATGTAGTGCATGTAGTACGTTTGCGAGCTTGGTGTAATGTAACACACGTTTGTTGGAGCGTTTAACCGGTCATTAGAAGGTTGCAGGTTCGAACCCTGTCTGGGGCTTAGAATTCTTGTCTGAGTAATTGAGCTTGACGAACGTCCAACAAACGTGTTACATTACAAGCTCGCAAACGTACCACATGCACTACATGTATACGTACAACTTATCATATACGGAAGATCTGTAAATCAACCTTCTCAAACTCATGAATAATTCATGAGCTAATTAGCCAATCAAAAACACGTATTTCGTCACGTGCGTGAGTTGCGAAACCCCGGTAATAAACGAAAAATTGAATTAATAATTAGGAAATTAGATAATAAACGCTTTAAACAATAAAAAGCGTACATTACAACATTTCTAAATTATAAAAACTGTCAAAACAAAGAAAACTGTATTACCACAATTCTAAATTATAAATGCAAAACTCAACACAGAAACCAATTAAGTTAGGTTATATAATAGCACGCCATCTAATTAGGGAATTCTACAACAATAGACTATTGTCAACTGAGAAGTTATTTCATAAACTCGTGGCTCGCGTTTTACCAGGGTTTCCAAACACTTGAGAACAATTGAATTCACTCGACTGTTCACCGCGCGATTTTCATAATTGTTCTCTCGAGTTTGTAAAACACTCAAGACAACAAAAACCACTCGGCCGTGCCGGCCTCGTGTTTTCATTGCCTTTCGTGTTTTACAAACTCTCGAGAACAATTATAAAAATCGCTTGGTGAACAGCCTCGTGAATTCAATTGTTCTCGCGTGTTTGGAAGCCCTGGTAAAACACTCGCACTCGTTTATGAAATATTACTTCTTTATTATTGTAAGAGTTCTTTCAAGTACGACAAAATTAATTTTCGTTTCAAAAGCACTTTAGGCGTTTTACATAGGACTTCCCACCCTTTGCCAATCCTAGCGCTAATTGACAGAGCGCACTGGCAAATTATTCTGGTAGTTACCACATAATTGCCTATTATCAGAGAGTTGTGTAGATGCTACACTATTAGTTGAAAGCACGACACACTTGGTGTGTTATATAGTAAGCAAAAAAACAAAAGAAATAAATGACCGATTGCATGGTAATCCAAAGCATAGTAAATTAGGTAGAGCGACAATCTAGCAGAAAGACCTAGGTAGAAAAAAGTAGTACACTGCAAACATTTAGCACTATAAATAAATGTGACATACCTGGTCTACGGTTTCCTTAATCTTTTGTAAACCCACATTCAGATGCAGCTGTTGTTCCTCCAGATCAGATCTCTTCTCGTTATACAACTTGACCTAGTTAATAAAATTGGATATTCTTACAATGATCACTGCTATTAATATGGTTCTTGTGTCACCGTGCATAGCTTAAGCTAATAGAGACCATTTGCACGATGACGTACGATGACGTGGGAGTGACTACAACTACCAGAATGCTTTGCTGGTTTCCTCCATTTATCGGCATTAGACTGATTACAACTACCAGAATGCTTTGCTACCACCCAACGCCGTCGTACGTCATTGTGCAAATGCCCTATTCAAATTAATCAATGAGTCTATCAAACGGTGCCAGTGGTCTCAACTTTACCTAATAAACTCAGATAATTGTATGTAGTGAACGGCTTAAAACTGGATTAATGAGACAATTGGCTTAGCAACAACTTATTAGATTAACTATGGCTAGAAAAATATCAGTACACGGGTTGTTCAAAAATAACAGATTTCATACAAACAGTGAAATAAAAGTAGTGTGCTGCGTAGGAAGTGTTGAAATACAAATCGATTTCACTAGTGAAATAGAGAACATATATGTTTCAAATATCAAGCACCAAAAGGTCCTTATCTGCGGGAAACAGAATCCCAAATTTTAGTCGAATGTTCTTAGAGGTGGATGGTTCTCATACAAGGGCGGGTGTTTACAGTATCAGAACAGATCACACAAATATAAACGGGATTAAATACATGTTAACTCACATAATGGTTGATAAAATCAAGATAATGTCTTGGAGTGATCGCCATGGTACGGCCACCACGTTTGGCCAAGCGAGCGTTGGCTTGATGAAGAGTTTGATGAACAAAAACAAAGGCATTGATAACAGCCTCTCTGTGTGTTGGTGGAATAGAAAGTCCTTCGTAAACCACAGGAAGGTAGTCTGGAGCTCGGTACTAGAAATGAAAAGTTACATTGAACTTGCTTTAGAAAAAAACAGTACGAATCTTTCTAAGAGTATCATTATCTCGAATGATACGATGGCAACGATCACAGCGACACCGGAGTGAGGATTAAAGTGCCTATGAAGCGAAAATTATTATTGTCTTAAATGAAAGAACTCTTAAAACTACAACGTAACATCTTTTGCAGATCTTCCTTTCCATGCTTCGTTGTTGAGATATTTCAGTTTCTTTGATATGCAAATTAAACACTTTGACATCACACGTGTATAATGAGTTATCGGAGAAAGTTCTATATCTTTACTATTATCAAACGAAATCACTTCGAAGCCGATCCTGTGCGTCTATTTCACATACAGCATTAGACATACAGATTTTTAATTGATTTCGTTTGATAATAGCAAAGATATCGAACCTTCTCTGATAATTCATTATACACGTGTGACGACAAAGTGTTTAATTTGCATATCAAAAAAATTGAAATATCTCAACAACGAGGCACGGAAACGAAGATCTGCAAAAGATGTTACTTTGTCGTTTTGAGAGTTATTTAATTTATTTAAGATAATAATAATTTTCGCTTCATAGGCACTTTAAGCGACATATCTAAACAAAAGTGGAAGTGTGTGCACCTCCAGCACGATACAGTATCTTTTTAAGAAAACGACATATTTCTATTAGTTAATCATGCTAGATAAAATCTGGGTGCCAGATCAAACTCCCAGCTACCTACGATCGTTGGCAAAATTAGTTCGGAATAACACACACGAATTGTTGTGCTATGTTGAATGTTGAAGAAATCACCGTACCCCCCCCCCCCCCCACACACACACACCCACACCCGCTTTCCCCTAAGTCGTGCAATATTGTTATAGACGGGTGTTCCTGCGCCCGCGGCATCGCTCTGACCATAAGTCGACCCTTACCCACAACACTGGAATGGGGAGGAGGGGCTGAGATACGGGACATCAAAGCGTCTAATGTGCTTTCGTTCAAACAATTTTGTAACATATTGATGACGAGTGACTACTAAACCCGAACACCCCAACACTAGTCAGTAACGAGCATCAGAACGAATTCGACAACGATATTAAGGACTTATTAACCGAGTGCGAGGTCTGTACGGGAAAGTATTTGCCTGAGGTTTTCGTACAGACCGAGCGACGAAGGAGCGATGTTTGTGCGGTAAAACCGAAGGCAAGTACTTTCCCGTACAGAACGAGCAAACGAGGTTAATAAGGATTTATAATATGGCTATTGGTTCATTTTATTTTTAAGTTTCGAGCGTTGTTTTCTCCTTCGGAGCATGTTGTTTACCTTATTAAATACCTGTTAACTTTTGTACGTGTCGCTTCTTGGCCTTCTTGTTTACACCAGTTCGGCTTTTATGTCGTATTTTTAGATAAACAGCTTTAAAGAAACCCAGCAGTAATGTTCCAACACATTTTATTGTTCAGAATATTTGAATAAAGATACCCAGTACTCTTTCATTTGTATTCAAATCAACTCAGAAATCTTCTCGCCAAAACTTACAGGGCCGAGAAAAAAGCGTATTGACCCCGAGGTCAATATCGTAAAATCCCGACCTCTCGGGAACCAATCAGCGTGCGTCGTTTTGCGTACGGACCGGAAATCAAACCCAGCCATATAATAAAGTTACTTATAGCCAATCAGAAAACACGTTCATATGAGCGCTTCATTTTACGAAGCCATATTTCATTATTTTCGAATGTTAGCAATTCAGTGATCAACTATATAAACCCCAACAAAAACTCTAATTCTAAAATAGTAATCGTGTTGACAGCTAAACATATAAGTTAACTAGCCCGCTAGCAGATTTAGTCATTTCTTAAACAGCCGTTCTGCAGAACAACAAAAGCCTTCATATTAAGTTGGTGTTTATTTGTACGTGGGCGCTTAATTGACGAAATAAGGTATTTCTGCTCAGAGGATAATCATGCAGGAATATATCACCTACCAATGAATTGTCAAGGTCAATTTTACTTGTAAATTCTTTGCCAACTTGGTAAAGAGCGCCGGTGGACCAATCACCAAACCAGTTCAGCACACACCTATAAACAAATGACACAACCCTCAACCATCGTGACACCTTATAGAAATATTCACATCATTCGGGGAGCACGGGTGGCGTGTGCTGTTAGCGCGCTGCCTTTCACCAAGAGTTAAGCCGGTCAGACGGGGTTAGTACTTCGATGGGTGACCGCTTGGGAATGACCTCGTTGTCGAGCTTGGAAATCATGTGAGTAGAGTTCTAGTTGATGGCTCCTGTGCATCGAGGGTTTTTCGCCGGCTTCTCCGGTTTTCTCCCTCCGTAAAATCAACATCTACATCTGAGCTATGATCCGTGGGCTGAACTGTGTCGTGTTGCGGCTGCCTGAGCGCCTTTAGTATATGCCTCGCGCCACGGCCACGTTGATATGCGTCGACCCTTCCGCAATTCAGCCTCTGGCTGCAAGTAAGAATGATTAGCCCCAGTCCTTTATCTTTTTTATCCTTTATCAAACTCATTAATAATTCATTACGAAAATACACAGGGAATCAAGAAGAACTTAAGCAAACTTTCACCTCCATTTTCTCTGAAAGGGATCCCCGCATGTTTGAACATGTGTCATGGATGTCGCCGTCTTTAATTTCATGACGTAAATCGGTCGTTCCTATTATTTAAAGACAATGGTTTCATTGTTTCGAGGCAATAAGTGCCACCATTTTACGTTCATTTTAAGTCCAAGATGACGGCACCCACGAGGCCCCTATTTGTTTAAACATGCGATTATCCTTTAAAATACTGATTTGTTTGAGATGCTATATCAGTGTTATATCAAACACTTCGAAAGTCAGGTGCATCAGGATATTCAAACATCTCGAAGTTTGTTAAAAAACAACGGCTTCGCCTCGGTTTTCAACAAACGTCTCTAGTGCATTGATACAACAGCGAACCTGATTTTCCCCAGGTATACGAGTTCAAACCCAGCTCTGGTCAACTCGTTCGTTTGAGTTCGCTTAGCAGTGTAGAGTTACTTTATGAAACTTTCCTTTATCCTTTAAGCTATTCTACCTGTTGAACAAGGCTGGAGATGTAGCAGCTCTGTCCTTGAGTCCTTCTGACGATGGATTCATTGTGAACACAACATGGAGATTGCGGATGACCTAAAAGAAGGGTATAAACAGTTAAGACGGACATCAGGAGAAAACACACTGTATTACATAAAACTTTTGAGACCTCATTATATAATTTCGAAGATTGGCCATTTACAAAACGGAAAACTGCGCCGCCGTGACGCGAGATAAAAAACGACCTATAGCCTTTGCAGACTAATCTGACCTAAGAGGTAATTTTGATGAAGGAAAATTTCGAGTGTAGAATATATACATTATAAGACCAAACCGGTGTCCCAGTTAATTTGGACCCCCCTAATAGATTTGGACCCATTTGCACCCCCGGGGTCCAAATCAACTAGTAAATATGGACCCCCGTTGGCGAATTTGGACCCCCCTCCAAAATTTAAATATATGTAGTGTGAACACAATAATATAAACGAAATTCATAATAGCGAACAGTCTGAAGTCTTTTTGTCACTTTATATTAGTGATAAAGAACACAAACCGTAAAATAGAAACCACTACCAAAGTTAGTAAAAGCCGCGATCTCCACGCTCTCCATTTTCAACGATGTTTATTCATCCTTGTAGTTGTATACATATTTTCCATTTGGTAACTTTCTAGTTTTTTTGTAGTATACTTACTCAGTTTAATAACAGTGTTAACATTTTTTAATTTAGATAATGTTACTGGCAATAGAATTTTATTTGATGCATGTACGTCAACGAACCAAATTTTCGAACTATGAAAATGTCGCCCAACAATGTTTTTTATTCGCTATTGCAACACAATAAGCTCGACTATGTGAGGTTTATAACTGGCTTTGGATATGAAAATTAATGAATGTAACATATTCATCGTTTTCTGGGTTGTTTTGGGTATAAAAACTGTTTAAAAAGGAAAGCCCAAATCCTCCAACGGGGGTCCATATTTACTAGTAGATTTGGACCCCCGGTCCAAATCTACTAGGAGATTTGCACCGGGGGGTCCAAATCTAGTTGGGGGGTCCAAATCCGCTGTGACACCGGGACCAGTTACGAAAAATGCAACAACGAGACCTTCCGGTTAGGGATTGAACCCGCGACCCTGCGATGCTAGTGCGGTTTGGTCTTATAATGCATATATTCTATACACTTGGAGTTTTCCTTCACCAAAATAAGTGAAATGCCAAATATTACTTGTAATATTATATCTCAACTGTAAATTGTCCAGTCAGAGAGCTTGATTTGTACCACGTGACCAGTTAATTTATCGTAGAATTACCCGCCACAGCGGGGTATAACCTCGAATACCCCGCTGTGGCCGTATTCGAGTTCGTGTACCACGCGTGAATGTCACGCACGATTCACGAAGCTGTCAACAATGGCGGAGTTTGGCGAGACAAGAAAACGTTTCGCCCGAACATTCAGATGTTGACAAGGAGATTGTTAGGTCACAAGAAAATAAGGATTCAGAGAATACAAAGAAAGCAACAAACAGTGCATCCTGAAGCCTTGAGACGACAACACAATGGAAACAGACAATGAAAAGCGGACAAAGCTATAAGCGAACTTTATTAACATTATTTACGCTTTTTTTGGAAAGATTAATATGTTTCGATATAATATATCATTTATAGACCTTTCGCTTGGGGAATTCGATGAAATATTACCCCTCGGGATGATATATCCCTCGGGCTTCGCCCTCGGGATATATCATACCTCGGGGTAATATTTCATCGAATTCCCCTCGCTCCAGGTCTATAAATGATAAATATATACCCTAATCTGATCTAACCTGTTCAGTAAACCACTTGTACATCTCTTCACTAGAATCCAGCATTAGGCCGTCTCTTTGCGATCCTTCTTTGCACTGGGTCATTAGCGTGGTATATTCGTCACCTTCAAACAAGCCAGGAACCTAAAGAAACAAAATTCGTAAATATGACTTATCTTTTTATGATTCATAAACGAACGTCATCGGTATTATTGGTAAGAATTCCACAACTTGTCAACAAATAGGTTTGAATCAAGTCGGTCTCTTCAAAACACCGCACAAAAGCGTTTCCAGATTTAGCGAATAAAGAAAGTCACAAAAGTAAGTAAAGCGACTTTTTTAATGAAGGTAACAATATATCAGAGTATTTAGGGCCTGTTTATAAGGAGGTAGGGTTACCCTAGCAACCGGATCAAAGTTAGCACGGGTTTACAATAATAAACCAAGCGACTTTAAGTATTACAGATTCAGATTGAGTGTTAAGGAATAGCATTCCAAACGGACAATCTATCTCGTTGTCAGTAAGGCCACAGTTTAAAACTACCTGTTTCAGACGTTGATTGGTTTAAGGTTAAAAGTAAGTTTGTTATCATTAATGGAAGATCTGAAGTGATAATTGTGATACTGGAATTATGACATTTATGAAGATGATACAGTTCGTCGTACAGTTTGCACAAAACGCTATTTTTATTTAAAACTACACAAATAGATGCACTCGACCGTGGGAAAGCCTGACCATAGGAAAAACGTCTTGATTATTTAGTAAACACGCTGCTGAAAGACTCTCGTACTCGCGCACACATCTTTCGATCAAATACAGCCTTTAATGTGTCAGTTTCTTTATAGTAAAGGAACTTTGAAAGCATCACACACAGATTGAAATTATATTTAATAATTATTATAATTTACTGAAAATCCACGTGACCTAGAACACGATTAGTGACGACGTTACACCGTGCACAGCCGCTTACTCACGGGAGAGCGTCAGGCTACAAACACATTAGCATAAAAAAGCCGAAAACATTGCATGGCAATTTATGTTATGGAAACATGATTTCTGTTTTAAACTGACCATAAATTGCATTATTATTGTAAATAATTATTTCTGTAATATGCTAATTTTGAAACTGATTAAAATTTTAAAAAAAATTAAAATTTTAGAAAAAAAAATTATCCGTCGCAGTTTCCCTCCCTTCACACTCTTTCCCAATTTCTCGCTCTCATAAACATGCCAGGCATTCACTCGGAGAAACAGACGTGACACAACTCTTACACAACAATACGATGTGTTCGCCACGGGCTTGTCACAGGTCTGTGAACAGGTTGTAGCAATGTCGTTATTTGATGATCTTAAAATTCGCACGAGCAACATAAAGAAACTGACTCACCTCTCCATTCGCCAGCAACGTGTTCATTCTTTCTAAGAAGCTCGATTCTAGCATGTTGGATTCGTCCAAAATGAAGACAATCTTTTCATTCTTGCATCCTGATCTTCGAAGGACGTTCCGTAAATCGTCATCGAAGTCGATGTAAGTATACTTTCGATGGATCTGTTGAAATAAAGTAAATGGTTATATTGTACTTCTGCTTAAATGCTGCTTATATGATGTCACCACCACCACGGTAGCACCACCAACAAGTACAACAACACTTATTTCTTTTTCATAAACGGTCATTGCCAACCCAATGTTCTTGTGTTGCTCAAGAGGCATCAACATCATAACCCAGTGATTTAGTGGTATGTTTAATACTGTTTTCAATGAAAATCACCCGACCCTGCTAGCCTATAGACTGGCGTAGTCGTTACTGTCGTGCATTGTGGTTCGGTGGAGCGAGTTATTTATTTACCTTTCTTTAACACAGTAGCCTATCAACTTTACAAAAATAAAGCTAAAATAAGTTGTTGCTTTTCATAGGACCGTATACCTAATACATTACATACAATTACATAACTTATTATATGCATGACAAAATTACTGCAACTGATTGGCTAAGAGGAGTGCAATTATATCGTGTTTTTTTTTGTTTTTTTTATTAAACTTTGCCAAATTACACAATATGATTACACAGTGTGACAAGAGAGAGACGAAAGGACCTGGCTGGGTTATCATCACAGCTCCGTAGGACGTATCCACAGGAGCCAATTACGATGAGTTAATTATATATCCTTCTGTAATCAGGCCCAAATACTGCAATTTCATTGGTTTAGAGGAGTGCGATTTGAGCATTAATCGCACTCTTGCTGTAGCTGTAATCGCACACCTGCTTCAGCCAATGGAAATCAAGCTAGCTATCAAAATTGTCCAATCACAGTTCAGCAACTAAGCTGTAGGATTTTCCGGGATTTTTCAAAAAATTAAAAAAATGGAGGATTTTAAATATTAAAATATATATAGAATTTAAATTTGTATTTTTTGGTATATGTTTTGAAAACAGTGTCGTATCCCCAACAAATTAAAAACAAAGCATTACCCAGATTGGCACTCGGGTATTTCTTAAATATTTTAGTCAGTAAAGTAGCAACACTCGGCGAAATACAGTAAAGCTTAAACTGCATGAGTGTGTTTATAAATACATGCTTATAAACACGCTATAAAGTAAAGACAAACAGTACTAAATTACTTACATTTTTGGTTCTTGTCATTCTTTATCAATAATTCCCAGTTTTATCTCACATATAATTGTATGAACTCCTCACAAATTCACTTTATTATTAAAAAAACTCCTCGCCGAGTCTCGATATATTAAAAGAAATGGCTGCCTGAAATTTGCATTTTTTGCGGGCCATGTTGAGAGGCCTAGGTCTAAAACCCAAAAGTTGGGCTACCATGAAGTATTTGCTGTCGAAAACAAAGAAGACGAGGACATTGACCTGATTACAGAAGGACATATAATTAATGGGTAATAGAACGAATTGAGTCGTGCCATTAATGCCAAATCATACTCGTGATTAACAAATCAACCTCCCGCTTCGCGGTCGGTCGATTTTGTAATCACTCATATGATTTTGCCATTAATAGCACTCCTCGTCGTTCTATTACCCTCATTAATTGCACTCTCCGGAGTGCAAATTAATGTTACCATGGTAACAGTGGTAAAAAATAAAATTCAAAATGGCGGCGTATTTTCAAATTGAAAAATTTTGATTTTCCAACGATTTGTGGAACACTTTCAACTGAAAATTTCATGTAAATATTTGAAGATCAATACAGGTAACATCTGCTCACCACAAGTGAAACTGTTTCTTGTCCAGTTGTAACGAAACAAAGCGAATTACTACGAAGCGTACGACAAGGATTGGCACTTCAGGTAATTGTAAATTGGTTTTGAAGTTTGATTACTTATAGTTAGTTGCCAGAAAGAAAAATTAATTCACTGCTTTGAATAACGTTTTAAGATTGTCTGTGTTTGTATGGCCAATAAACATTCGAATTAAGACAAAAAATTTTGACTGTAATTAAGATAGATATCGTAATTTTGTCATGCATATAATAAACAAGTAATCATATGATTTTGCTCATGCAATTAATGATTTTACACTACTCGTGATATTTGAAAATTGAGCCAAATTGCACTCGCCTACGGCTCGTGCAATTTTGGATCAATTTTCAAATATCACTCGTAGTGTAAAATCATTAATTGCACTCGCTATCATATGACTACCTATACTAATTAATCAATTTACTTAAAGTGCCTATGAAACGAAAATTTAGTTTGTCTTATTTGAAATAACACTTAAAATTATAAAGTAACATATTTTGCAGTTTTTCGTTTCCTTGCTTCGTTCTTGAGATATTTTAGTTTCTTGATATGCAAATTACACATTTTGACGTCACACGTGTATGAGTTATCGAAAAAGTTATATATCTTTGCTATGATGAAATATAATAATCACTTGAAGATTTACATGTTTAGTGTTCTGGTCGAAACACATCCACATGCTTCATTCAAATTAATTTGGTTTGATAATAGCAAAGATATCTAACCTTCTCCGATAGCTCATTACGCACCTACGACGTCAAAATGTTTAATTTGCATATCAAACAAACTGAAATATCTCAAGAACAAAGCAAGGAAACGAAAAACTGCAAAAGATGTTACTCTATCATTTTAAGTGTTCTTTCAAATAAGGCAAACTTAATTTTCGTTTCATAGGCACTTTAAATTACATCTAGCTATTTACAAATTAAAACAGACTAAAATACTACCCCTATCTTATATATTACATGATTAATAATTTAAGTATGAGAAAATCATATTATTTTTGTCACTCATGCATGTTCTCTCTCAATTTTTTTTTTAAATCGTCTATTGTTAAAAACCTATTTTTAAGATGTATTAGCAGAGTGTTCCAGACCTTGGCAGCTTTATAACTAAAGCTGGGCTTCATTGCGTTTGTTCTGGGTTTTGACTTTTGACAATATCAACATGTTGTTGTTGCTTCGATGTTTCATTTTCAGAAACGTGGAACAATTTAGTTAAGACTTTAGGAGCATTATTTTGTAACATCTTGTGAGTTAACACAAGCAATTGTTCTAATCGACAGTAATTAAGTGGTTTCTACTTTAGTTTCTGTAATATATTTTTCGAACAGATGTCATAACTATATCACCACTCATATATAACTTTAGCTGCTCTGTCTTGTAGTTTTTGGAGTCTTTGTTGTAGGGTTACATTACAATTTTCCCAAACTAGTAAGCAGTAGTCAAAATGTGGTTTAACCAATGCATTACAAATGTCATTTAATTTTTCTTTTAGCATAGATCGCGCACTGGTACGGTCGAAATTTTTCAAAATTCTTTGTCATGTGTGGTAGAGCTATTAACCCCCCCCCCCCCCCCTTTCTCTGTAGATCTTGATTTGGATCGAGCTTAATAAGCTTACAATTAACGTTAAAGGGTTACTTGAGGGCTACGTTGACGGTATAAACACGCTAGTGGGTCGAGTTAGCATGTGTTAACGGTGTCATAGATAATCGAGGCCTGCGGTTAAAGTCAAGGAAAAACCCCACTGAAAGACAAAAATTACTGTTTTCAGTGTTTGTACCGAAGATCCAAGTTGTACATTTGGGGAACCCAGGTCATTGAGTTGCCAACGACCGTTTACGAGACGAAAAATTGCGACGACGATAGCGACATCATGCAAGAACAATTTTAAAGAGCCCAAAAATACCGCAGTAATGTAAGTATACTATATAGAGTTAAGACGCACCTTGATCTGGAAGACACTAAGACCATTCATCCACGCTACGAAACGCGACAGAGTTGTTTTTCCTGCACCACTTACACCAATCAATAACAAATGACCCTACAGAGTGAAAAGCAAAAAGAAAATCAAATTCAGTAGGATGCACAGTACACTAGAATACCTGTAAAATAGATCAATATCTAATCATTTAATTTTATCTTTATTTGTAGAGCGATTTCCGACATATTCTATCGGTTGACTGTAGTAAGGATCACGTAGAAATAATATGTATTAAAGTAAATGTTAATAATTCATGAAAAGAAGACAAAAGAAATGGGCCTTCACTAGTATGCTGTAAATCGGATACAGCATCGACCTATTTTTCAAAAACCTTTCCTTCGATTTACTAAGCCAAAATGATGACTTCATAATGAATCTTCAAATTCTTATAACGAACGAAGAACAAAGGAACGAAAGAACCATCAAACAAACGATCGAAAGAACCATCAAACAAACAAACAAACAAACAAACAAACAAACAAACAAACAAACAAACAAACAAACAAACAAACAAACAAACAAACAAACAAACAAACAAACAAACAAACAAACAAACAAACAAACAAACAAACAAACAAACAAACAAACAAACAAACAAACAAACGAACAAACGAACAAGCAAACGAATCAACGAGTGAACCTTGAGTTGAGTTAACTGAGAAATGCGAGAAGGTTAAACCATAAATACCCGTAAGCAATCATGAACATTAAACTTAATTTAAAAACTCGGCATTCTTACTTGCGGTTGTTTAAATATTCTGTCAATTCTTAAAACATGGTCAAGAACTTCGTTGAACAACACAAGAGGTACATCCAGCTCTTCTTCGTAAAACACCTTAAAAACAATGTTACAAAATTTAGCTTTCTGTGCTTAAAACGATTTTTAGTTTTCCGGTATCCTTTCCGTCCACTATGAAATCATTCCCAAATTCCAGCACACGAGAAGATCTGGGTCTGAGTTTCAATTTCAATTTCAAAAGCGTAACACCCTGCTCACACAATACCAGTGAGCTTTTCTGATCGGTGTAATATTGTATTCGGTCCAGTCCACTGATGGGATTATATCCACCAGCCAAGACCGAAATCTCATTACACCTATGATATTTTTTCTTCATTTGATACTGTCTCCATTTTATTCAATACATTGACAAACAAATATTATAACATAGCTTTGATATAGCAACGTTTTTGATTGGCTGTTGTGCCTGCTCCATAACTCGATGGAGCACGGCAAAAAAGCGCGGGGGAAAATTTCAAAACAAAAACTGAGTTTTAAATTGACTTTTTATGGCCTTTTATATTATCAAAATACTGAGTCACTTAATTTTATTGAGTAATAAAGAACAACGACCCAGAAGACATAAACCGAGTTTAAACTGTGCTTTTGGTTGGATTTTAGTGAACAAAAAAAATTGGCTACGAAAGTAGAAAAACACAACAACCAAAACGATTCGCCGGCTTGTGAAAGGATTTAATGCTATGTTATAAATGCCGAGACGAACTCTAGATTTTTGAGTGCTCTCCAAATTTCCCAAGTGCATCCATAACTGGATGGAGCACGCTAAACCATGAGTAATTTCTTAATTCATAATTACATTCATTTATAATCTTGATCTTTGTTTTATACATATTGCATCGCAAAGGGGATTTTGGCGGTGATCTAACCACAACAAACTCCTTAACTCTAATCAATAAGCGAGAGTTACCACCTAGCTTACACGATAACGGAAAACCTAACCCACTAGTGGTTTTACACACACAGGTTACAACAGAAAAATGCCAAAAACAACTGGAAAACAACTTGTCCACGCTCAGGTCATCTCTCCTTTTTCGTTCTGGCAAGGAGCACTTTAAACGTTGTTTGGACATTCAAAAATTTTCTGAAACCAATAATCCTTTGGTTGTACGGTTGTAACTTGCATTTGATCACCACCATTTTGTTTTTAACATAATTTCTTGGTCAGTGGCATTTGTTTAGAAATAGAATATTCCAAGTAGCCCCAATGTGTTGGAAACTTACATTATATCATATTTTATAAATAACTCTTTTACGTCACCCCTCGGCACAGTCACTCTTTTCTACAGCAAATAGCAATGTCATACTGCTACGAAAAGGGTACATTAATCCTTCCCAGTATAGGCAATATGCCGCAGTAAACCTTAACCGCCACATGCCACATTTATAAAATGGGCATTTTTATTTCAGAAAAAGGGCACATTTTCCAATTTTGAAAAAAGTGGGGGGCATCTGTCCCCAGTGCCCCCCCCCCCCCCTCCCCCTGTTCCGCGGCATCTGGCTCTGAAACGTTAGAAACTACGTTCAATAACTTCGACAGTACTCAAACCTTACTATACTTCGATTTATATATTATGCCTGTGGTTGTTATACCTTCAGTCGTGCTTTAACAAAGTCTCGTAACTGCTCTTGTTCTACAGGAGTGTAGTCCTTAGTCAGCCAGTTGCTATACAAGATGGGTCTCTTCAATGCTGTTTCATGGTCAATGCTTGGGAAATGCTTCTTGGCAACAAAATTAATGTTTTCTTCAGTCCATTTGCGCTCTTCGTCAGTAACCAACCTTGCAAAGTTTTCAAATTTGACAAATTAGCAACTTTAAAAAGCCATATTTCTGAGACTTGATAACTTAAAACATCACACTCGGTTGATTTCACTTGGGGAAATTCTTGTAAAATAAAACTCACACACACATTGCCAACAATAAATTAACAAGAAAGGAGCTAAAGAGAATTATTTGACTGCAAGTGTCACAGTGATATGTACACCCGAGTGCACAGTGATATGTACACCCGAGTGCACTTATCACTGGTCCAAGGGTTCCCAGCCCAAACTGGAGTGTTTAGAAGTGAGACATAGGTTTTCGGGTGTGGCCAACCGCAAAAAAACAAAAAAACTAAATGTTATACTTAATCGTATTTACTCGATTAAGCACCGCGATGCTCTTTAAATTTTTAGCACTTCAGGTGAGGCGCTTATTCCCGAATAAGGCGCTCTTTAAAAAATACAACTTAAAATCTGTACGTTCATGGCCTTCACGTCACAGAGCCACGCGTTGCAAAAGTTCTGGAGACATGATGTACAAAAAATAATACAAAATTACATCACGACAGGAAGTAAAGAGGTTAGCCCCACAGAAAACTCCCTAAAATAAATATAAAAGTAAATAGAGAAATAAA
Organism: Corallium rubrum; assembly: GCA_964035015.1. Lineage (NCBI taxonomy): Eukaryota > Metazoa > Cnidaria > Anthozoa > Scleralcyonacea > Coralliidae > Corallium > Corallium rubrum. The sequence continues at coordinate 31,619,618 of OZ035998.1, forward strand.
GTAGAAACAAAAAATCGAAATAAAATAAGAAAATTATCTGCCTAAGTGAGATTTAAGATCTGAATAATATAGGATAAATTTCTGAGATTGAGTTGTACCGTACTTATATTTTTAGTTTGGCTCAATAGTTCAATCGTGCTTCAATTAAGGTTACAGGATACCCTAGGAAGCCATTTCAAGAAATTTGTTACCACTCGCTAATTTTTTTCCCGATTTGTCTCACATTTGCACCAAATGTAGTTAAGTATGTGACGGACACTATCGTATTATGCAGTAAATAAGAAATAAAATATTGTTACAAATATATACTCATCAGTTTAAAATCACAGCACCTTCGCGCCGCGGTTTAAGGCGGTCGTTGGTTTTACCAAAAAGCTCTCAATTTATCATATTTACACTTCTCAATGTGTGTTCTAAAACAGTGTGTTCGCGCGTTTTATTTATGTAAAAATTACCTGAGTTACAAGCTTTTATTTGTCAATTGCTTGTGCCACAACATATGTCGAGAAATAAAATATCCTAGCTCTAAACCACTACATTAATAAAAAAAAATGCGAACACACATTGAGAAGTGTAAATATGATAAATTTAGAGCTTTTTGGTAAAACCAAAGACCGCCTTAAACCGCGGCGCGAAGGTACTGTGGTTTTAAACTGATGAGTATATCTGCAACAATATTTTATTTCTTATTTACTGCATAATTCGATAGTATCCGCCACATATTTAACTACATTTGGTGCAAATTTGAGACAAATCGGGGAAAAATTGTGCGAGCGGTAACAAATTTCTTGAAATGGCTTCCATTAAGCGCCGCATTTTGTCAATAATTGCGGCGCTTATTCGGGAGCGAATATTTTATATATAGTCACTAGTGTGCACTGTAAACTGTAAAAGTGAGGCAGTCTTAGTATATATTTTCATTACATTATCCAGTTATATACATTATCCAGTTCCTCGAAAGAAATAAAGCAAATATTACGCGACAATTGCGCGTGTTTCTGAGAAAGTACACAACACTCGCGGAGAATATAATGGCATCACGCATTGTTTGAGAAGAAAAGGAGTTGTTCAGTGAAAAATGTCGGAATAAAAAAATGCTTCTACCGATAATTACCGAGACTGAGTGACTATTGTTTTAGTGTAATTTCTGAGGTTGGTAAAAAAGCAGGAAATTGAAAGAGAAATTTTTAACAACTGTTTTCACCTTTACAGCGGACGATCCTGTTTATTCGCAAACGATGTCGGTAAGCAACAGTCTTCATAAATAAATAATTTCAAAACGACATTTTACTTTGGAACTGAACTTGGTACACTCAAACAAATGCTGAAAAAATTTATTCTGGTTTAACCGGTGTGTACAATTTTCTATTTGTGTTCAATGTTCAATATTTTCTCCACAGTAGACGAACAGTTTTTAACCTCAACTCCAACAACTTTTTCACGAACAATTTCTATCGATGTGATAATCTCCGCCAAGGCGGTGACTACTGTCTCAGATTCACGGCTCAGTGAACCAATCAAAAAACAGAAATCATTATATTCGCCTCTAAAATTAAACTAACACCTAATAGTGACGGAGAATGCGTTTTATTTTTTATTAAATAACATGTTTAAGAAATTACCTGTCTTGGAAAAGACGCAGCGCTTCGTGAGCCCAAAGGCGCACTAATCCTTCCACTGACAAAGATTCCAGAGGACGTAAAGCTTCAACAATTCCACGAACCCAACGAGTCATTTCACGAGGACTATAAATGTAATGAGGCTGCATGTCTTGAGTGAACCGCTCCTTCAAAAAAAAAAAGACGTCGTTATAGTTTAAAATGTGTAAAACATGCTTGCTCGAATTAATTTACTAGATAACAACAAGCAGTTGAGATTATTGCAAGAATCAACTACGGCGAAAACTCGCGAAGTGACACATGCATGTTTGAGGATTATGCATTTATGTCACAAACACTGAAAAGACAAATACATATAGCGCAGTAGGCAAACAGCATCTTAGATGACGGTTTACCAATATCCTCAATCACTCACACACTTGAAGACTGCACTCACGAGCTTTTCAAAGACAACAAATAGACGAATTGCATAAATCATAAATCCCACAATGCATTATTTAACAATTAGTCACCGAGACTGAGGTAACTAATTGTTTTAGTATAATTTCAGAGGTCGATAAAAAACCAGTAAAGTTGAAACAAAAACTTTTAAACGACTGCTTTATTTTAACAGTAGTGTTTCTGTTTATTCACAGCCGATATTAGCAATCCACAGTCTGTCAGTATATAACTTCAAAAAAAGAGTAAACAACATCCTCCTTTGAAACTGAACTTGTACATACATTCAAATATATGCTAAAAAAAATTATTCTGGTGTACTTCTGTGCTCAATATGTTCTTCACTCATGACGGAGTTTTCGAAAACATCGCTACGACCAAAACCTAAACAAAACTTATTACAAAATACGAAGAATTATAGAAAATATAACTCCTTACCTTTACAAAGTTTTGTTTTTATGATATTTGATATGTACAATATCTCAGTGATAAATTTGTTCAGTATTATGCTCTTTTGTGTGTTTCAAAAACTACAGACGCCATTTTGAAAAAAAAATAGATCAACAGTTCAATGAATCGACAAATTTTAAATTCTCATACTTCAAAATGACAACTCCGAGAGGGAGACTGAAACGAGTAAAGTCGTGCAGTCTTTGCACTGACTTTACGCGTCAAAAGTTTCTCTAAAACTACTGTTGAAGAACAATTTCGTCCGCGCTAGGCGGTTCTTTCGAATTATATTGAAAAAAGACAAAAGTTCAAAACAATTAGAAAAAATGAATAGAACTCAAAAGAGTGGGATTTATACAATTGGTCTAGCAAACATACTTGTGCACTTTTTTTTTCAAAATTACACTTGATACCATCCTATTACTTATACACAAAAAATCTTAAAGGTGGTGAACTGTCAATATTTCAGGGAAAGAAATACTGCATGAGTAAATCGGAAAGCCAAAAGATAAAATAAAACAAGCTAACGAATGATTTTGTCTAAACGTCAGTATTGTGTTTTCTGGAATCTCAGAAGTCTTAAAGTGCTCATGCAACGAAATTTCACCCCAGCTTTTATTGATTGCATATGAAAAAAATACTTAAAATCACAGAGTAACATCTTTCGTAGAATTTTATTTCCTTGCTTCATTCTTGAGATATTCAGGTTTGTTTGATATGCAAATGTCATACTTATGACCTCACACTGCATAATGACTTTGTAGAAAAGTATGATTTTCTTTGAGAGTACTTATCAAAAGAACTTAATAAAAATTTGCACTTACATGTATGTAGCCATGACTGGTCACTAAACGTTTGTAGCTGTGTGTAAAATATTTGGACCATCCTAAAATTGATGCTCTTTCAAAAAGTCAGTATGCAGTGTCATGTCATAAGTATTACATTTGCATATCAAACAAACCTGAATATCTCAAGAATGAAGCAAAGAAACGAAATTCTACGAAAGATGTAATGTTACTTTGTCATATTAAGTGTTCTTTCAAATGCAATCATAAAAAAACTGCATGGGGTGAAACTTCGTTGCATAGGCACTTCACTTCACTTCACTTCACTTCACTTCACTTCACTTCACTTCACTTCACTTCACTTCACTTTAAGAAGTAACATCTTATGCAGTTTTTGGTTTCCTTGCTTCGTTGTTGAGATATTTCAGTTTGTTTGATATGTGAATGTTGCATGTTGTGACATACTCTTGTTGCATAATCACTTATCGGAAACTTAATTCGAAAGAAGCATGTGCGTGTGTTCCTACCACAACATCGAATATGTAGATTTTCAAGTGAATATGTTAAGAAAATAACGTTCGCCGATGGTTCACTATGCACATGTGACGTCAAGATGCAACCTCGTCCCCAGGGCATTTTGCCTCCACGTTGGGAGGTCGGCGAAAATGGCCCTGGCATCGGCTGGTCGATTCTATAATCGGATTGGCCGGTTTAAAAACTTGATTCATTCAGATACAGTGTAATTTATTCATCAAAATATGAATTGCAATAAATCCACTCTGCGAAGTTCATCCAAAGAATTGTAACGATAGCTTTGGTTAAAGTCAAGAACAACAGATATATGTTTCTTCGCGACATTTAAATGTATCCTGGATAATCGTGGGGAGTATCATGATGAATAATGCTAGCCAGTTGCATTTATGATAAAGGTTCACATGAGTGATTCGGCAGAGCGTTAAATATTCCTTATTTATTATTCATGTATACGTATTATACAAAAACGAAACACAAAGACCGCATAAATTTTCTTGCCAAAACACCCCAAAATTCTGGGTGTCACGTGACCAGCCGATGCCAGGGCCATTTTCGCCGACTCCCAACGTGGAGGCAAAATGCCCTGGGGACGAGGTTGGTCAAGATGTTTAATCTGCATATCAAACAACCTGAAATACTTCAACAACGAATCAAGGAAACAAAAAACTGCAAAAGAGATTACTTTGTCATTCCAAGTGTGTCATTCAAATAGAATTTAATTTTTGTGTCATAGGCACTTTAAGCTGGGCCTACAGCGTTGCTCGAAGTTATAGATTCTAAAAGTATGAACGATTACCTGTGACATTGTATAGAATTCAACCATGGCATCGGTCAACTGCTGAGCAGAGCTTCTTAAAGAAGGTACCAATCTTAACATAGCTCGGTTGAACGTGCCATAGATTTGACTAAGAGATGTTGCACCAGGATAGTCGACATAAACAACAGGAACGTGACGTAAGAATCTACGAATTCAAAAAAATGACATATAAAAAATCCCTCAAGTCCAACAGTCGAATATTAGCCTCTTCAGGTAAGGAATGGTACATTTTGGCTAGACAACATCGATCCTAAAAACACCGAAAAATCTCTACACATAGAAGTTGTACCAGAATAAAAACAAACATTAATTGCACATATACAAGGTTTCACATTGCAAAACCTTCAAAAAACTTTACCTGTGAGAAAGTGGTTTTCTGCCAGGGTCTGTAGGAGGATTACACGCTCCAACAAACTGAATTCTTTCTAACTTCACCCAAGATTGGTCTACTGATCGATAGAAGCCATTGTGTTCCACTATTTGTCTCAGGAACGAAATAACCCTTTGAGTGCCTAAAATACAAACACAACTTTCCTTTAACAGTAAGTGAGAACCTGTGAATAGGGTTATCTCTATCCCCCGAGATATCTCGGTGTTAGTTTATTTCCATGTTAAAAAAGTAAACCGTTCACATGAGACCGAGATAACTCGGGCGATAGGGCTAACTCGGTCTGGGAGATAGGGTAATCCATTGGGCAAGAGTTAACCCTACCTCCATGTGAACGCTTTCACCAAGTTATCTCGGACGCTTACTATTTAATTAAGCAATAAATAATAAGCGTGCTGTTTCTAGAAAAATCTCGCTTACTGCAACAATTTGTCAACATACAAACATTCAAATAATTAATAGAACTTTTTATGTCCAGTAAGACTCTCACAAGGTTGCGAGTTCAACCATTGTCTGGGGACTATAGCTGCACGGGATTTTGCTACGTAGTTACAGCTTGCATGACTAGCAAGCTGAAAACTTAAAGGGCATATGGAAAAAAGGTTAAAAAGAGAAACCTTATTTTAAAGAACGTTATTCAGTACTAAAATTTTTTTACATACATCGTGTAATCTCACTTCAATATTGAGGAACTAAGATATTGGTATGTAAATTACTCCACCGGATGATACACTGCATGCATGGTTTTTTTTTAAATTACCATTGACGTTGTCTAACAAAAAAACAACCGGCTCAACTTTGTCCCCAGGGCCTTCTCCCAGTCACCTGGTGAAAGCCACAAAACTGTTAAGCGACTAAAGCGAACGCAATACGACAACTAGCAATGCCAGGAACGAAGAAAACGTTATAGAACCGAACAAGTTTTAAATAGAGAATAATACATGGATGTGCGGAAATATGAAATTTATTTCGAGTGTTGACCAGTTCTGTTTATTATATAAAAAAATTGTCCTATTGCTTTACAAAAATTGCATTGAACTATAACGCTGATTCAGCGATAATTGTCACATGTGAGATAGCAATGAGTGGTTACTTTAATCATACGATTATCATGAATAATCACACATTGAGATTATCATTTTTATTAGTGGCGGAAAAATCAATAAAACACTCTATTTTATATAATAATTTGTTTTAACTTTAACTTATTAAAATAAGTTATGCTACTTAGCTACTACAAATAACAAATAAACAAAATACGAAGTATAAACTGCCGAGGGTTTTTAAAACTTTTTACAATTAAATTTAATAAAAGCTAAGCGACCAATGTGGTCTGGAAGGAGCGTGGAACGTTTCTTTGAGACGATGTTCCCCGTCAACGGAAAGGCTCGTTCAGAAGTGACAAAGGATGGTGGACAAGAAAGATGATAGAGCTAGACGTGTCAAAGCAGTGATTGTATTACGACATGACATAGCAACTTATCTTGTGACGAGATAGATCACAGACATAACGACTTATTGTAATTTGGCAGTTTGCCGTAGCTGAGATGGTTTGACTCAACAAATAAGACTTCAGATGCTAGAGCATCAAAAAACATTTACACTTTCCAAAGACATTGAATTGATTGAAAACTACTCAAACAATATATTTGGCATTTCAAATTAACTTAATTTAAAATAACAAAAACAGTCCTTCATTTCGAAATGTAAAGTGCAAACGTTTTTGCACTCAGACTTTACATGTTAATATTTCAACACCGAGCATTTGTACGTTTTACAGAGATAAAAAGAATTGCTCCTTTTCCGATTTCTATGTCAAATGATAAACAAGGTACGCTAAGTCATGGATTTACCATAAGAAAAATATTTAAAAGAAGATAAGAAAATTTTAGATTTGAGAAAATTGCACTTACAAAAACATTAAAATACGTAATTTTCCGTAGAAATTTTATCAGGTTTTACACTATCGTCTAGTTTAATAAAATAAAGGAAAATCTTTACGTTTAAGCATGCATTTCAGTGAAGTTTGGTTGTAAGAAAAAAATAGTCCAAAGTGTAAAAACATGATATAACGTACCATAATTGTCCATATCTGGAAGATTTATTTCGTCACAGAAAAGTACCAACCATTTTCCCAGCTGCACTGGTGCCATTACTACTCCATTTGGGGTCCTTCTGTATTCGCAGTAATGATCGAAGGTCTTTAATAAAAGTTCAGGTGTTGTAGCACTGGAGAAATTTAAACCAACGACCTACAAAAAAGTGTAAAAGAAAGTGACTTAAAGTTAGGGTGAGGTTCAGTTTAAGAACAGGAGTTACATACACGTATAGAAGAATGACTGGTCATACTAATGATCCCATTCGTGTCCCACTCACCCTTTCATATCCATAACTCATTTACAATCGTTAAATTGCCAATCTAATATTATTAACGCACTATATTAATAACAAATATTATAATTAAATTAATATTATGATTATATCAATATTATAATTTTACATTAATTTTAATATAATATTAATATTAATATTATAATTATTAATATTAATATTAATATTAATATTAATATTATTATAATTTAATATTATTATCGCAATATTAAAGACTTATTAACCGAGTGCGAAGTCGGTACAGAAATGTATTTGCCTGAGGTTTTCGTACAGACCGAGCGACGAAGGAGCGAGGTTTGTGCGATAAAACCGAAGGCAAATACTTTCCCGTATACACGCGTAAAAACGCACAACTTGTTCACGCTTCTTGGCCTTCTTGTTTACGCCAGTTCGGCTTTTATTTGTCGTGTTTTTAGATAAACATCTTTAACGAAAACTTTAACGAAAACTGTTTTAGATAAACAGCTGCAATGTTCCAACACATTTTATTGTTCGGAATATTTGAATAAGATACCCAGTTCTCTTTTATTTGTATTCAAATCAACTCCAGAAATTTTCCCGCCAAAACTTACAGGTCGAGAAAAAAGCGTATTGACCAGTCGGTCAATATCATAAAATCCCGACCGATCAGGAACCAATCAGCGTGCGTCGTTTTGCGTGCGGACCGGAAATCAAACCCAGCCATATAATACTTAACATTATCGCCGCCAAGAGGTTATGTTTTACCTCCGTTTGTTTGTTTGTTTGTTTGTTTGTTTGTTTGTTTGTTTGTTTGTTTGTTTGTTTGTTTGTTTGTTTGTTTGTTTGTTTGTTTGTTTGTTTGTTTGTTTGTTTGTTTGTTTGTTTGTTTGTTTGTTTGTTTGTTTGTTTGTTTGTTTGTTTGTTTGTTTGTTTGTTTGTTTGTTTGTTTGTTTGTTTGCTGGTTTGTCTGCTACCAGGATATGTCAAACGATATTGAACCATTTCTATGTAGCTTTGTAGAAGGGATGGACATAGTGTGATACCAAGCCATTAAATTTCAGTTGAATTTGGTTGAATATTAAATGAGAATTTTATAGATCTAACCAGTATATATAAAACTGAGTGAAAAAAGAAGAAGCTTGGTTGCGCTCATTATCCTTACATTATGCAAATCATCAAAGTTCAAACTAGCAGAATTAACAAAACACTTGACAGTTCCATTGTTTTTAGCATAGATACATGTTGTAGGCCTGGTGAGCTCAGGGTAAGCTACAAACACCACCTATAATAACTCGCTGGCGGAAGGTATGCAGTCTCTGTGTGCCATTTAGTTTGGTAATATAGTTTGGTAATATAAAACTATAGAAGATTTTGAAATTGCTATACATGTTCATTTGTATTACCGATATTTTTTCCACTTTTATTACTTTTATTTAAGATAAAAAACACTCGTCTTCTTGGTTTCGCTCACAGTGATATTTCGTTTTCCATAAAACGGACAAACACGGTGGAGCACATCGCGATCAGAATCCGGATCTCGATCGAAATCGCACTAAACGCAACTCTCGATCGCGATCGACCGATGCAGATCACAATCGGAATAATTTTGCGCCGTGTAAATGAGGTACACGTACATTGTACAAATAAAACAGGGAATTCGCAATAACATATATAACCAGTGGCACATAAAGTGAATAGAGAAGATTGTTTTTACTATTGCCATACCTCCATGTCTGGTAAGGAACGCAGAGAACAGAATAAGGTCATAGTTTTCCCACTTCCTGGTGGTCCACAGAGAACAAGAGGTTTGTGTTCAGCGAGCCATGTGTACAGCAGTACTTCGTGGCGTACTGTATCTACGGTTGGAATAACAACATCTGGAGCTGCCACTTTGTGAGTTTCCACTTCAACGTTTGGAACCTTTGACTGCCATGGAACCCATTCTCCTTGGATGGATACCTACAAAAAACAGTAAGTGAAATTGACATTACTAAATGAAGAAAACCAAAGTGTGGTATAGATAGGAACGATGGTGATGACAATTTTATTTTTTAAAATTTTTTAATGATTTCTAGAGCTAGCTTTACATTGCAGCATTTTTTTACATTGTGGCTGAACTGCGTAAGACTAGGTATTTACATAATATAAATTGCAACTTCTGTTTATATATTAATATAAAAAGATTAACAGCTAAAAATTTAAGCTATGATTTAAAATTGTTCGATGTTCTTCCTTAGGTAACTCTGTACTATAAAAGTGTTTCTGAACCGATTAGTACGGTAAATTGGTTGTCGTAAATGATATCTGGATTGTTCAAAAAGTTCTGGAAAAAGACCATGAAGTAAATGGTTCGGATCATTAAGAATGTTTTCAAACAAGATCATCAAGATGAAGGAAGTTGCATGCATCTTTATAAGTATACTCCGGTAATATTATTGATTATGCTCTCTTCTGAGAGAAATTGAGGCCGACAAGAAGGTATTTTGGTAAAGAATAATGAAATACTGGCGCGGCATAATCAACGATGGAAGATCCTTACAGGGAACATTGGCTATCTTTAGTTGAACTAGAATTTAAGAGAAGTGCCCTTTTCGCCCTTTAAAATACCTTATTTGAAAGAATACTTAAAATGATAGAGTAACATATTTTTCAGTTTTTCGTTTCCTTGCTTCGTTCTTGAGATATTTCAGTTTGTTTGACGTAAATGTCGCACGTTGCAACGTCACACGTGCATAATGAGTTATTTAAAAACGTTATATATCTTTTGTCTGTTGTCAAACATAATCACTTGAAAATCTACGTGTTTAGTGTTCTGGGCGAAACACACGCACACGCTTCCCTCGAATTATTTTGGTTTGATAATAGCAAAGATATATAACTTTTTTCAAATACTCATTATGCACATGTGACGTTAAAATGTTTAATTTGCATATCAAACAAACTGAAATACCTCAAGAACAAAGCAAGGAAACGAAAAACTTACTCTGTCATTTTAAGTGTTCTTTCAAATAAGGCAGACTTAATTTTCGTTTCATGGCACTTTAAGGAAATAGTTCTTTTTCTAGAACAAAAGCGTAATTTATTGGATGAAGGTAACCGTTCACTCGGAAAAGAAGTGCCCTTTTGGCAGATAAAATATAACGTAAAATAACTAAAATAACTATTGAGTGGTGTCGTAATGTATTTTGGGAGCTGTTCACATGAGCGAGGCTAACTCGTATCACGAAATTTTTCCTTCGCTGTAAGAGGAGATTTGAATCAAGGTTACAATCTTTTTTGCATGTAAACTAAACCAATTCTTCCTATGCAATTTTCGTCGTATAAGATCAATCGAGGTTCTTTTATTACTATTGAATCTCTGCTGCTAATATGTTGTTAGACTCAACACTCTGAGAAAAAAAAATCTGTTGCTGCAAAACATTGTTGCCATGGTTACCGAGATAAAGCACCCCCTACCGTGAAATTGATGCAATTTTGTATGCATTACTAGATAGGCATTAAAGATAAAATCCTGGAATAACTTTTATTTACTAACTAACAAGATTGTCTAGGATTTGTACCTAAAATATCAACATTGTGTCATTTACAACAGTTTGCCAAGCAATTATTCGAAATGTATATGGCTGTCGCTAAGGCAACTGTCACTAGTTCCAAAACTATTCAACTTAGTCAATATGTTTTAGGTTTGGCTCCTAGAGTAAAAGATGCTGAGTTTATCCTGAAAATTTCATCAAGATAGCTTAAATCCTTCTTGAGACATCCTGCACGCAATGATGGAAATCGACAATTTTGGCCAATTTGAGAAAAGTGGCTTTAAAGTTAAATATTTTGATTATTAACAAGATAATCACCTTAAAGTAGCAATATATAGTTACATAACGATAGATATCACTTTAAAAAGCTCCTCCCTCATATGTGGTATGCCAGGGGTAAAATTGGCGCTAAGAACACTACGACCCTATTGCATTATAGGATACAATAAAACGCAATAGAGATGATTAAGTAGGCTTCAAAGATTGAAATTATTCAAAAATAAAAAATTGATGAATTTCGTACTTTTTTGTATGGGACCCCCTTAAAAGAGAGCGATATTACGTCCTAACAACAGAAACTTAATTCAGTTTAATCGCTTATCAATAAAATATGATATTTTTGTTTTATATTCGCACCTATTTAACCGGTGGCACCATTTTCTCTATAATCTTTAATTTCGGGAAGATACCCACATTAAGTAGTGATCTCATATTCCTATATTTACATTTATGTTATCTCGGGGTGATATCCACATTATAGGTGGCAAATTTTCTAAAGTCTAATTTCGAGGACATACCCACTTTACAGTATGTGGTGACCACATATAGCTCTTTTAATAGTTTTTTAAAAGATATTCACAAGTGTTGTGGTAACCTTAGTTTATAATAGAAACTTGACCGGTTTTTACTTTAAACCAGATTGCTAAAATTATACACCCTTCACCTTGTTGCCCACAAAAACTGTTTAAGAAAAGTTTCGTTTGACAAACACTTTAAAAAAAACAATTTTGGGAACTTTGTGGGAGTTCAAAAAACAGGCCCTGCGGACGTTATTGGAGGCGTTATAATGTGTATGCAACTGGATCCTGGACCCTATGTTGGAAATAAGCCGGTTCCTGGAGATTATTTCATTTACAACACATAAAAACTTTGAATCGCATGTATACCTCGTAATCAATGAGCGGTAAGACTGAGGTGTTTGGCAATGGAATTGTGGTAATCTTTTGAACCATTTTACCAAGTTCTTCTCTGAACTTCATTTTCGAATCGCCAGAAAATGACCACAGCAAACTAAAAACTAAATGACGAGGCAGGTACCTCTCCAGCTGGTCTCTCTAAACACAAGAAAAAGAAATACATTTTAGTTGCGACAGTGCACAGCACACATACAATATACAAAGTAAGATAAGGACCCCATTCCTTGATAAAAAATGGAATTAGTTCGGGGAACAAATGTAGAATTAATTGGGGAAACTATTGGTGTTGATTTTACAGAGAAAGCGAAACCGTCCGTCAATTCTGCTACCAGCAGCGGCACTTTGGAGATTTTGGTACACAAGTTGCGGATTGAGTTTAATTCCGGATTGAAAAGCGAAGTCAATCCGTGTTTACATGAGAATTGGGTTTCTGGATTGAAATCCGCCTGAAATCTGAAATCCGTAAATATTTGAAAACACGCATGCATCGTTTGTTCTAGTCCTCTCTGTCACGTTTTTCATTCCGGTATGAAACTCGCACCGCGTTTACATGATTCCGGAACGAAATTTCAATCCGGAATGAGATTTCGATCCGGAATGAGAACCGGATTGAACTAAATCCGGAATGAGCTAATCTCAACCCGGATTCATGTAAACAGATAAAGGGGTTTGATCAGAAGCGGAATGAGTTCAATCCGGATTGAAACTCAATCCGGATTCATATAAACGGCCCCTTAGTTCCTGCTGTACAAGTTGGAGTAAGATGTGAATACTCAGAAAACTCTGAGCTCTGAAAAGAAGATTACACCCACAACCTTCTAATTCTGACAGACCGAGGTTGTTTGTGGTACTTATACCCGGGAACGAGTTGAACCGTGCGTGTGTTATACAAGTAACTTACTGGGCTACAACTCGCTCGGTGTCAGTTAATTTTCAGTTGTAAGTTACTACAGCACCCTCAGCCAATAGTCCTACACTAACCTTTCCTTGCGTAGGTAAACAGCACTAACAAATTAGCAATAACTTAATTCACTCCATCGCACAATACCTCCATTGGAAAATCAGGATGCTGTTGGTTGTATGTTATTACGTTACGCACAGCTTGTTTGAACATGGAGAACAAAGACCCCAAAGCTCTGAGTCGAGTGAAATCCATGATGTGTTCCTGTTTCATAGCAAACTCTAAAGATCTCATTACGAGTCCACCTGATGTGAAGTACTCGGAAACAATGCCAGCAGCGTCACATTGGACCTGAAAAGATTCAACATACATTAGCAACTTGAATGCTGTTGCCGTTGTTGTTGTTGGTTGTTGTTGGTGGCGGTGCTGTTGTTCTATTGTTGTTGTTGTTATTGCTATTGTTACTGTTATTGTTGCTGCCGCTGCTGCTGTTGTTGTTGCAGCTGTTGCTGTTGCTCTTGTTGATGTTGATGTTGCTCTTGTTGATGTTGCTACTGATGTTGGTGCAGCTGATGTTGTTGCTATTGCTGTTACTGTTGCTACTGATTTTGTCACTGCTGCTGCTGCTTATGGTTGTTGCTTGGTGGTGGTGTTGGTGGTGGTGTTGCTGGTGCTGGTGTTGCTGCTAGTGTTGCTGCTGCTGCTGGCGTTGTTGCTGCTGCTGTTGTTGCTGCTCTTTCTACTGGTGCTGCTGCTGTTCTTGTTGCAGTTGTAGCTGCTGCTGCTGCTGCTGCTGTGGCAGTTGTTGCTGCTTCTGTTATTATTGCTGTTGCTCTTGTTGTCGTTGCGGTCGTTCTTGCTGATGCTGCTGTTGTTGTTGTTGCTGCTGTTATTGCTGTTGCTCTTGCCTGTTGTTGCTGTTGCTGCTGCTGCTGTCTGAAAGGCAGTATAATTACCTGCATTGTTGGAGACAAGATTTCTTCACCTTTCTTGCTTTGTCTTTTAAAACCTGATTCATCCTCTACCTCCTCAATAGGTTTGGTTTTAAGTTCTGTCAGGAAGTTATTGAAAATCATTTCTGTAGATACAATGTCTTCACTGAACCACACCATGCCACAACGACTAACAGTAGCTAAGGTCGCAAAGCGAAGGTCCTGAACTTCAAACATAATGCGCACCTGAAAACAAAGTTAATGTTTACATCGAGTTTTGTTTAGAAATTAACGAAATCAGAAACAAGCAATAAAGACCACATGCTTTATCCACCCTAATAATAAACAGGGCAAAATTACTTGAATATGATTGGTTAATAAAGACCGCGTTATTTTGTAATTCAGGGCAAAATTACTTGCACTTGATTGGTTCCTCGATCAGCAGTACTTGCATGTGATTGGTCGCTTGCTTACTTAGCAACAGTGAACCTCAGAGGACTGACTTTTTTCAACAAATCTGCAAGGTTTTTCGATCTGAAAATGCTTTTTTGTAATTTAACTAAATTTTTAACTAATTTAAACTATTGAAGGAGTGTAAACTATTAGTGAAAATTAATACACTAGAAAATTTACCAGGTACAGCGATAGAACGAGGAAAATTGGAATGTTGACCGTGATAAGGTACATGTACTTCGACATTTTCTGGACATAACATAGCTCTTGAATAATTTTGCCCACTATATTATTAACACAATCGCAGTTCTCGTAAAATTAAGGTTTAATTTCACGAGTGTTTAATTTAACGAATAATCTCTCCATCACAACAAATTAAAATAAAGTACGATTAAAGGGCATTGGCAGTAAAAATGAAGTTTGTCTACTTTGAAAAAACTCATAAATTTGTAACAGAAAATCTTTTACAACGTTTTCGTATCTTTCTTCGTTTTCAAGATACTTCAATTTGTTTGATATGTAAATGAGATGGTCTCTGACGTCAGGAGTAGGGTAGGTAGGGTAAAATATTTTCACATGTAGTAAAACCAGTTATATCTCTAAGTTGTTCAACGGAATCATTTGAAACTGTGCGCATAAAAACTCCTTGTGACGCTTAATATTTCATGTTGAGCAATCATAGATATGCAAGTGATTTTGCTCTGTATGAAAATACTGTACCCCACTCCTGACGTCAGAGCTCATTTCATTTACATATTAAGCAAACGAAAAAGATGCGAAAAAGTTGTAAAAGATCTTCTCTTACGATTTCACGTGTTCTTTCAAATTAGACAAACTTAATTTTTAATGCCAACCCCCTTTAAGCTCCAAGTTTTTTTTACCGTGTAAGAATAAGGAATAAGGCAAACATGTAGAGTTAATTTTTGCGAAGGCAACTTGCTGTCTATTAAGGGCACTTTCTATACTCAAAATTTGAGGAGTACTCAAATATCAAACGTAAACATTTTTTGTGTCCCCAGTTCCGATACTCGTTCTACCTCTTGTGCACAGTTTCGCTACCTTTTGCTACGTATACCATCGACAAGTATAGAAATTGTACATTTACGCATGAATTCAAGATGTACACTACACATTTCATATATAGGCAAAAGACTAGGTAGGCAAAACTTACATTTCGTGGGATAGCAAGTCGTTCACCATTAGGCAGAGTCAAGAGTTTGTTATCGTCCAGCACACTGTTCAGGTTTTCCACCCACTCTGGATCCACGTCGCCATCAAATATAATCCACTGTCGCTTATTAAGTTCACCACGCACATTGTCAATAATCCTAACCGATACACATTGAAGTAAAGTGAAAAATATTTTAAACTTTCCTTTTTTCATTTTCTTGCATTCTTAGACTGTCAACACTACGTCGTCATCTGTTGCTATGACAACGATTACGTTTCAAAATGGCCGCGAATTTACATTTTACTCCAATTTATTTCGAAAACTAGTTAGCTTACTCTTAAAGAAAACATTTCTCTAACTTTAAGGTTTTCATTAAGGTTTGCGAGGTCGTTTCGGTAAAGCGCTCTCAATTCATCAGAATTTATGCTACAAAAATAAAATAGATATCGTTAGAAAGCTATTAATTTGTAGAATACAATGTTGTATTTGATTTTGCAAACTTGCAAATTTTTCAAGTAAAATCAGAGGGCTTCACTCGGCAAAGCGTTTCATTTTGTTCAAAAAATGTTTTTGCAGTTCGATTCCGAGATAAATGTCCAGCAAAACGGTGTCAGCGTTTTTTATTTATTGCCTGGTTTTGAATTTATGACTTATTTTGTCTGAATGTTAGTCGAAAAGCAGCATTTTCAACTTTGGTCGTCAATAAAATCGGCAAAATTTTATCCCGGAATTAAACTGCCGAAAAACAAAATAAAACGCTTTTTCCTTGAGTCGCCCTCAGTGAAGCCCTCTGGTTTTAATTTCAAAATTCACAACTATTATTGGTTTGTGTTTATAGCAAAATCAAAGACACCATTGTATTCTACAAATTAATAGCTTTCTGACGGTGAAGGTGGGTGAAGGATTTTATACCGTCATTAAATAAGTTTAAATAATAATATCTATTTTATTTTTGTGGCACAAATTCTGGCGAATTGACAGCGCTTTACAGAAATGATCCTGCAAACCCTAACGAAGACCTTAAGTAATCAATAGGGAAATTTAAAAAAAACCTGTGGATCCAATCTTTTTAAAAAACTGCATCTACAGACAGGGAACATCTTGCAAAATAATTGGTTTAGTTTAGATGTAACGATGACTCAAATCTCTTTTTGCGACCGAGAATAGAATTAGACCGGTCAAACCGGGACAGCAATGTTCTTCCGTTAATTAGTCTTTTTGAACAAGCAATCCGATCCGCTCCCTCTGGACTTTTTGTATTAAAAGCCTCTGGAACAAATTAGAAATATATTCTTTTGTCTTGTGAGTTTGCGTGTGCAACGAGAAAACTACTCAATTTTAAATATATGTCTCGAGCGCGGTCATGTTAGCCTCTTTTGTCGTGCGAGCGACTTTCTGCGAACAATTTCTTCGTCTCATGAGTCCTCAGCTGGAACGGATCTGTCGCGAAAGGTCCATCGCGCGAAAAAGTACTGAATGGAAATCTGCATTTACATACGGGAAAAAAAATAACTTACTTTCGAAGAAGATGAGTGAATAAACCATCAGTCCACTCTCTAGTGTTTGGATCAAGAGTACCATAAAGCTCGTCTTTTGACATAGCCTGTGAATAATACAAAAACATTTAGTGATAAAAATAAAGATAATAGAGGAGACACATACAACCCTCACCAATTTAAGACTATACCGTAAAGATCATTAGTAGACATTAAGCGTCGAACGTTCGGCGATAAGAGTGTTTTGATGCTGACATTTGAATTTCCTTACATCGGTCCATGTACCTCTTATAGCGAGACCTTATTATGTTTAAGCTTGTCGATCAACTCCATTAAGATTTTGATAAAGCTTTAAAGTGCCACTAACCCCAAAACATTTTTCTCGCAAATCTAAGAGCCCTTACTGAGTGGATTAGGCCAGTTAATAAATTATTGGTATTGGACGTTTCGTTGATCTTCTGTAGACGACCAAAGTTGCATCTGCATGTCCCATGGCGGAGTAGGAAAGGGAATGGGTATATTCCTGGTGTTACGTCAGACAAGTCAAACAAGGAACTCCTTTGAGCTCTGTCTGGTGAATACATAGAATTTTTTGGGTTGAAAATTCATTTTCCCAACTAACTCAATGTAAAAATTATATGCATTCAGCAGACAGAGCTCAAATGAGTTCCTTGTTTGGCTTGTCTGACGTCACACCAGGAATATACCCATTCCCTTTCCTTCTCCGCCATGGGACATGCATATGCCAATTTTTGCAACTTTGGTGGTCTACAGAAGACCAAAGAAATGTCCAATACCAATAATTTCTTCACTGGACTAATCCACTCAATAAGTGCTTTTAGATTTGCGAAAAACTTTTTTGGGGGTTAGTAGCACTTTAAGCCTTGTGAAATAAACACAAGCACAAGAACGAAACAAAAGATAAAACAAAAAGGTATTCTTATGGGGCGAAACAAGCATTAAGCCTAGTTCTCATATGTCGCAGACCGTCGCCGATCCATGATTCAGATGCATGTTAAGTAATAAAGAACAATGCAGAAAAGCACTGCTTTCTGCATTGTTCTTTATTACTTTTCTTTTTTACCGTTTTAACATGCATCTAAATCACAAATCGGCGACCGTCGGCGACATATGAGAACTAGGCTTAAACACAAGCACATGAAATAAGCACAAGAACAAGGCACAAGCACAAGAGCTGTTCTTTTTTCTCGTGCTTGTGCTTACGCTTGTTTTACCCTGGTTCACACAACTATTTTGTTTGTGCTATTTCACAAGTGTGAATCAGGCTTTACGATTGTCGATAAACCAATAATTGCTGATAGACCTTACCACATGAAGTGCGTGGAAAACGCGTTGAGAGATATGATTGGTTCTCGCAAAAACTTCGGACATCCAAAACATGCGACGTAAGTGACATCATGTCAGTTTGGCAGATGGAAACAATTACTGACAGTACACAAGTCAGTTCGTCGTGAGTCCTGGTTCATTCGTTGTTCTGAACGCTCAAGAAGTTAGCCACGAAGAAAGTTAAGTAAAGTTTACTTAACACAGTTTAAAAATTAAATGAAGGCATTACTCAAAGATGCTGTTACAACGTCACACAGTAGAAGAACTCGATGTCCTTTTGATATGCTGAGTTTGATGTTACTTTCGCTGTTCGTCAAGATTTTCCATTGTTTTATATTATTTTGGGAAAAGGTAAAATTGATTGAAATGCTATTAAAAGGAAATAACACTTGTTCTCGAAGAATTAATGAAAAATCACAGTTGTGTTTGGCAAAATATTCGTAATACCACTCGCATTCGTGATATTATGAATATTTTGCCAAACACGCGTGCGATTTTTCATTAATTCTTCTCGAACAATGTTATTTCCTATACTAATATATCACTTAAACAGGAATGAGAGGGTCGAACCAAAGTAATTTAATCAAAATTTTGAGTTCAACACTGTATAGACCGTTTGCAATCACGTACCATCGGACGCCATCTTAGTTGATTTCTAGTTAATTTCCAAAACCCAAGCCAAAACAAACATGGTGACCAGCGGTTTGTTCGAAAAATCATCAAAATGTCCGACATAGCATCAAGTGCAAACGATCTATAGGTGGAAGGCATACCTTTGGATCAATCACGTGAGCTACTCCTTCAACACCTTCCAATCTTTCCAAAGCCTTGAGAAGCACTCTCCATGCCATACTCTTCCCGCTGCCACTTGGACCAACCATCATTAAACCATGATGAATTAAAGAGATCTGGTACAATTGAAGAATCTGGAGAAATGAAAGAACATGCTAAGAAAATGACCAAAACATTCCCGACACAAATACTATATGCAATATCAGTATTTCTGAGGTACGTTAAATTCGTTGCAAATCTGAACCTACTGCGTCGGTGCCTACAATCAATGGCAACAGTAATTGAGACACTTGAGCTTTTCTAAATATAGCCGTTCAACATCGTCTATTTTCCAACATGCACTCAATCTCTCCCTCCCCTTCCCCTCCCTTTACAATGTTGTCTATTAAAACAAGTTAACAATTCCGGTGTAATTCATCGTAAACACGGTATACAGCATTGACAGATTGGGAAGTTACTGAACCGGAGAGTGTCCCAAGACAAACACCCTAACCCTAACCCTAACCCTAACCCTAACCCTAACCCTAACCCTAACCCTAACCCTAACCCTAACCCTAATCAGTAATGACCACGAGAACGAATTGGTAAGTGACAATATAATTCGTTACTTATGTATAGGATAAAACATGAAAACGAGGTATTTATGCGCGTCCGAGGGCTTTATATAGCATAAATCCCGATGTTCGAGGAGGTTTCTCCAAGGAGGAGATTACTGAGGAGGTTTTCCAACAAAGTTTTGTCTATTTTTTCTACCTTGGACAAAGATTTTCCTAGTTTTTCTCTTCATTTCTTTTCTAATTAGTATTCAAGGGCTTTATGCGATATAAAGCCCTCGGAAAAACAAAGAAAACCGACTCAATAATTATTTAAAGTCAATAAGGAAACTCGCTCAAATTTTGGTAGGTCTTTACTGAAGCAAAATATATATATATTTCTCAAACTCATTAATAATTCATAAGGAAAACACAATGCAAATCAGTTACCGAGACGGAGTTTGTAAATGTGGTAATAAACTCCCATAAATTAAGACCACTTTTACCTCAAATTTCTCTTTAAATACTGATTCCTTTGAGAAGCTATACCATACACTCGAAAGCCGTTTATCATGTGATTTAAAAAGACCTCGAAGTGTGTTAAAAAACTCGGCTATCGCCCCGTTTTTCAACACACGGTTCGGTGTTTTCAAATCAGATAATAAACGGCTTCTCGTGTATGGTAAATTACATGCTCCTTCGTCGTTCGTTCGGTACGAAAACATCAGGCAAATACTTACCGCTACAGACCTCACAGTTAGTCGATAAGCCTTTAGTAAGTACTGAAATTGGCCTGGAATCAATCTCGTTCCCAGAGCCCACGTTCCCCACCCGGAAAACGAGAGACTCTGGGAAAATCCGTTCACGCCATCACAGGATTCTTGTTATCCGGAAGAAGAGTTAGTCATGTTCATCAGCCAATTAAATATCGATGTGAAACGGATTATTCCAGAGTCTCTCGTTTCCCGGGTGGGGAACGTGGGCTCTGGGAACGAGATTGCCGCCATTGCTGATAAACGTAGCAAAGACGTTGCAGGGCAAACACTACTGGCTCAAAAAAGCGCTAGCCAATAAAAACGCTTATACGATATCTTCCACTAGTGGAGACGATCGTATAACCAATCTCATCATATAAGACAAAGCTTTTCCGCCAGTAAAAAAAATATTGTACAGCCAACGAGAGACTCGAGAATTTGAAACGCATGAGGTTTATATGCCTTGTTATTTAATAGTTGAGTCGGCTTTCTTCAAATGATTGTAAATGAGCCATTATCTATTGATCGGACTTCAAGAATTATGGGTAAAAGCGGAGAAACCTAAATAGTGACGTCATCACAACGGAGCGCTTTTGCAAAGAAATCTCAGTACTTATGTAATTGGACATACCTTGCCAACCCAAGCGTTGCCTTCATCCTCTCCTACTCCGTATGTAA
Source organism: Corallium rubrum (assembly GCA_964035015.1). Classification (NCBI taxonomy): domain Eukaryota; kingdom Metazoa; phylum Cnidaria; class Anthozoa; order Scleralcyonacea; family Coralliidae; genus Corallium; species Corallium rubrum. The sequence continues at coordinate 31,640,788 of OZ035998.1, forward strand.
GATGCATTTCAGAACAGACTTTTTCGATTTCTCCTTTCAAAGCTGTCATTTCCGCTCCAATGTACTTTATGCCAGGGAAGACATCCGACAAGAGACTGTTTAACAAAGGAATGTCCTCAGCTACTAGTTTCGGAACCACCGTCTCGAATACGCTTTGAATTAAAATCTAGAAAATGTCACATCACAGGTAATATTATAAAAGAAAAAAATTAATACTAAAAACAGGGTTCCCACACTTGAAAAACATGGCTTTTCAAAGACACAAGAACGTTCTAGCAATCTAGGGTAACAAATAAATTTTCCAACGCAGCCAGATGAAAACTAGTCACTCATAGAAATTATTCACTCATAAAAATTACTCACTCATAGAAATTATTCACTCAGAAATTTCAACTATTCACTCTTAGTAAAATTTCAGAAATAACTATTGAATTTCTCGTCCTCTGATTGGTCGAGCTGAGCCGCCTATTTCGCGATAGTTACCTTGCGCTTCCTCGCACGAGGTAACTATACTAGAAATTGTTGTCGGAAATTGTCGGAATCACCATTTTGACGGATGGTGTCTAATCAACGGTGTAATTATTTTTCAAAATGGCGACTGCAGCGACTATTCTTTTAAACCTAACAAATCGTCAAAAAAAACTCATCAGATAGAGACTGTATACACAGAAAAGTTCTAAGTTGGAACTATTTGAAGGTGAGAAAGTGTTTAGTCATAAAATTATTTGAATTTTGGGTCAGTTTTAATCGTATGTGGAATTGAAGACTTTAAAAGACAGGTCAAAGCGTGAAGAAAACTTCGCAGGGTAAAGGGGTTGAATTTACATGATAAAGCTACGACAGTTAAAGGCGTCAGTTTTAAATTTCTTGGTCATTCTTCTTAGGCCAGAAATTTTACTAAAACAATTAGTCACCCCAGTCTCAGTGATTATCGTTTATATTTACCCGAGCCGCGAATATTCAACGATAATCACCTCGACTTCGGTGACTAATTCTTAAATAGAAATTCCGAGCTCATAATCTACCAGTCGAAGTGCAATGAGAGGGCCTCATCCTGAGAGGACTTCCTTGTTGATCAAAGTACCTCTCGCGTCAGATAAGTATGCATGTGTATGTCGTAGAAAGCCTATGACCGGGTACTACGAGTCAGCGGCATGTGGTTAAATTATTAAGTATTGTATAGTCCACCTGTTGTTCATCTAGTCCTTCTGAGATCGACGCTTCGTCTACTGCTTCACCCTTGGCCTTCAAGTCTTCTTTAATTTTGGAAATTTTCTCTCGTTTGACGTTTCCAGCACTTATAAGAACACTCTTTAACGCTCGTAATCCAAAGTCATAATGGGACTGGTTGGAAAGCTGTTCCAAGCAAAGTCTAAAGAATACATTTAAATTATTATAAAGCTCCTGCAGTGTTTAGAGTGTCCGAAAAGTTTACAGGTTTAGAGAGTTTAAAAAGTACGGGCAAAAAAAACAACTATAGTTTTGAAAAGAAAACCAGTCAGACCAAAATACAGAGTGTATAATATATACATTATAAGACCAAACCGGGAGCAGTTGCGAAAAATGCAACATCAAAGCCTTCCGGCTAGGAATGGGCTTGTCTCACCCCCACGTGACCCTGACCTCTGCCTCATTGTGATTGGTCAATTAGCGTTTGAGGGCAAAACATTTTACCCTCAAACGCTATAACTGACCAATCGCAGTAAGGAAGAGGTCAGGGTCACGTAGGGGTGAGACAAGCCCACTGAACCCGCGACCCTGCGATGCTAGTGCAGCCAAGAGCTTTGCCACGAGTTCTGTATATATAATGCCGGGAGTAGAATAGGGTATATTGCCAGTAACATTTGGCACTCGATTAAACTGGATGAACTAGGTAATTTCGGTGAAAGAAAATTTCGAGTGTAGAATCTATGCATTACAAGACCAAACGGGGACCAGTTGCGAAAAATGCAACATCAAGGCCTTCCGGCTAGAAATTGAACCCGCGACCCAAAACTACCTTAGTACATCCAGTTTAATCGAGGGAAATGCCAAATATTACTTGTAAGAGACCAAAATAGATTCTCGTGTGTCATTTAGGCCCAAATAATATACATGAAAAAAATTCTAGAGAGCAGTGCAGTTTTAAGGAAATTTTCACGTGATTTTCAAGTGATTACGTTACATAATAGCAAAGATATATAAGGAAAAACAAAGCAAGAAAACAAAAAAACTGCAAATGATGTTAAGCCGCTGCAACGATTTGTGAAACCTGTGTCGCAATGCTATTGCGAGAAAGGCTTCAAGACAGATTGCGACGAGTAACGCCACCACGTTTTATGAATTTGTGTCGCTTTCCACTGCAAGATAGGTTTCACAAACCGTTGCGTAGAGTTGAAATGCGGTCTATATACTTTGGTGAAACCTGTTTCGCAACGCAAAGCGACACAAACAAAAGAGTGTTACATGTTGCAATCTGTTTTGAAACCTGTCTCTCTACTTTCTCATTTCAGGTATTCTTTCAAATAAGAGACTGGATTTTCGTTTCATAAGCACTTCAATTGGTTTAGCTGACACAATTGTAATAGAATGTATATTGCTACAGTAAGCAGCCGTTAGTGGGGAGGGATTGGACCGGAGAATATAAGACCAACACAACCATAGAGTTCATAATATAAGACTAGATAGAGGAGGCATTCCTATGCTGCCAATCAAACGTGCGATGAAAATTGAACGCCGCCATTAGAGGGGAAAAGCTTAGTATCCATGCCCTTTGAAGACTTGCCAATACACGCGAATAGGTACTTCAAAATGACGGCCACAATTCATATCCAAGGAGTGGAAAAATTCAACAGATAATAAACGCCTAAATAAAGAGCTGAGGTAAGAATTTATAATAGTAATAAGACCAAAAATTCTAAAAGTTTTATTTTCTTAAAAATCGTGATGAAAATTTAGAAAAAGGCTTGTTTTAGATGAATTTTAGCTCGTTTTTGCCCTGTAATGGCGGCGTTCAATTTTCTTCGCATTTTTGGCCCCAATGCCCCTCTAGTCTTAGAGGACAGAACAACGTCTGCCATCTTAGATCATTTTTGATTAATTACATCAATTCTGAAATTTGAGTCACCAAAAGTTTCGAGTAACATAAACAACCAGAATGTCTTACTTGAAGAATGGAACAATCTTGCTTGCTAATTTCTCAGCCGTTCTGAATCCTTGTGAGTATAACATGACCTGTGCTATAAGTTGTCTGTCAGGACTGGTCATTGCAAGACTACGGAATAACTTCTTTAAGTTGTCGGGCAAGTTGGAGCGTCCTGCATAACCAGGGTTCATGGTGATAAAGATGGCCATATCACGGCTCACTTTCACTTGCTTGTTCACCAGTTCAATTGAGATGTGTGAATCTAAATCAAATTGATGTTGTTTAAAGTGCTTATATCAATTGTGGGGTTTTAATGTATTTGAAGAGCAAAAAAAGTTAGTTAATAACTTATTTTGCCGTTTTTGATTTAGTCAAATAGTTCCCGACATATTGGCTTCTGAACATGCCAATTTTCAAAAATTTCCGTCGTTCATTTTAACACCTTGGTGGCCTGGGACTCAGGAACGAGTCAATTCAAAACAACTACGTTTCAGCTTATTGATTCACAAAAAACACATATAGACGGAAAAATCGAAACGTCGAGCTCACACCCGTTTTCCAATACGCACATTGATTCCAAATAAGAAGACGGTCGTCTTAGGTTCCTGAGTCCCATGCCCCCAGTGCTTAAAAATGAACGACGGAAATTTTTGGCGTAAAGCCCAAATTGGCATGTTCAAAGGTCTATATCTCAGAAACTATTAAACTAGAAATATGTTAACACAACAACCCCTCGCCCTCTTTTACACGAATTTTTGTGAATATCCTTTGCATAACCCTTTGATTTATAATAGGAAAACACCTTCGCGCTACTTTTCATTGGGAGCCTGGAAATAGCCGTTGGAAGTATATATAAATAAATAAATAAATAAAAAAAGTTGTTTAACTCTAATTTTAAAAGAAAAAGGTAATAAATAACAAAGAAAATTTTCAAGACAATATTCAGAAAAAAAATTGAGATGAAGAAAAACGCAGGTTGCCACCACGGTTTGAACTCGACCATTTTGCGTGCAAACTGACGATCTTACCGCCGGGCTACTGAAGCAAACGTCGAAATAAAAGCAAAATATCAGGGTTATATTTTCTTTCCATGTTTACAAAGAATATTGCCAGAGCATCTAAAAATATTTGCATTTTTCAAAGGCATCGGCCATTGGCATTTCAAACTCACTTATAAAATAGCAAAAACAACTTTCGTCTCAAAACTGTTAAAAACTGTGTTAAAACTGTTTTCACCTGGAAAAACTGTTTTCATGCAGTCTTTACATCTGTAATATTTCAACATGCAGCATTTATATGTTTAACAAACGAAAAATTGCTCCTTCACCGATTTTTATGCCAAATTACAAACAAGCTACGGTAAGTTTTACCATACTGTAGAATTGGTTTTACCATGTATAAGAAAAATATTTAAATGGAGAAATATATAAGATGCCAGCCAACCGACGGGCAAGCGAAAACATATAAGCTTACGTTTAAAATACTTCAACGACACACGAAATCGAAAACAAGATTACTGTAACAGTGACAGGATATATTAAAAACAGAGAAACTCGAACAGCATTGCTACTAAATGTTCGTGATTAATTAAGCTTAAACATTTCGGCCTTTTTCTTCGTTGGTTATTTCGCTAGTGCGTTTTCCTCCTTTCGAGTTTCGGTGTGATGGGTTTTATTCTACTAAGAATGTTGTTCTGCTTTATACCTAAATGTTGATTTGTTTCTGTCCTTTTGAACGGGATATACGTATCCAAAAAAAGCCTTCTCTGAAGTCGTTTTGTCAAGGACAAAGTTATGTTGTTGAAGTCTTTTTTCTTCTTCTCAGGAATAGATTTTATTGTTCCCAGTGCCCCACAATTCCTTACCGCGCAAGTGAACGTACCATGCATAGAAATAAATATTCAGATCACAGAAATCTGTTCAGATATCACGCTTGTCCACGCGTGTAAAATGACTCCACGCGTGTCGAGATTAGCACCCTCACCGGGCTCCGGGCCTTCGGCCCTACGCCCGGGGACTAAATAAAACCCGGCAAAATAACTTATTAACTAACTTTTTCTTATCTATTTAAATATGTTAAAACCCCACAAGTGATATAAGCGCTTTAAAATAGGTCTTCGAGACATGTACAATCAAACTCAATAACGGACGCCTCGAGGCGAGGTGTAAAGGTGAGGAATTTTATAAGTTTCTTCATGTAAACACGGGTTGCCTCCACTCGGCTTCACATCAAAATCTCCGTTCTGTGCCATAATCTAACATTTGAACAAAGACAGAGCATTTTATTGGTAATCCTGTTCAGTGACCTTACGCGGCAGAGAATGAAAATATTCCCATCCTGGGTCGGCCCTTGATCAACCCCGCTCCTTTCGAATTACGACAAAGCCGGGGCCATACACAGGTGGTAGCGCTGCAATTTGGTTTGTAAAAAAAACCACCGTATCACACTAGACGGAAAACTTAATATGTGAATAAATTGCAGTTGACAGCTGCCCTACGTTTTTATTAAACAACAAGGATTGGATGAAACTCAGATCCGAACAGCAAAACGTTTTATTGGGGGGAAGGCAATTTCTTATGATTTAGACTGCCGGTCACTTTAATGCATGTTTCCAATAGCTATCTATACAGTTATCTCTTCCAAATGGAGTCTCTGTGCATGCCTACCATCGCTATCCTTGTGTTCCTTCAAGGCTTCCTGGATTGTTTGAATCTGCTGAGACACGGCAGAAAGCATTCTTTCTTCCAAACGGTTAAACTCGTCAAAGCAACCCCACGCACCAACTTGGCAAAGTCCGACGAAAATACGACCCATGGCCTGACAAAGTAGTAAGCATACAGTAAACCTGGACTAAAATTCGCAAAACATCAAAACATAGCAAAACCTGAAATATCCTGTCTGCCTGCCTGCCTGCCTGCCTGCCTGCCTGCCTGCCTGCCTGCCTGCCTGCCTGCCTGCCTGCCTGCCTGCCTGCCTGCCTGCCTGCCTGCCTGCCTGCCTGCCTGCCTGCCTGCCTGCCTGCCTGCCTGCCTGCCTGCCTGCCTGCCTGCCTGCCTGCCTGCCTGTCTGTCTGTCTGTCTGTCTGTCTGTCTGTCTGTCTGTCTGTCTGTCTGTCTGTCTATTTTAGTCCTGTCTTCATAGATATTGGGGAGAGGGAGATTAGCCCCTTCATCAGAAATATTGAGGGAGGTGCTCCACCCCCTAGCCCCATGCAATGTTCCGCAACCCTTGCCTTCATCACAGTATAACGTGAAATCTGTTCTCGTTTTACTCTGATGAAAGGTTTCGCTCGAAAAGACAGTATTTCCTTGCTAAAAATCTAAGCAGTTTATTCTACATTTCTCCTTTACACTAGCTGCTGGTCTGTAGCCCAAACTTATTTACCTGAAAATCAAACGTTTCATCACAGTTGAAGACGAGAACAAATCTACCAAGTTGATGACCCAAAGCTTTCACGGACTCAGTTTTTCCTGTCCCGGCAGGACCTGGTAAAGTAATGCATTAAAAACATGTTAACAACAATTTCAGTTAAAACTTAGTTTCGCTTCTCTTTTTAAAGATGAACAAAAATTGGTACATCGAAATAATATCCGAAAATGTCTGACAGGCTTCGAAAGTAAATTTCAGAAGATTTTAAAAGTGTCATAATGAATGGAAGAGTCCTTACCAAATGGCGATCCACCCAGTCGGCCGTCAAGTGCTTGGGTCATTGTAAGATAACATCGATCTGTTAAAGGAGTTTGAACCAGCTTATCTTGGACGCCCAAGTATTCAAAACCATAGTTAAACTTAGCATTGGCCATTTGAATCGACAATTGCTTTAAAACATCCTTCTCATTTGGATCAAAGTAAAACCGCATTTCTTTCAACCAGTCGAAACACTTTGCGCCAGTAGTCTTGTTATTAATCAATAAACGGGTCACATCTCTTTGGTGCACAAGCTCTGTGATCTACAAGGTAGCAAACAAAAACATACATGGCACTTTATACTGTACGATTTTTCCAACGGATGAAACCAAGATATATTTAGGAAAAGTTGTTCAGACTCAGAACTTCAATGGTTCTGGGGATATAAACATTTAAATTCGGTGCTGCGCTCCCACCACCAAATCCAGCCCGAAAGGGCGGTGTCGTGACTACTAATTTTGTACGAACTAACGAACAAAGAAACGAACAAATTAAAGAACTGGGGGAACGACTGAAGGAACAAATGAAGGAATAATTGAAGGAGTGAAGGAAGGAAGGAAGGAAGGAAGGAAGGAAGGAAAGAAGGAAGGAAGGAAGGAAGGAAGGAAGGAAGGAAGGAAGGAAGGAAGGAAGGAAGGAAGGGAGGGAGGAAGGAGGGAGGGAGGGAGGGAGGGAGGGAGGGAGGGAGGGAGGGAGGGAGGGAGGGAGGGAGGGAGGGAGGGAGGGAGGGAGGGAGGGAGGGAGGGAGGGAGGGAGGGAGGGAGGAAGGAAGGAAGGAAGGAAGGAAGGAAGGAAGGAAGGAAGGAAGGAAGGAAGGAAGGAAGGAAGGAAGGAAGGAAGGAAGGAAGGAAGGAAGGAAGGGACGGACGGACAAACAAACAAACAAACAAACAAACAAACAAACAAACAAACAAACAAACAAACAAACAAACAAACAAACAAACAAACAAACAAACAAACAAACAAACAAACAAACAAACAAACAAACAAACAAACAAACAAACAAACAAACAAACAAACAAACAAACAAACAAACAAACAAACAAACAAACAAACAAACAAACAAACAAACAAACTAACTAACTAACAAAGGAACAAACGAACGAGGGATGGAGTTAGAGAGGGAAGGAAGGACGAAGGGAAGAAAGAAAGTGAGGAAAGAAAGGATTAAGTGAGGAAAGAAAAGATGGAAGGACAGAAGGAAAGGAAAAAGGGAAAGAAGGAAGAAAAGAAAGGGAAAAAGAAAAGAAGGAAAGGAGGAAAGAAGGAAAAGAGAAAAAGAGGGAGGGAAGGAGGGAGGAAGTAAAGAAAGGAGGGAGGAAAGAAAGGAAATACGGAAGAATGGAAGGACGGAAAAAAGGAAGGAAAAAAGGGAAAGGAAAGAAGGAAGAAAAGGAGGAAAGAAGGAAAAGAAAAAAGGAGGGAGGGAAGGAGGGACTGAAGGAAGGAGGGAGGAAAGAAGGGAAGGAAGGAGGGAGGGAGGAGGGGAAGGAGGGAGGGAGGAGGGGAGGGAGGGAGGGAGGGGAAGGAAAGGAGGAAGGAAACTTGGGCACAAGTTTCTAATTTTGTGCACAAGTTCAATAACTTACCAAGTGTTCCAGTTTTTGTCTCCTAACAGGGGGTTGCTCGTGTAGAACAGAATCAGCCAAGACGTTCAATGTTGCCTCAACAATTCGAAGGACTTCTTGCACGGCGGATATATCATCCTTCTGAAGGGCGGCTTCGCAGTATTGAGACCAGGACACTTGACATGCAAGAACCACTAACTGAGCCTGAGGAAAATAGTTGTTTGGTTAGTAAACAATACAGTTCAGTGCACTCAAACACATAATTCATAAGCGAGTCGTCCAGTTAGAGGTAGTAAATTACACAACGTGCTGTGAATTACGCCACGTGAGAAACCTTTAATTGCCAGGAGAGTACTGGGACAGTACTTGGACTGGGAAGAAGTATTAGGACTTGGAATAAGGCAAGAGTTATTCGAATAACACAATTTATTCACACAATCGGTCAATTCATCCATACATTAAGTCCTTTATTTAACTACTTAAATCACTTTCAATATGCACTAATTGATTTCGAGAAATTCGTATTCTTTCGGACTTAAGCGGGTTTTTAATTACTTGGCATTCGCTCCAGAAACGCACTATGAAGGGTGTTGCATCATGAATTCCAAACACCTAGACGAGCAATTGTTAATAAAATTTTTTATTAAAAACCGAGACAAAGTTTGCTTAAAGCTAACCTACAGTGTGATCTGGGCAGAAGTGGGCTCGTATCAATATGTGCGATTTCTTCCTCCGATATCCAAACCACCCACATGATACAGTACAGTACAGTACAGTGTACAGTACAGTGTACAGTACAGTGTACAGTACAGTGTACAGTACAGTGTACAGTACAGTGTACAGTACAGTGTACAGTACAGTGTACAGTACAGTGTACAGTACAGTGTACAGTACAGTGTACAGTACAGTGTACAGTACAGTGTACAGTACAGTGTACAGTACAGTGTACAGTACAGTGTACAGTACAGTGTACAGTACAGTGTACAGTACAGTGTACAGTACAGTGTACAGTACAGTGTACAGTACAGTGTACAGTACAGTGTACAGTACAGTGTACAGTACAGTGTACAGTACAGTGTACAGTACAGTGTACAGTACAGTGTACAGTACAGTGTACAGTACAGTGTACAGTACAGTGTACAGTACAGTGTACAGTACAGTGTACAGTACAGTGTACAGTACAGTGTACAGTACAGTACAGTGTACAGTACAGTGTACAGTACAGTGTACAGTACAGTGCACAGTGCAGTGCAGTGCAGTGCAGTGCACAGTACAGTGCACAGTACAGTGCACAGTACAGTGCACAGTACAGTGCACAGTACAGTACATTCTCAAACTCATTAATAATTCATGAGATAATCAATCAATCAGAAGCGCTGAATTGCACCACGTGAAGGGACTTGAAATACCAGGGAAGTACTGGGCAGAGGACTTGAAATATTATTTCCAGTCCAAGGACTTGAAATAATATTTCAAGGCCTTGGACTTGAAATATTACTTCACACAATCGGTTATTCATCCATACACTAATTACTAATGCACTAATTCATTTTGGAAATACACTAAGTGATTTTGAGAAGTCATGTAAAGGCCTCCAATTCGGACTAGACCGGGTGTTCAAGTACGAGGAATTCGTTCCAGTCCTCGGCTTCGCCTCGGACTGGAACGAATTCCTCGTATTTGAAAACCCGGTCTAGTCCGAATTGGAGGCCTTTACATATTACGTACAGTACAGTACAGTACAGTACAGTACAGTACAGTACAGTACAGTACAGTACAGTACAGTACAGTACAGTACAGTACAGTACAGTACAGTACAGTACAGTACAGTACAGTACAGTACAGTACAGTACAGTACAGTACAGTACAGTACAGTACAGTACAGTACAGTACAGTACAGTAGAAAAGAGTTTTAATCTATATCGGTTTCGGTCTCATACGCCATCCTGACACCAGTTCTGTAGGAAACAGTTCCGATAAATCATTATGCACATGTACGTCACAACATGTGACATTTGTATATTAAACAAACTAAAATGTCTCAAAAACGAAGCAACGAAACCAAAAATGAAAAACTCGAAGAGATGTTACTTTGTTATTTTATTTTATGCATTTTAAAGAAAAAATGAAAGCAACATGACAGGGTTTGACTTCATTGTATCAATAATAATTACCGTTCCAGACAGAGAAAATGAAGTTTATACTGGGTCTCACAACCCTTGGTTCCTTAGTCTGGAACAGGCTCCGTAAACAACGTCACCTCTAACTTCTAGGGAATACCTTCCCGGGGTAGTCTACAGTAGATTGGCGAACACAAAAACAGTAACAAACAAATGATGATCACCTGGTATTTATCAACCCAATGAAGATATTTCTCCGAATCAATGGTTTCCGAGTGGAACTGGCTCACGTCTTTCATAGCTTCAGCAAGTAAACTGGCCAAAGTGACTCGCATTTCTTTTTCAACAGAAGTCAACCATTCATTGACTTTTGGATGCTTTTTAAGAGACACTGGTGTCTTGAAGATAACCTGCAAGAAGGCGAATGGCGATAAGAATTAACAGAGGCCCTGGAGCTAAACCAATGGACAGGAATAACACATCGAAGATCAAGTCCCGGGAAGAGGTTAGATGGGATGACTCTCTATGACCTTTCCCTAAGATCTCGTCTTTCGAGTATGGAAATTAATAGGACCCCCAACATAAACCCTAACCCTAACGGCCTAATTTAACACATTCTCGTCCCAGAGCCTCTCCCAGCTGGCGCGCGGAAAAGGCTCTGAGACAATCCAAACCGGTACACCAAGATTCTTTGGTGTTCTTTCTAAAGCGCACGCGTTGAAGTTCGTGGGAGTTGGACACGAGTTCATCGACAGTTGTTTGGAATATAGGCTGTCTCGTATTAACTCGTTTAACTTTTGAACAATTGTGATTGTGGTAGATTGTTTGAAGAAGGTCCTTGTCGAATGTAGAGCCGCGTCGGAATTTCTTCGTATTTACGGCTTCTTTAGTGAAGGTAGTAGTAGTTCTCTTTGATTTGTTGCTCGATCAGTTCGTTTATATTTGACTTGTATATTTCAACGAGATTCTTATGTACCATGCACGAACAGCCTGCAATGTGTGGTCTATCATCTGTCGGTTTCAAATTGCTGTCCGTCTTTTCTGTTTGATTTTATTATTACAGAGAAACGGGTTGATTGCTTTGAAAAACATTCGATTAAATTGTTCGGATTAGAACTATGATTAGAATTGTGCTTCGTTGTCAATTTTCGTGTTTTAAATACTGTTTATTTATAAACATTCACCAAGCCATTAATTAGGCCTTTGAATTTGAACAACCAATCAGATCGCGATGAATATGGGATTCCACCAGAGCCCTTTTCAAAGGGCTCTGGGGACGAGAATGAATTTAACACGGAGGGAGTTTTCCTATTGTCGCACCCCAACCAACCAACTCCTTTGTGGGATTCGCTAGTAATGTTATTAAAAAAAATTGTTTTAGTTACTTGTATTACCTTAGTAAGTATGTTTATTAATCAAAACGTCATAAATTACAGATTTTTATTTTTTGTTGCCATTACCCTTTAACGAACGAATACCAAACATCTTTTAAAATTTTTCGTATGTGTTTTTCACCACATGGAAACCCAGAATAACGGATTTTGCTGCAAACAATGTCCACAAATCGTTCATCTTACCTCCTCGCCTTCTTTCGACGAAATGCCGTTAATAACTTGTTCTTCTTCGTTTAAGATGATACTCGTCACACCTGCAAACATTTTCTTGAAATGCTTCTGGAGTTTAGGAATGCTCTTGCTGTTTCCAATGATTTCCAACAAATCTTCATCGCCGACAAAGTAAAATCTAAAAAATAAACAACGGGTCTGGGTCAGGCTTTCATTCGGGCTACTGGCAAGCTCTCCTCTGCAGAGGCTCTATACTGCGCGAGCAAAGGTAGGAGGTGGCCAAGGAAGATCAGATCAAAGGCTGAATGTGGTGCACACTTCACATTGGTGAACATATTTACGATTACGACAGTTGTCAGCTACATCTGGCCACTGTTAAACTACAAAGTCAGTCAGTCTATTTCGAAATCGACCAACAATGTACAACAACACCTTGATCAAAACGCAAAGCTGTTCAACTTTTTGTCCAACTCCAAAAGAAAAAAGAGCAAAGAACTTACAACATGCCTCACTCCATCACACGGCTAACAACTCACCGGAAGTATGAATAGTAGCGGAAGTAAAAAGTTCAAAAATCCAAATCGGGACATCGCCCCCCCCCCCCCCCCCCCCCAAAAAAAAGGGGGAACCCGAGCCGAAACCTAGATTCGGCCTACCACAGGTAGTACGAGTAATAAAACAGGCACTCTATATATGCGATACCTATATTACTTAGACGCACAAATCTTCAGAACAGGGTGCCAAATTCACTGTTGGCGAACAGAATCCAGTAGGCCACTGTCTCCAATACGCTGTAGATATCACAAACTAAAGTTTCACTTTGATGCCTTTTTATGTGGCTAAATGTAATTTAGGCAAGGTAAAAAAGAAGACAATGCTAGTCAGCGGTCACTCATGATAATATGTGGGGATTATCTCAGCGCTCATCAAAGTCTTGTCGGCGTGGTCTGAGCTTGACTGGTTTTGCGCGCGCTGTTTAGTGACCCACCCACCCACTCCTGATAGAATGCAAGGGTAAGTATATAAATTTCCACTGCTCTGACAGTGTGACTGGTGCCTGGAGGTGGGCTGTGGCGGGGTTGCCATGGTTACCTCTGATCAGGGGGTGGCATCCCCCCTGTGGCTTGGCACCAATCCTCAAATAACGTCAATTGGCGATGTATTTTCATCTCCGCTAATGTTGGTTTACTATTCACAGGAAATAACGTCAATCCAGGGGCACGCAAAGACACTGTGATTGAACAGTGGGACACAAAAGGAGTCCTTGCTCTAAATTTTAAAAAGATATGTTTAGAATGAATTTACTCAGTTCTCAAACTTTCACTGTTGAATCACTATAACATCTATGTGTCACTGGGTTGACGTCATTTGCTGTGAATAGTAAATAGACTTCATAGCAAAACAAATAAAGACATCGTGATCAAAATTAAACTTTAGTTGATCGTAATATCAAGCGATTCCTACAAAAATGTGCCAAAGATTATAGACCTTATTCCAAAATGGCGGCCGAATTAAATTCTTTTATATACATATAAATTAGCCCTTATGAACTCCTTTTCATGTGGGAAATTCAAAAGAATTTTTACTTTAAAACGATGTAAAAGAATTCTAATTCAGCGGCCATTTTGAAATAAGGTCTATACCTATACAAAAAAAAGACACGAGATGATCAGTTACCATCCTGAATATTAATGAGGCGGCATCCCTTTGATACACTGGATGGGGGGGGGGGGGGGGGTATCTACTGATAAGCACTTATTAAATAAAACATTCGTACTTCTTTAAAATAAAAATGAAAAAATATCCTAGCACTGTTTTAAATTTTCACACTAATGAAAAGACTTGAAGCGTCTATAGAGCGAAAATAAGTCTGTCCTATTTGAAAAAAAAAACCCCAGGGTTTCATTTCCTTATTTCGTTGAGATGTTGATATGCAAATTAAATAACTTGACGTCACACGTGCATAATGACTTATCGAAAAAGATGACATATCTTTGCACTTATAAAACTAAATCACTTGAAATCGTTGGAACAATCAACAAAGCAAATAAAGTGCTAGGAATTATTAAAAGGACTGTCGGTACTTCTAACCAGCAAGTTTTCTGCATGTTGTACAAATCACTTGTTCGACCGATTCTAGAGTATGCTGTTCCTGTATGGAGTCCACGTCTTGCAAAGAATATTCATGCTCTTGAAAAAGTCCAAAGATGAGGGGAAATGTCGTATGAAGACAGGTGCAAAAAGCTTGGCTGGCCGATTCTTTCCGTACGCCGCGAATATCTTAGTCTAATTGAATGTTATAAAATAGTGATTGGTATTTCTGATAATTTAAATTTTAGTGATTTTTGAAATGTCAAAATCATCTCGCACTAGAGCCAATCATAGATTTATACAAGCTTTTTGTAAAATTGGCTAGGGTGAACTCCTATAAATTTTCTTTTTTTGTTAAAATTATAAGACTCTGGAATAATCTACCTTGTTGTAGAAGCTGATAATATTAGCATGTTTAAAAACCGTCTGAAACGATACTTAAACATTTAAACATTCATTACTTTAAGAACTAATATTTACTAGATTTATGTTATAATATTTGTTAGGATATTTGTTTGGAAGTTGTTATATAGGGCAAACCTCTCAACTTTCCTTCAAGCACATTTGGACTTGAGAATAAAATTTATGGTTACGGTTATGTTTGGTGTTGTATATGCTTCCATCGAATTAATTCGGTTTAATAACAACAATATATAACTTTCTCCGATAACTCGTACATTTTGCGTGTCAAACAAACTGAAATATCTCAACAATGAAGCAAGAAAACGAATGTTACTTTATTATTCGGAATGTTCTCTTAAATAAGACAAACTTAATTTTCGCTTCATAGACACTTTGACTCTCTGTCTACAGAATGGTTCGTTTTCAAACCAAGCAGATTTTAGTATTTTACTCTGCCTAACGCGGTATTGAAAGAGTTAATCTGCTAGGCTTGCAGTGTAACACGGCTTTAGAGTCTTGTTTAGAAACGCAAGCAACACATACAGAGTAACAACTGAAAACAAACAACAAACAACAACCTGCTTACCTCGGAAACGACGCTCTTTCTCGTTCCAAATATTCTCCAAGAGCTTTCTGAATCTTTCCAAGAAGATCTGCCAAACGCTCCAACTGACGCTGCACTCCTGGGATGTTCACGATATCCATGACCAATGGCGATTTCGCCACTTTCTTCATCAACGTCAGGAATTCTGTGCTGATACTAAAAAAAAACACACGAAAAGCCACTGTAAATACCTCGAGCGGCAATGTGGCACAATAAAATTATCCAGAGATATAGATACAGGATCATTAATTCTAAAATACACAAGAATTTTTCTTCAGAAATGAAATTGCCCTGGCAAATTTTGAGAGGTTTGACAATTTTGAGAAAAACTCGAACAGGTTTTTCACTTCATAGATCAACATTTTAAATTTCCTCTTTTGTTAGGTAAACACGTACCTTTGGAATCTCTGCGTTTCCACTGGTAACAAAGTTTTTATGTCTGCACTCCCACTGAAGATACCATCCAAGTACACCCAGCGACGTTGAACGTCAATCCACACGTCAAACGTATCGTGGATTCGGTTTAGTTTCTCTTCCCACTGTAAGGCATCTTCTTCAAAGACCTATAAAGTATCGACTTCTTATTATAGGAATTGCCATGCCGTAATGAGTCGCGGGTTAGCAGCGCTTTATACTCTGCACCACCTTCGGCATGCACTTCCACATCCCCTTCTCACTCACCATACACATCACGATCCACATCACCATTACCTTCATCACGATCCACATCACCATCCACATTACCATCCACATCCATATCACCTTTACCTTCATCACGATCCACATCACAATCCACATCACCATCACCATCACCATCACCATCACCATCACCATCACCATCACCATCCACTTCACGATCCACATTACCATCGCGATCCACATCACCACTACCTTCACCCTCACCATCCACATCACCATCACGATCCACATCAGCATCCACATCAGCATCCACATCAGCATCCACATCACCATCCACATCACCATCACGATCAACATCACCATCCACATCACCATCCACATCATCATCACGATCCACATCACCATCACCATCCACATCACCATTACCTTCAACATCACCATCACGATCCACATCACCATCACGATCCACATCAGCATCCACATCACCATCCACATCACCATCCACATCATCATCCACATCACCATCACCATCCACATCACCATCCACATCACCATCCACATCACCATCCACATCACCATCCACATCCACATCCACATCCACATCACCATTACCTTTACCCTCCCCATCCACATCACGATCCACATAACCATCACGGTCCAAATCACCATCACAATCCACATCACCATCACCATCCACATCACCACTACCTTCACCATCCACATCACCACCTCATCCACATCACCATTACCTTCACCATCACCATCCATATCACCACCATCACCATCCACATCACAATCACCAACACCATTACCAACACCACCCACAACACCATCCATATCACCATCCTTATCACTACTGCTTACCTTGTAGTACGGTGATAGTTTCATGGCGGTCACGCTGTTCAGGTGTTCTTTGACTTTGGTGAATAAATCATCCCAGCCGCGAATAACTCGACATTTATTTTGATAATTGATTAAATCCAACTCGAATGTTTGCCACACATCACGGACCTGATAAAAGACACGAAAGAATCCCCAGTTATTTATTCTTTCTTATTTACAAAATCAAAGCACAAAAACAAACACTCAAAAATTTAGAAACTGCAAACCTGCTTCAAAAACTCTTCTAAAGCCATTTCTCCTTGAGCGATCAATATAACATCTCTGACAATACTTTCATTCTTCAAAAGATCCACATCCCAAACGGCTCCTAAAGTCAGATCACTAAGCACCCACTTCACGCGCAGTTGTTTCATCAATTGTTTCCAGTGTCGCTCTTTCAATGCTTCGGATTTCAACTCGACAACATGAACGTTCACCTGCAAGCATTATTGATCCGTTAAAACGTAACGACGGAATTCGTAATTCACAATGTAATTGCCCAATTGCTCAAATAAGAAGAGCCTCTTTGAGCCTAATATTGAAAATGGTTATTGTAAAAATTAAGTAATGGTTTTCAAAATAACTTCAAACAAGGACTATAGCAAAATCTGGTTTTAGTCTTAAGATGGCTCGACAAAATTTTCATCAAATTCCATGCATGTGCGAATCCGGAAAAACCTTACGAGACATACATGTATAAAAAACTCGCGTGGCAATGGCGCCACGTCGTTATGACGTCACCATTTAACTTTGTCCGCTTTTACCCATAATTCTTGCAGTCCGAACAATAAATAATGATTGCAAATGTGCAATCATTTCAAAGTCAATTTTGGTTTGTTTGTCCGCATTTTGTGCTGTAACTAGCAGCTCCGACTGTACGCTATTCGCATGCGCGAGAATGTTTGCCAATCAGGCATAACATGTGGGAGATGCTGACGCAATATTTCGCCATTACGTGCAATGGCAATACCTCATCTGGTATTTAACAACGCAAGCGTGGGATATAAGTGTTGTGTGAAGATGCTTTCTATAAAAACAAACGAAACTACTCTAGAAACTACTCTAATGCAGAAATGTAAAAAGATTATTACTCGGGCTACCGCAGGTAGACGAGTCTAGGTTTCGGTCGTGTTATTGGTATTATTATTGTCTTTTGGGGGTCGCGATATTGCCCAAGCAGGCTTTGCGAAACCGAGATTTCACTTTCATGGCGAGTTGTCTCTTGAACGAAGCTTTTCTTGCCATTTTATCGATGTTTTTGAATATTTCCACGACATTTCTTGGCACACTACACAGCAGTCGTCTCAAACAAAGATGTCAGAGTAGTCGGACTGTCAGCGAATCAAGCTGTATTAAAAATAATTTGGATACTTTAAACTGAAGGAGTGAAGGACATCAGAGAACAGTCTTGTTTAATAATTGCGAAACCGAGGTTTGGCCGTTTGCCGTTTGGCCGAGTTGTCTCCACGTCAGTGGTTGTTTCTTTAGAACGAAGCTTTTATTGCCAGTTTACCGAATAAGCCGATGTTTTTGAATATTTGCAAGACATTTCACTGTTTCTCAGTTGTTTACTTGTTTGAATAGCTTTGCAAGTGACCCAGTATTAAACGAGGCTGAAAATTGTCTTCAATTCATCCACGACTCATCATAAACATGCTTACAAAGGCTTTACAATGTTTACAACTGCATACGCCGGCGATCGCGGTAGAAACAGGTTGGTCCTGGCATATCAATATGTTGAACTGTTCAGTGCATGTCTAGATATCGCGTGTCGTATTACATTTGGAAACGTGTGTTTCAAAACATGTTTAAATATTTTCTGTTTGTCCGAATTTAAATAAATTCGATATCAAAATGATCGCTTGAATCTGCCGAATCCAACACTATAGGTTTTGTCTACTAAATGTATTAGATCCGTTGTTTAATTCTCAGAAAAACGGCCTTGTTTACATTTATACTACATTAGCAAACCTTCGGCGCTTCCTGCACTGCAGCAGTTCTTAAAGACCATAGATTCTATTTGTGAAAATCTATGCAATTATGCATTGCCATTGCCATGTAGTCTTGCTGGAGTACGCACAGGCTACGCGAAGCTTTCAGTGAGCTCGAGTGAACGCCTTGTTTTGGCGTCTTGTTTTGAATGTAAATTGTTACATTCAAAATAATCTTTTTTCTATTACTCTGAAAAACAAGTTGAAACAAACTACAACAATGTTGAAACGGCCATTCTGAAGTTAGTTTGTCAAAAATTCACTAAGCCGAACTTATGTTTACACGTAGTTCGTACTAATATTTAGAGTTTCAATTCCGTTACACGCGATAATTAATTTTTTCACGATGATAAATTACCTTCATGAAGCCTTTCAGGAGTTTCTGCACATATTCATATGACGAGTATTGCTTGAGACGAGCTGGAAAGTTCTTCAATTGATTCAAGAGTGCGTCAAGAGAACCTCTCAACTAGAACAAGGATTGGAAACATATAGTAAGCACGAACACAGACACGAATACGGACACGGAGACATAAACACGGAGACACGAACACGGATATACAAACACGGAGACACGAACACGGACCTGGAGACAAACACGGACACAGAAACACAGACACGAATACAAAGACACGAAGACAGATACGGAGACACACACACGAAGACACAAACACGGATATACGCGAGCACGGACACACAAACACAAAAACACGATAGCGGAGACACGAACACGGACACAGCAACACCGACACCAAAAATAGACCTAAAAACAAACCTTTCGGGGTTGTACTGAGAGCCATGGTTGTTCTTTCAATTCATCGATCTTCTCCCAGATCTTCAACAGCTCGTTCCAAACTCCCTTCAAATCTTGCAATTCTTCCAATGCAATCTCAACACGTTCATCACTGACCATGGTTGCTCCTATAAACGTAAACACCACAAGCCGTTCATTTTTCGCTTATTAGTAGAGAGATTAAGATTCGCTAAGGCTACGTTTACACAGTACCGGACGAATTCGAGACCGGTCTCGAATTCGTCCTATTTCGCAGTGTAAACAGGTGGAACCGTACTAATTCAAGACCGGTTCAGAATTCGTCCTATTTCGCCGAGTAAACAGGCGGAACCGGACGAATTCGAGATCGGTCTTGAATTCGTCCTATTTCGCCGTGTAAACAGGCGGAACCGTACTAACTCGAGACCGGTTACGAATTCGTCCGGTACCGTGTAAACGGGTCTAAAACGAGAAACGGCAGAGAAGATCACGTGACGAACTTTTTTCCAAACCGAAGGTCGCGAGTTCGAATCCCAACCGGGTGAAGTAGAGTTTTCTCTACTTGTCCTGTCCTGTATGGTTCGTCACTCGGAGTAACACATTATCATTCTCCACCCGAGTTCACTCTCCCACAATAATCATTCGAAAACGTCATGTATGAAGACTGTTGTCTAGATATTGAAGAAACTAGTCTGTTCCAAAATATCAAATAGCCTAAATACAGTACTATCATTCGACCTTCAGCGCCCAACTTGACCCGGAGCTCAGTTGCAGCCTAGTCCCAGGCTCTCTATCTTCGCTGTTTTAATATTTGCACGCTAGCATGGGCGCCCTACGCCCGAGCGCTGCGACACAGAGTCTAGCAGATTTCGGTAAAATGGTCCCGGATTTTCAAAAAGTGGGCCCTTGTCACCAGACTCCATCCCGCTCGTAAAAGAATAGAATATATTATTTTCACAACGGCTACAAAACCAGGTGAGTAATTTTGATTTGTTTTACTACTTGTTCCAACCCAAGAAGAACCTGTTTGACCTCGATATGTGATTAAATTGATATTTATACCACTTGACCTGTATCTGAGTATTAATGACGCTGTGTCTTAAATCGATAATTCGTGTTTGCAGAATGTTGTGATCTTGTCGCATTTTGTAATGGCGTGTGTATTTAAAATTGAATCGTTAACATTGGTAAATTATTATAACGAATATATTTACCAAATACAGAAGATATTGAAGGTGATGAACTCATTTCAACTTTAGGTGAACTGCTGGACTTCGAAGACGAAATTTACTGACTTATCGGCCGGTTAATTAAAGCCCTTATTTTAGAATTTCTTAGTTGTTAAAACGTGCCTGTTTAAAAGTTACATATGGTGTGCCATTTCTTTCCTATTGAAGGTATGTCAAGCGTAAACAATTTGTGTTTTAACCTTGTCAAGTGTATAAAAATGCTGCCATCTTGAAAATACTGAAATCTGCTAGGCGTTCTAGAGCACCTTGAGCGGTGACGTCAAACCTAGGTACCAGTCTCATCAAATACGCGCGTGCTTTAGAACGACGGGACTAGGCTGGCTCAGTTGGTAGAGCATGTATCGGACTAGTAAACCGAAGGTCGCGGGTTCGAATCCCAGCCGGGCCAAGTAGAGTTTTCTCTACTTCACCGGGAAGGTTCGTCACTCGAGTAACACCTTATTACTTTTTGTTTGTTTTTCTTTCATGTGTGAATCTTACCTTGCTCCATCAGCTCCAATGCTTCCTTTGCTTTGGAAACATTACTACGGTCTTCTTTCAATCGTCCTAATTTGCCTTCATACACAGCAAGAGATTTAAGAGCTGCATCAGGGCGCGTACTACCTTGAACAGGTTTTCCTTTTTCCCATTCACTGAGAAATTCCGACGTTCTTTCTTCGACGGCCTGATCTTCGGCTATGATCTTCACTTGTAACATTGAAACCTAAAGAAATGTTTCACACAAAAATCAGCAAACCTGAAGCCTTTTTCAAAAGCGTTTATACCGATGAAAGACTAAAAAACAAAAGTACCGCAAAATTTTTTGTTTTTTATCAACTTAAATTACACGGCGATGAAAAACCACTGACAAAAAAATCCAAGCTTGCAAGCAAGCAAGCAAGCAAGCAAGCAAGCAAGCAAGCAAGCAAGCAAGCAAGCAAGCAAGCAAGCAAGCAAGCAAGCAAGCGAGCAAGCAAGCGAGCAAGCAAGCGAGCAAGCAAGCGAGCGAGCGAGCGAGCATACAAACACAACAAACAAACAAACAAACAAACAAACAAACAAACAAACAAACAAACAAACAAACAAACAAACAAACAAACAAACAAACAAACAAACAAACAAACAAACAAACAAACAAACAAACAAACAAACAAACAAACAAACAAACAAACAAACAAACAAACAAACAAACAAACAAACAAACAAACAAACAAACAAACAAACAAACAAACAAACAAACAAACAAACAAACAAACAAACAAACAAACAAACAAACAAACAAACAAACAAAACAAACAAACAAACAAACAAACAAACAAACAAACAAACAAACAAACAAACAATGCTAAAAAGTTGATGTTAGCTTAGTGAAAATTAGCCGGCAATTGACGGTACCGAAAAAGATGGCGACTTGTACATTTTAACTACAATCGTTTGCATGCAGTAACTACTGTCTCTTGCAGAATTATTGGAAGATATGGTTTCAAAACGATCAACTTTAGTAGGAATGAAGTTCTTGCTTTCTTAATCCATCTTAGCATGATAAACAATGTTTAGTCGTTATTTGACCTGAGGTCACAAAGCATTGTGGTTAAATATACCGTCGACATGTTTTTACTACTAAAACTATCTGGTAAATGACCAATAACGCTATCATTGGTACATGTTTGTGAACGTTGCTCGTCTAGATTAGTGTAGTCTTATAAGAAAGACTGTTAGTGGTGGGGAAAGTTACTGACGTTTCGACGGCCTCAGCGGCAGTCATCCTCGGAGTGCAGTGAAATATTTGCCAGGTTTGCCTACATTTATGTGTCTGGTTCATTAGGTCCTGGTTGCGCGAGAGTTGTGGATACGTGTGTGAGAGTTGCGGGTGTTGTTGTCGCTCTATTGTTGTCGATATTGTTTGTTGGTCTGTTAAAAAAATTAGTGTGCACGTATAGGCATGCAGTGTATGAGTGACAACTAAAGAAAATATTAAGTTTAGTTAATAATGAAAACAAGTCAATAGTAGATCAATGTAAGGAATACATGTACGTCTACTGTTTGTTTGTTCGTAAGACGTTATGGATAAATCTTTTGTAAATTGGCGGTAATGGCTGTGATCGGTTTAGTGGTTGTTGTTCTAAGTTTGTGTACCAATTTTTCAGTGCAAGTCGTTGTCTGTAGTTGGTGCAATGAATCATAAACTCTGTCGAGTCTATCGTGCACTCTGTCGAGTCTCTCAATCAATACTGTGTTTAGTTTGTCGGTCATATTCCGCAATGTAGTTGTCTCTGTCTCAGTTCCTTGTTTCTCGTATATGTTCAGTTAGTCTTGTTTTCAAGTTTCTAGCGGCCTGACCAATATACGTGGCAAGGCCACGCGTATATCAGGAACAACGAAATTGCATAACACCCCCCTGAATTAAGTTATTTTAGAATGCATGAACACGCGACTGCAAGAAAGCAGATGCTCATACCTCTTTCTGGATAGAAATATCCTTTCTCTTCAAGATGTCATTGAAAGCTCCCCATTCACCTTCAACATTATCATAGTAGAGCCATGAAGACGGGAACTGGAACCGTTGTCTCTCCAGGATAAGTTGACCGTTCTTGTAAGTCTAAAAATACATTAAATGACATAAGTATGTCTGTTTTATCCCTTTAATATAATTTCACAACTGATTGTGATTTTTGCATTTTGATTAGTCCATTGAGCGGTGAATCTATATAAGACAATCAACCGGATCGGGTGTGTACATGGCAAAATTATCAGGATTGTAATCCTTATCCGCTCCGATCCGGATTGGTTTCCACTCAGGAAAAATTCCCCAGGACAGAAACAAACAGGGAAGATTTTTTAGTCTTGTGAGCTCTCGGTAGGAACTAATGACTTTAAAGCCCGGCATACACTAGAGAAAATTTCCGAAACATGTTACCGAAACACAGTTTCCGAAACAAAAGTTTCCAGTGTATCTTGAAAAATTTCCAAAACTTTGTTTCAGAAACAAAGTTTCCCCCGATTAGAGCACTGTTCTTTTTTTGAAACAAGTTTCGGAAACTTTTTCTAAAATCTGTTTCGGACACTTGTTCCGGAAACTTGTTCCAGTGTATGCCGGGCTTAACACAAAGGAAACTTTCGTGTCCGTTCCTGTCCTGCATGCGGAAAATGTTCCGGAGTGGAAAACCGCCCTTAGATGGGGTAATAGAGTTGTCGATATCGCATAACTGCATGCAAATCAATTTATGTACCCGTTTTTTCGAGTAAAAGGACGTTTGAATTTCCAACGCCATCACGTAGTATGTAGTACTGTATGGGCGCAAAATATCCCAGAAATATTTTTCAAACTCTCATTAATAATTCACGAGAAAAACACAAGGGAATCAGTGCCATGTCCGTGCCTTCCGTCCTCTGATGAAGAATACTCTTGATTTACATAAACTTCGCAGTACCTGTTATATATCCAATCTCAAACACTCGCCTATCGCCTCATGTTTTGAAGTGCATATAAACCCAATTTTTTTTTCCATCTAAATACGTTCTACATAGAGCAAACAGTTGTTCAGGGAAATATTTTTTGATTGGAGCTATTCTTCAATGTTTTTTTGGCGATTCGCATTTCTAGTATGGTAATGAGATGATGTCTATGTGGGCATTTGGCTTTCTTTCTCTTTTTGGCAAGATAAACTACCTGAGAATTTTTGAGGAAAAAGTCATATACAATATGGAACATGTTGTTCAAACACACCATTAATGGAAGAATTGGGTCATGTCACACTGCATATAAATATTGTATAGATAATGCATGTGACTACTTTGGCGTCATCTCATTACCATTTTGAAAACAAAAATCTCTATTAAAGCAATAAAGGTTGCTCCAGTCTAAAAAATATTTCGTTGTTCAACTATTTGCCAAAGGTAGAACGTATTTAGATAAAAATTTTGGGTTATATGCACTTTAAATCCGATAAAAACACTGCGCTCATGTTTTAGATATTGCATAATATATATATATATATATAAATATATAAACAGGGCGCGTCAAAATACAAACAACGAGTAAAAATATACAGCGATACTACACACCAAGACATCTTATAAGAGATTTATTATACAACTGCTCTGATCAACAATTTTTTATGGAAAAAGAAAACTCTAAAAAGGCCAGAGAAGTAGCGTGACTTGCACCTGGACAAAATAATAAGCATACATGAAGTAGTCTCCGGTGTGATAAATTTGACTGGCTAACAATCCAAACAAAAGGTACGCTGTGCGTACATGTATCTGCGCCAAAATTAGCCTAAGGGCCTGTTTACAACCCGGGTTACCCTTTGCTTGTTTTTTTGTTTGTTGTGTTTATAAGGATGCTAGGGTAACCTGGGTGCTAGGATAACCCTACCTCCTTGTAAACAGGCCCTAAAAGACACTCTTGAATTTGCTTTCACAATTTAATATTATTATTCACCATTGTTCACACCCATTGAAGCAAATTTGGGAAGCGTCAATCAATTCAGCCATAGTTAATAGAAAATATACATGGTTTGGAAACCTGGCAAACTTCAAAGCGGTTAACAAACAAGCTACGACTCATGTTGAAAGGTACATGAAGGTACATAAATCCTTTGTGTTTGGTTTATTAATATTTAAACAGTAGGTTGAGTGATTGAACCTAAATGTTGCTATTGGATGATTGCTTCATTATACAGAAAACACAATATGTGCAGTATTAACCGTGAAAGTGCCAAAATTTCCATAAACCTGAACAAAAATATAAAACAATGACTTTTGTTGAACTTCCAAACCATGTATATTTTCTATTAACTATGATCCAGCTCAGTTAATTTATTAAATGAGCGA
Source organism: Corallium rubrum (assembly GCA_964035015.1). NCBI lineage: Eukaryota > Metazoa > Cnidaria > Anthozoa > Scleralcyonacea > Coralliidae > Corallium > Corallium rubrum. The sequence continues at coordinate 31,666,298 of OZ035998.1, forward strand.
ATGAGATGAAAGATCAATCCCTTGATATTAAAAAGATATCATGGGGCAGATCATGGCTGTTTAGATACTTCATACAGCGAGCAGTCAATGAGTACATGTGTGTACTATACTGCTAATAAACTCGATTGCATTAAAAATTAAAAACGATACCGGTGGTGAAGTATATACTTGTAAGTTTCCTCCAAAGAGAATTGTTTGTCTTCCGAAGAGTAATGTTTGTCACTTGAAGACGGTCCTATTCATAAAGTTACAGTTTACATGTGTTGGCCTGAGTCGCCTGCATGACTCGATAAATCGCCCAAACTCTTCAATCTAAACTCTTCAATCATTCTGTATGACGCACAAAAACTGTGGTAGATCACACTTGCAAGTTTACTATAAGTCATGTTAAAAATACTTGCCATTTGTATCAGCAATATTGTCTTTCTTCGAAAATAGTGTTGCTCTTTGACCAGCTTCGAATTTGTATAAACACGATCGGGATTAAATACTTGTTCCCATCGTTCAAACGGACAACTCGTACGTTGACGCCTACAAATTCTGAGCTCCGATTGTCCCCGATGTAATTGTCGCGCATTGGTTTGAGTTTCCACCACAGCACACACTACAGGTCAGTGGTTACACCAAAAAGTTAACAGACACACACACACACACACACACACACACACACACACACACACACACACACACACACACACAACACGATAGCAATATATCTGCTGCGCAGATACAATAACTAACTATCCAAATATTGCTGTATATTTGTACTCATTTTTAGCGTTATTTGGACAGTTTTTAATGCAGTTGTATAATAATGAGCATTATTAACTTCTTATTAACCGAACGCGAGGTCTTTACAGAGAAATATCGGACCGAGGTCTTTTTGGTACAGACCGAGCCCGTAGGGTGAGGTTTGTACACAAAGACCGAGGTCTGATATTTCTCTGTAAAGACCGAGCAGGCGAGGTTAATAAAAAGTTTATTATATGGCATTTTGAAACAACAAACCTTACATTTATACCTTGTCATGATACGTACTTTAGTCAGTTTAGTGTGACCTCGAGCGTGTGACATAAACTCATCGTTTTCAATGTTGTTGCTTTTGTTGTCATCGCTTTCAGACTCCTAAACTCGCTTCCAGATTGCTCTCGTCCCAGTCATACATAATTTAGTCCTCAGGCTGTTGAATTCACAAAATTCTTGCGGTTTTCTTTCGTTGTTTAGTTGCAAACAACATGGCTGACAATATCCGTAATCGACCGGTTGATTACGGAAAGTAATCGACCGGCACGTGACACGTCTCGGCCAATGAGAACACACGATTTCAACGGAAGTAACTTGTGCCATATAATAAAATATACTAAATCCTTTGCTCTATTTACCTCCATAACTTTCTCCCAGTTCTTCAACTTGCGTTTCAAAGACTGCACAAATGTGATGAAACTAACTGAGTCGGACGTTGATGAACCTTCAACTGAATGTTGTTCCAAGTCAGTCCTTGACTGAAAACGTAAAAATAAAACAAATTTGGTTTTATATATTTATTCATATACAAAAAACATGTTTCTCAACTGTGGTTAGCTGATGTTAGTGCACTTCATCTAAAATAGTAGTTCAGAAATTGTAATAGCAGTTGAAATTTGTAGGACCATTTAGGGGGCGTTTACAGGAGGCCGGCCCGAACTCAAGCCGGCCGGACTCAGGTCGGTTATACCGGTTTTTTTTAGTTTCAGAAATTGCAGTTTGATGTTAGTAATAATTGTCAGTTGTTTGCTGTACAAGCTGTGTTAGTTAGTAATACTCAGAAAAACTCTGAGCTCTAAGCGGGACTCGAACCCGCAACCTTCTGAATGCTAGCCAGACGCTCTAACCATTGGGCCATTAGAACTCAGATAGCAGAGCAAGGTTATTTAAGGTAATATACTTTAGACTGTGCCTCAGCAACGAGTCTTAACCGCTCGGTTACAAGTATTTGTAGGTCCACAAGTCGCACAAGTCCACAAGTCCTGTTACAACGCGACTTGTGAACCCACAAGTACTTGTACCGAGCGGTTAAGACTCGTTCCCGAATGACTTGGCACAGTCTAAGGTATAATTACCTTAAATAACCTTGCTGTGCTACCTGAGTTCTAGTGGCCGAATGGTTAGAGCGTCTGGCTAGTATTCAGAAGGTTGCGGGTTCGAGTCCCGCTTAGAGCTCATAGTTTTTCTGAATATTACTAACTAACACAGCTTGTACAGCAAACAACTGACAATAGACTTTTTCACCAATAGCGACGCCATCTTGATTCGCAATGCATTATGGTCTATCCAGGGTATAAGCTTCACTTGCAGGCGAAATGGCCACCACGAAGGAAGTATTTTGTTTGTGAGAAGAATTGATTCTTTTAGGCACATTTTTTGTAGCGCAGGAGAATTTCGAAAAGGGCAATGTATTTGTGGGACTATATAGAACGTTGTGTGCCAAAGACAGCGAAATCAGAGCAGAAATGGACGAGAAAATTGCTATAGAGCTATTGAAAGAGTGAAGAATATGCTAATAAATACGTTCCCGAAGAGAGGTTCTTCTCGACGTTTTCAGGTGAGTAAGCTTAGTGAACATCGGACAGCTCATCATTTTGCCTCAAAAACATGTGTGTGTTGTTGTTCTATCGCGATCTCGTATTTTCTGAATTACCAAAGTGTTCTGTAATGATTTTTTTCGTTTGTTGAAATTGACAACTTTTGGCGATGATGTCTGTCATTCGTTCGATTCAGCATGTCCTCTGAAGAGAATGTTTTTAAAGAGTCTTTAAATTTTTTGGCGCGGAAACAACCCGGTTTTATCGGCAATGGCACTGGCACTTTGTAAAAACACCAAGAAGAAAGCACTTTTGCCTGACTTTCTACTGTTTTTCTGTTCTGTTTCCTTTGTTGTGGTCAGTTCATATCCTGTGAAATAAACCAGCAGGTTCTAGAACTATTGTAGGCTGTAAGTATATATTCATAACTATATTATTCGTTTAAAACCTTGAAGATTTACCGAGTTTTGTTGCTGTGTTGTAGTTAACAAGCTTTGTAAAACACAGGGGTGGTGCCACTGAGAGGGGGGGGGGGGGGGGCAGGGGTGCTATAACCATAGCACAGGGGTGCACAGGGTGGCAGGAGTGCTGGGAACCCCATAGCCCTCCAGGCCCCATCGGGGAAAACTTACCAATTTGTCAGGGAATCAAAGAACTTTTTAACTGATTAAGCCAGGCAAGTAATTACTGTAGTTGACCAGGTAAGCACCCATCTTGAAGAAAGCACTCACCCCCTTGTTTAAGGAAAAAGTAATTTTCCAGGCTATTTTTAAACATTCTCGCAGTACAACTGACCACATCTTCACAAAGGGACCAAAGACGATCTCGACATCTCGTTTCAGCCAACTTTCCTGCATTAGGCAAAGATGACCTACCTGGAGACATATTGTTTGGCTTGGAGTCTTGGCCTCAGATTCAGATTTTGATGGGTTTGACGAAAATGATCAAAAGACTTTTATATGGTCCATATAAACGTATATTTTTAAATTCATATTTTGTATTATAGTTTTGTTTGTTTTCATATATTCAGAGTGTTGTGTTGACTTTATACTGTGAAATCAGTTTTTCGAGTAAGGCACATTTGCTTGTGTACAGTAAGCCACTGCTCATGTAAGCACCCAAGGGGGGAGGGCACTTACCCGGTCAGCTATGTAATGCCTTAATAGTGAAATAAAACTCCTGTAGAAACACAGATAATTTGGAAAAAGCTATTCTAGACATTTTCAGATTCCATGACAAATTGGTAAGTTTTCCGGCCTGGAGGTCTATGGTTCCCCAACAGTAGCACCCCTGCCCCCCTCTGCCTCAGTGGTACCACCCCTGTGTTTTACAAAGCTTGTTAACTACAACACAGCAACAAAACTCGGTAAATTTTCAAGGTTTTAAACGAATAATATAGTTATGAATATATACTTACAGCCTACAATAGTTCTAGAACCTGCTGGCTTATTTCACAGGATATGAACTGACCACAACAAAGGAAAAGAAAAACAGTAGAAAGTCAGGCAAAAGTGCTTTCTTCTTGGTGTTTTTACAAAGTGCCAGTGCTGTTGTCGATAAAACCAGGTTGTTTCCGCGCCAAAAAACTTAAAGACTCTTTAAAAACATTGTCTTCAGAGGACATGCTGAATCGAACGAATGACAGACATCATCGCCAAAAGTTGTCAATTTCAACAAACGAAAAAATCATTACAGAACACTTTGGTAATTCAGAAAATACGAGATCGCGATAGAACAACAACACACACATGTTTTTGAGGCAAAATGATGAGCTGTCCGATGTTCACTAAGCTTACTCACCTGAAAACGTCGAGAAGAACCTCCCTTCGGGAACGTATTTATTAGCATATTCTTCACTCTTTCAATAGCTCTATAGCAATTTTCTCGTCCATTTCTGCTCTGATTTCGCTGTCTTTGGCACACAACGTTCTATATAGTCCCACAAATACATTGCCCTTTTCGAAATTCTCCTGCGCTACAAAAAATGTGCCTAAAAGAATCAATTCTTCTCACAAGCAAAATGCTCCCTTCGTGGCGGCCATTTCGCCTGCAAGTGAAGCTTATACCCTGGATAGACCATAATGCATTGCGAATCAAGATGGCGCCGCTATTGGTGAAAAGGTCTATTGTACTGTTTTTACTGTAGATCGTTTTCATGAGTCTGGCCTGAGACTCAGCTCACGCCGGCCTAATCTCAGGTCGCCTTCTAGACCGAACTGAAGCACTTTCACCTCTCAAACTCAGTACGTTGTTTTAAATGAGATTGGTGCCAAATCGACATAAAATCATGATTCTTCGGCGGTCAGGAGCTGTAAGGCAATTGACACAAATCTTGAAGTAACCGCGAAACCAAGTCTATATATAGTTTCAAAGCCGGTCTCGTGTAAACACCTCCTTTGATGAAACACATGTATTAGTGGTTTGTAATCAGTCCCTTGAGATTTAGAAGACAAAGAAACGGCGGCCATGTTGGAGGAAAACATACTCCAAATACAATAGCTGCTAATGAGATTATTTTGTTAAAGTTCCTCCAACATGGCCACCATGACGTCAGTGCAAACCAAGAATAGTACCAGAGGTGGAAAAAGTAATGGAACTTAGAAACACTTTTCTTGAGTTTATATATATATATATATATATATATATATATATATATATATATATATATATATATATATATATGAAAATGAGCGCTTAAACAATCGCCAACATTGAACAGGGGGGCCGGGGGAACCATTCAACTCACTGTCGAGTATTAAAAGTACACTGAATTGACGTCAAGTTACCCTCACAGAAATTACCATTATAGGTTCCCTTACTCTTACTTGGTAGAGAAATAGGAAATTAATGCAAATCATATAAATTGTCCTTTACCCTTGACCTTGTACTGATGGAATAAATAAATTAAAATTGGAGCTCTGAAAGAGAGGACGTAATAGAGAGGGGCCAACACCACCACCACCACGCATATTTTTTTTTTTTTTGGGGGGGAGGGTTATTTAAAAATTGGAGCTCTAAAGAAGGGGGCTTAACAGCGGGAGCTTATTAGAGAAAGCTGGTTTAAAGGCTCTCTGTCACGAGTGACGAGCATGCGCACAAATGTTAATTTTGAAAAAATTCGTGAACAAAATCAAAGGGTTCAATATGGCGTCGAATTGAAGAGGCTAATTCGCGGTTGAATAGTTTACGGCTCTGTTTACATATTCATGAAAGAAAGTGGAAACTCACATCGTCACTGTCATCTTCACTGTCATCTAAGTCGTTTTCCTCTTCTCTTCGTTCCAATATCATTTCGCTGTCCTCGAGAATGGAACCAAACTCTTCACGTTCCGCCATTTTGTTGCCCCGCGCCCGCGGAAGAGAATCTGATAGCAAGCGGTAATTAGGTGACAGAGAGCCTTTAATAGAGTTTTTACGGTAGCCATTTTAGAATTATATTTTTCTAACGTCGGAAGGTGCTATACGTCTGTAGAACACCTTTAAAGTTTCAAGCGTCAAACAAGTCACTCACATGTAACAATGAATATTACCTTTGTGATTGTTCCGTAGAATTCCTGCATGTTGGTGCCAAGCATGGATCCAAACTTACTGAGCAGCTCCTTATGCCAACTATCGTACTTCAGATTCACCTTGGACTGAACCTGCAACAAAGTAATCCAGAATTGCAATTACGTGACCTAAGAATTATAGTAAACCGATAACGTTCAGCACGAGTGAATGACAGGCATCATTGTGGAACTGTTCCACAAATTTTCTTTTCGAAGCTTACGACCAAGCAAGCCCACAAGCTAACACGATTCAGCTCATAACGATAATATATAAACCAGAGGGGGCTTATTAGTTGGGGACCTGAAATCAGTCAACCGTAAAGTAATCTGGGAAGTTATCCTTAAGTCTGGTTCTCATATGTCGCCGATGGTCGCCGATCGTCGGCGTTTTGTGATTTAGATGCATGTTAAAACGGGAAGTGCAGCAGCATATTAAGTAATAAAGAACAGTGCAGAAAAGCAGTGCTTTTATTCTTTTACTTAACATGCATTTAAATCATGGGTCGGCGACGATCAGCGACATATGAGAACCAGGCTAAGCAAGCATGGTAAAAAGTGAAAAATTCTTGAATATTTATTAAAATATTGATTTAAAACCGAATGAGGCTAAGGCCTACGCTAAACGTCCCACAATAGACAAATTTAATTCGAATTGCCTTCGTCGGTAATGCGACGTAAATGACGTCGAATTCCAATCGAATGTAATGGACTAATGGTTTTTACTTGGACACATGGAGCCTAACGGTTCTTTGAAAACATGGCGCCGAATTGTCACAGACATGAAACAGAACATTTCATTCGACGCGACGATAATTCGTCGTGTAACTCGAACACGCACTATCGTCGCATTATCCCTCGGACGAATTTAATTGCCGAGACGATTTTAATTCGTGTGTCGAATTTGATCGAGTCGCAGTTTCGTCGAATAAAATTCAAACATCTAAATTTGACTGAATTAAAAATCCGTCTATTGTGCCACATTTAGCTAAGCAATAGCAGCTGCAATCTTGGCCTCATTCGATTTTAAATAGATATTCTAAGAAATATTCTAGAATTTTGACCAATGAAGTAATGTCTAGAACATGAATGATAAAAATTCGAAATTTAAAAATGGAATTTATATTTAAACAAGAACATCGAAACAATTTTCAACTATGTCAGTAGAGGAATGTACCCTGCTAAATCTTCTTACCCCAAAGAAAAGAAAAGGGCATGACGCATATAATGATCGAAAGATCAATGGCCACGAAAATAAATTCGTTGTGAAAGATGGTATGTTCGCCAAGGCTTGTTATTGTAGCTACAGTATCACTGTCATTTGCCTTGTTTCAATAAGCAGCTACTTATGATGTTGGAATGCCTACATAAAATTATATCGAGTAAGAAAGTCTCACCCACCTGTTGGAAGTCGATAATTATTGGACCAAATTGTTTTCTTGTATCCTGAGTATCGAAAGTGACTCGCGATTTTCTAAAATACACGAAACAGACTTTATGTTAAAAATGACAAACAGAATGTTCCATAAAATACGACGGGGCAACATGGTCTGTCGGTCGATTGGTTGGTCAGTTGGCTCGTTAGATATGATTAATTGGACGGTCGGTTCGTTAGTCGGTCCGTTCGGACCGTTGGTTTGGTTAGTTGAGTTGGTTGGTCGAGTTGGTTCGTTTGGTTGGTCGGTTCGTTCGTTGTAATTTAGTTGTTTGGTTAGTTAAGTTGGTTGGTTGGTTGGTTGGTTGGTTGGTGGGTTGGTTGGTTGGTTGGTTGGTTGGTTGGTTGGTTGGTTGGGTTGGTTGAGTTGGTTGGTTGAGTTTGGTTGGTTGAATTGGTTGAGTTGGTTGGTTGGTTCGTTCGTTCGGTTAGTTGGTTCGTTTGGTTGGTTGGTTGGTTGGTTGGTTGGTTGGTTGGTTGGTTGGTCGGTCGGTTGGTTGGTTGGTTGGTTGTTGGGTGGTTGGTTGGTTGGTTGGTTGGTTGGTTGGTTGGTTGGTTGGTTGGTTGGTTGGTTGGATGGTTGATTGATTGATTGATTGGTTGGTTGGTTGAGTTGATTGGTTGGGCTCAGTTGGTTTAGTTGGTTGGTTGGTTAGTTGGTTGTTCAATTGGTTGGTTTTCAATTGGTTGGTTGGTTACCTGGTTGGTTCCCTGGTCGACGGGTTGGTTAGTTGGTTGGTTGGTTGGTTGGTTGGTTGATTATTTGGTTGGTTATTTGGTTGGTTGGTTGGTTGGTTGGTTGGTTGGTTGGTTGGTTGGTTGGTTGGTTGGTTGGTTGGTTGGTTGGTTGGTTGGTTGGTTGGTTCGTAGGCTAGTTGGTTCGTAGGCTAGTTGGTTCGTAGGCTAGTTGGTTCGTAGACTAGTTGGTTGGTTGGTTGGTTGGTTGGTTGGTTGGTTGGTTGGTTGGTTGGTTGGTTGGTTGGTTGGTTGGTTGGTTGGTTGGTTGGTTGGTTCGTTCGTTCGTACGTTCGTTCGTTCGTTCGTTCGTTCGTTCGTTCGTTCGTTCGTTCGTTCGTTCGTTCGTTCGTTCGTTCGTTCGTTCGTTCGTTCGTTCGTTCGTTCGTTCGTTCGTTCGTTCGTTCGTTCGTTCGTTCGTTCGTTCGTTCGTTCGTTCGTTCGTTCGTTCGTTCGTTCGTTCGATTGAATATGATGTATATGACATATGTCGTAGTGTGTGTTGTTAAGAGAAGAGATGTATGCTAACTCGGAAATGGGGATTGAATGTAAACATTGTTTTCCCCGTTACTAATTTTTAGAGCTTTTGTCGAACTATAGTTAACCTGTAGAAAATTCTCTTTTCTTAATCATTTTACAGTACCTGATATTTCTCAGCAGCAATATCCACTTCTCCAGGCTATTTTCGAGCTTATTGTAAATCAAGCTTGTTTCCATGTCCCACAATGACTGATATCGAAGCCACACTTCCACATACTTCTCCACCTCTTCCACTTTGTTTTCAACAGCCTGGTAGGCATGCTCAATGACTAGAGGACCATCAGGTAGCTTGGTGAGAAGATTTCGATAGCTTGTATGAGAGCCAGATTCATCCACATCAACGCCAACCTTGTGAAAAAGAAACAATCAGCACGCACGAGATTGATGGTGGTTTCGTCAAATGCCGGTGTCCCAGGAAACATCCCCCCCTCTCCCTATAATAGGGACTTTAAGAAAACACAACGACTACGACTACGGCAACGTCTTTGCACAATACATTTTTATGTCATATACAAAGAGCTTTTGCAAATGACGGTCCCAAGAGTAATGTACATGCCGTCGTGGCTCTGTTTGACAACGTAGAAAAAGCATTTTTACGTTGTAAAGACAACGCGGAACCTGAATCACTACAGAAGCCTGGGAAAGCTTAACCTTACTCTCGCGACTGGCATAGATTGAACAAGTGTATCTCTTCAAGAATTTAAGAACAAGGCGAGTCGGTGCGATTCTGTATCTTGAAATTTGGATGTAGAATACACCACCATTTAATATCACTGCTAAACTTTCTACCGTAGCCGCAGTCCGTTGTCTGAATCTTAAAGTCCCTAATAATCTCCCACCGGAGGCGAAATTCTTGGGAATTCCTAGAATAGGAACCACACCCCTACTACCACCACCACCACCCACACCCCATAAAATAACATACACATAATGTTTGATCCAAAGAGAAACAGATTTGTTTTCAAAAATCGAAAGAAAAAAAGTACAATTGAACTACGCTAATTCGAACTCTTCAGAGAAACGAACAATAGTACGAGTTAGCGAGGGTTAGAGTTGCCGGGGTTAGTTTTGCAAATATCTGCATAACATTATTATAATAGTAATACAGTTGATGTTCCTGGGCATAAATATGTTTTTGACCCTTCTCAGAGCTAATTTTATTTCTTTTCGCCTGCGGCTCTGGCAAAAATAAGCCTGGGTCGGGCCAAAAACGTAGTTATGTCCGCGAATATCAACTCTATTGTTATAATGGTATCGAGGTTTTGTTGTATCTATTCACTTGGTACATTCGTAGCCTGCGTAGGAGTTTTGACGAGCTCATAAGCTGGTTAAACAATTTTTGCGCGTCGCACGCTTCGCCTATCTTTGCTAATCTGTGAAATCAAACTGCGATTTGTATAGGTAATAGCATGGTTTCGAGTGCAATTTGGAAAAAACATGCACAAGTGAGTTTTTTGATAAAATTGCACGAGTCCGAAGGACGAGTGCTATTTGACGTCTTGAAAAACTCACGAGTGCGTGTTTTTTCAAAATTGCCCTCGAAACCATGCTATTACTTATTAATAATATGCATGAAAATGTTAGACAAAATGTTCTTCCAGCTACGAAGTTATATACCACTCATTGCTCCACTTCTCGAAGCTTTAATGGTTGAAAACTGCTTCATTTTGTTCACTAAATACGTCGAACGTTTTACTCATAGCATCTAACCTCTTCTAGTCTTCTTGTAGGAACTTTTATGACAATATTAAAGCAAAATACACTCTGTATTTCATCGAAATGTTCTTCGACAACTTTATGTTTTGGTCGCCATATTGGCCTTTCTCGTGAAGGAAAAACCATCCTTCAAAATCCGCATAGGCATTTCATTGGCTTTCCGGTAGTTTCCGGTTGTTTATTAGCCAATCAGAATGCTTAATACTCATTGAAATTTGCAATGTATTTCAGTTTTCTGCACTGTATTACACCTTTTCTGCACTGTATTACATTGAAATTGCACTCCTCTCGACCAATCAGGATGCAGTAATTTTGTCATGTATATTATTACAATGTACGGGAATGGCATGTACATGTAGACGTTTATTACATGAATAAGGACATTTTACTAGAACTTTAAAGTCGTATAATCCATTACACTACATCCGATTTCCTTATGTACGCGGACCAAGCTCAAATATCATATAGTTCTACTGTTGTGGCAATAGAAGTGTTCCTGAAATATCGTTGCAATATATTGCTCAAGTTGACCAATTCATCTGATGAAAATTATTGCTAACTTCCTGTTTTGAATTTGATTGGTTTCTGGTTTTTAAACAACCAATAAGAAACAGGATTATTTACCAAACACAATCAAATTCAAAACAGAATTCAAATTTGACAGGAAGTTGCCAACGAATCTTATCAAGTTAATTGTTCAACCTGAGGAATATATTGCAACACTATAATACGGAACGCTTCTATTGCCACGACAGTAAAAGTTCTACAATCATTTGACGTATAAACCAGGCATTGTTGACAAGTTGTATGCATGTTCTATTCATATTTTATAAAAAAATTTAAGCCTGTAGTATTTTAATGTGTCACTCCGGAAACGTAGTACTTTACCTACACACGTAAAAATCTCACAGCTTGTCAACAGGATGTGTTCGCAACAGGCTTGTAGCAAGGCTGGGAACAAGTTGTAACAATGTTGTTCATTCAAGAAGCTGCTACAACCTTGTTAGCATCAACCTGTTAACAACTTGTTAAGTGCAGAGCGGTAACAGGTTGTTGGAACAACTTGTCATCAGTCTGTTGGAGTCATCAGCCTTGTCAACAATCTGTTACAGACATGTTAACAGACTGGGACAGCCAGTGCGAACACATGACGGTGACAACCTGTTGAACAGCCTTGTGCGTTTTTACGTGTGTAGTGTACGTACTACGTCAACAGTGCCCAGATTTTTATTGGTCTTTTAGATCAATTGGCTATGTTACGACACTGACATTTATCGACCAACGTTTTAAAAGCAGAGTTCGAGTTGGCTGGATAAATTTAAGCCAAGGGAAAGTAAATAATTAGTTCGTGCATTAGCGGGCAATTCGAGTTAACCGAGTTCGAGTTAATGGGGTTATACTGTAACTAGTTTCCTGAGGAATACGAGAGATTTGTTACAGCTAGGTTTTCGTCGAGTAATTGGGCATTTTTCATTAAGGTTTTGTAGCCTGTGCGGGTAACAATTTTTGCACTAACAACATTTCAATCAATTTTCCTCATTCCTGATTGGCTAATCACATCAATATTAAATTTAATTTTTTTCACTTGGGGTATTTAAGAAAAATACTTGTTTCCATCAGCCAAACTGACGTAAAGCGGCAACATTTGATACGAATAAAGTGACGTCATGTCAGTTTGGCAGATGGAAACTATTACTGACAGTAAACAAGTCAGTTCGTCGTGAGTCCTGGTTCATTCGCTGTTTCTGAACGCTCAAGAAGTTAGCCACGAAGAAAGTTAAATACAGTTTACTTAAAACAGTTTAAAAATTAAATTAAATGGAAACATTACTCAAAGATGCTGTTATTAACGTCACACAGTGGAAGAACTCGACGGTTTTTGATATGCTGAGTTTGATGTTAGTTTCGTTGTTTCGTCAAGATTCTCCATTGTTTTATATTATTTTTGGAAATGGTCGGAAAAGGTAAAATTGATTGAAATGTTATTAAAGGAAATAACAGTTGTTCTCGAAGAAGTAATGAAAAATCACACTTGTGTTTGGCAAAATTTTCGTAATACCACTCGTGCTTCGCACCTGTGATATTATGAACATTTTGCCAAACACGCGTGCGATTTTTCATTAATTCTTCTCGAACAGTGTTATTTCCTATGCTTATTACTCACACGAGAAACATTTGATTTGTTTAATGCCACGAGACCATAAATGAACCAATAACATTCTGAGTTACATCCAGCGAAAACTCAGCTATATATACCAAAGTTACTTATCGTTATTAGCAGCGTTCTTACTCAAAATATCTTACCTGATATCTTGAGCTCTGGATCCTTGGTAGTTTCAAAATGACTCCCAACCATACATGAAGTTCTCCAAGAAGATGGGCTCGAACAGCTTCAACAGGAGGGTGAAGATACAAGATCTGATTCGTGATTCGAACTTCGTGACACAGAATCTATGACAAAACAAATAACGTGATAGAAGTTATATAAACTGTAAGGGACGTCGAAAAACGAGATGTGCTTTCAGAAATAGTTTTTACAATAGAAATGCAACTCTTTCTCGTTATTTCTTGTATTTACGCAATAACGAAGAGAATTAAGTGCGAAATAGATGTGTAGTGTGGTAAACAATGTTTCTGATGCTTACTTTAATCTCTGGATCACCACCAGGTTTATGAGCTTCTAAGGGATTTGTGTCGGAGTCAAATTCTAGTTTCCTGCTTTCTTTAAACTCTTCAAGATAATCTGTCCATGCTCTTAAGCCAGACTGCAGTCGACCAGATAATTTCTCTTCAACCTTCAAAAGAAAAAGCGCATGTTCCATTGGTTAACTCAAAAATTATTACCTAGGACATTTAAAGGGCTTTGGCACTATAATTAGGTTTGATAGAACTCGTGAAATGGTAACCAAAGACCTTTTTACAACGTTTCCGTGTTTTTCTTCGTTTTCAAAATATTTCAGTTTGCTTCATATGTAAATGAGATGGTCTCTAGCTTTACACATTTCAAAATCACTTATACCTTCAGGATTGCTCGACATAAAATGTTCAGTGTCTCGAGGAGTTTCAATGTGCAGTTTCACAGAGATATACCTACGTGTGAAAATGCTCTATCCTGGTTATGACGTCAGAGATAATTTCATTTACATATAAACAAGCCGAAACATCTCGAAAATGATGAAAGAAACTTCCAACTATCCTGTCCGTTATTTGATACTATGGCATTGCATAACAGTAGCTATAACCCCAAGCCACGTTACCATTAGATTCCCAAAGTATGGAAGTTTGTAAGTTGTAAGACTCAAACGTTACCATTAGATTCCCCCTCTGGAGGTGAGACTTTGGAAAGAACACAGTCTGTGGACAACCCATTAAAGAATAAATTCTCTAGTCCGTGTTCCTTTATAGGATACAAGGGATCTCCCATTGGAAGGGTCTCAAGAAGAAACAGCCGTAAACGGATCATTCATGCAAATTGAGGTAATTCTGAAACGGTTACCGAGTACACGAGATATGGGTAATATAAAAAAGGAATTGCTAAATTTTGTATTTCCATTTGCTATGCGGACGCTTTAACTTGATTGCGCTCGTTCAGGATACCCACATCACCGAAGTGTTTTTCAGTGGGGTCCTTCAATAATTATGTACAATACAAGGTCAAATAATGCATACAAAGTACAACACAACAGCAATGCAACGTATAAAAAAAGAGAAAAAAAGTGGATATAGACTTCTTCAACAATTACAGAATGCGCCACCTTCCACCACCACCGATGCCGAGCTCAGCCCATAAGTTCTACTGAAATACAAAAGCTATGCAAAATGGCTGAACCCGTCACCATGGCGGAAAGTGACACACTCCGCATTTACTAAAGTCGTCTATATTCTACAGGTTATTGGACGTTAGTTACAGTTAGTTTCTTTAGAAAAGTCTTAAATTTACGTAGAGAATCAGCGTTTTTAGTCATGATATCCATAACGTTGAAGTCCTTTGAAGCTGGGTATAGGTTGGTTTTTGTTTGCCCCAGTTTGTTTTGGCTTTTTGCTGCGAGCCGTAAGGCGAGCAGCTCACTAATCCTGACGAGGTCTGGGCCGAGTTTATATGCGTTCACAAACTCGATTTAGGATTTCGTGGGCGATGATGTTCGGTATACGCAATGTCTACCGATCAGCGGCAGGCATTATTAAATTGTGCGCTACGCTACACGTTGTCTTTCTTCCTCGAGGAGTTTTCTTGGCAAGTTGCCATTGTTTGGCGCTGGAATATATTGATTTATTAAAGAGAAGTAAGTGTGACGTCCATGTTGAGGAAAACGTCGCATGCTTAAGCTCTATAATTGAAAATGCTTCGGACGATAAGTATTTTACTACTAACAAGACGCCTGGTCAGGTGTTCACTCGGGCTACGGCAAAATCACGCGCAGGTTGTCACATGCAGTGCTAAGATCTAAAGCCGCCGTCTAAACACATTCAGGTCACAGACAAAAGTCAAAACACAATCCAATCTCCTATAGAAAACGCAATTTGCAATACACGATTGCCTGTAACGTATTTCTTCGGGTATTAAATATCAACACAGCTAGCGACATTACTGATTAATATCAAACTATGTCTGCATGTGAACACGCAAAACACATCCGAGACGAGAGACTTGATCAGACTCTGATCATCAGACAGTAGGAAAGCTAAGAAAGAAAGCATTATTTCCACACATGTACAGCGTTCATATGTCAAGTCTCTTCGGGTATCAAATATCAACACAGCTTCATGTATAATATCAAGATACTTGCCAGCGACATTACTGATCAATAACTATGTCTGTGAAAAAACAAAACACATCCGAGAGGAGAAAGACTTGATCAGACATCAGGAAAGCAAAGAAAGAAAGCATTTGGCATGCACGCATCAGTTTCGCAAAGTCTTATTATGTTTGTCTTGATCGAGACGGCGGAATAAGTTAAATTGCGCACTTGACTTGAGCCTGCGCTTTCTGATTAGAGAGGCCTGCGGAGTAGGCTAAGAGCGTGACACAGAAGGAAAAAAACCAACAAACCGAGCCGAAACCTAGACTCGTCAACTTGCAGTAGCCCGAGTAAATAGTAAATGGTAGCAACTCGCAGCACTTCACTTTTGATAAAAACTTCTAGTCGTAGATATAGGTTGTTGCTTATTCTTGTGTTATAACTACGAATGCTGCTACAGTATTTGTGGTTAGTTTAAAATCGAAATCAATTAGGCCATTAATACATTTAAAAGTAGTCATTGCATTTCACTGATCTACACGATTCTCGCAATGTTCTGTTGAAGAATTTAAAAGTACGTTGAATTACGGCCGACTAATTCAAAAAAGTAGGGGGATTTATATTAGTTTTATTCATCTTCTGCTTCTTCGGACATTAAGTACCTATTATAATCCTTTTATAATATACTCGACATCAATTTGGCATTTCAATGTTTCAAGCACGATAATGATACCTTTTAATCTCGTGGCTTTGTTTTTGCGGTAAACCACGGGCTCTAGGACAGGCTCAAATATAAAGTTGTCTCAGCACACGATTATTACCAAAAATTTGTGTGTTTGTCGTGCCTTAATGTTCAATGAACTTGCTTATCTATAATACAAAGTGTACGGTACATTGGATTGCTTGAAATACGCTACAATCCGCCTCGTAAGTCCTCATGAACATTCTTCGATTTGAACGGCCATGTTTACCCGACCCAATCTTTCAAACTGTCAAGCGGCTTACGCGACTAAATTGCAAGCTAAATTATTTTATAAAAAGTGAGAGGGTAGGATCAAAGTGGGCGTTGTACCACATTAAGCCAATCAGTTATCTGGGTTGTATACCGTGTGATCTGTTCAAATCGTCATGAGCGCGATGAACCTTCTGACGTCAGAGTAACGACTTTTTTTAATTAACGGGACAGGTTGTTTCCATATATGGAAGTTGGGGACACGTTTGTGCCATATATGTTCTAAGGATTTTGGGTGGAGGAAAATTCGAGTGAAGAATATATACCTTTTAAGACCAAACCGGGACCAGTTGCGAAAAATGCAACTACACAGGCCTTCCGGCAGGAATTGAACCCACGACATTGCGATTTTAGTGCAATGCTCTGACCACTGAGCCATGGAGGGCGTTGCCGAGAGCTTGATCGCGAGTTCTGTATATATAATAAGAACTGGTCCCGGTTTGGTCTTAAAAGGTATATATTCTACACTCGAATTTTCCTTCGCCCAAAATCCTTAGAACATGCTATGTAATGGAGTGAAATGCCCAATATTACTTATAATACACCCAATTCTCTCCTGGCATTACCACCTTATTATATAAACAGAACTCGCGATCAAGCTCTCGGCAACGACTAGAATCGCAAGATCGTGGGTTCAATTCCTGCTGGAAGGCCTGTGTAGTTGCATTTTTTGCAACTGGTCCCGGTTTGGTCTTAAAAGGTATATATTCTACACTCGAATTTTCCTTCACCCAAAATCCTTAGAACATGCTATGTAATCGAGTGAAATGCCCAATATTACTTATAATGTGCCATATATGGTAGTGTCCTTTCATCTCGCTCTTGACGATGAAAAAATCCAAGGATCCTACCCTCTTGTTTTTTTGACTTTCTAGCAGGACGTGTGACGTCATTATCTAGTACGCCTAAGCCGCGTGACAGTTTGAAAGATTGAAAGAATATTCATGAGGACTTTTAATATGAGGAGGATTGTAGCGTATTTCAAGCAATCCAAGGTACCGTACACTAGATAAGCAAGTTCATTGAACATTACGGCACGACAAACACAATTTTTTGTTAATAATTGTATGCTGAGACAACTTTTCACTCGAGCCATATCGGGCCTGTCCTAGAGCCCGGGGTAAAACTAATGATTTAGGTTTAACAACACAAGATCTCCGCCCCAGACTCCTGACCATACACGATAATAGACCATTTGCACGATGACGAACGATCGCGTTGGGTGACTATTACCAGAATGCATGTCCTCCAGTGATAATATATAGAGGATACTAGCAAAGCTTAGTTGTAGTCACCCAACGCCACCGTACGTCGTCATGCAAATGGTTTATTTTTGACATAGCCCAAGACTGCACACGTAGAACTCTCACATAATGAGGAGAGGTACTTACAAACTTGTCCAAACTAGACACCCAGGCGGCTAAGTTGGTGTAAGAGTGAAGATTCAATTCATCCACAGCTTTTTGAATTCTTGAAAGCACTCCACTGAACGTCTCAGGATCGTAGCAGCATGATTCTAAAGACTCCACTTCACGCTCGATACCACCAACCCAAACCATCAGGTCATCGACCTAAAAGTGAAAACAAAACTTTCGATTTTAGTGGCGTATCACACCCTACAAGCAAAGCCCAGATAAATGGTCATCATATACATGCCACATTTATTTCAATTTTTTTCGAAATTGGTTATTTAGATTATGAACTACAAATTCGTGATATATCGGAAAGTTTTAATGGTAGACAGACAGTTTAAATGGTATAGTGATGTCGGCGCTTTCGCTCTATTTTTGGCTAAGCAACACTCTGGCTATGCAGCACTCTACTTTTTACAACCCTTGGTACGCTGTCCTTTACTCTAGCTAATTTAGAATTAATTTCGGATTCCAGTTTAACGTGGCTCCCTTATGGCGTCGGCATATGCGTAAATAGCAATCTTGTCGAGTTGATATTCTGTCACGTCAGCAGCCGTCCGAGAGACACAAATGCTCAAATATCACACCTTTGCTTCGGTAAAATTCTTTAAAATTTTGTGCATAATGAAATAGGAAAAACTTAAACAACATACTTAGTTTTAAGAAAATTTCATAAGACAGAACTTTTTTTAATCCATTGAGTTTATAGCGAAAAATCTGTCTTGACAACCTTCCCTGGTATTTTGCTGTGGTGTTCTATGTGGGAAAAACTGACCAGATGACAATTTTTAGAAATTTTGACCGAAGAAAAGTCATGATATCCGTCTAAATAGACGAAAACCGTGAATATTTGACAAATTTCAAACGCCATTATTACCATGGTAACAGCAGATATTAGCACTATTCAACTAATAATTCACAAGTGTGGTTCTCCTTTTGCAGTTCAGTATACAGAATAATTATGTATTAGTTATTTTATAGACAGCAATAACCATAGACTATGACTGAACGTAACACGCCATGAGAAAACTAAAACTCTAGGGAGCCACCTTAAGGTGGCTCCACACAGTTTCTTGAAAAATGGAAAATACAAGTTTGAGAGTCCAAAACACGTGATTAAACAATTCGGGAAAAGAATAAAACTAAATGTTATGCATAGTTAAGCAATCTGACAATCAAAAACTGCTACCAAATAAATAGCAACAGTTGTTGCTATGGCAACAATGACGTTTCAAAATGGCTGCCAATTACCTTTCAAACTGATTTAATTCGGAAAAAACTTTGGTGAACCCCAATTCTTTTTTCATTAAAACTTTCCTTGAAGTAGGAGTAATCAATAGGCCGATTTAAAAAAAATTCTATAGAACGGAATTTTGTAAAAATTGACAAACATGATTTTTCCGGGGAAAAAATTATTCATTCTACAGAATTTTTTTAAAATCGGCCTATTGATTACTCATACTTCAAGAAAAGTTTTAATGAAAAAAAAAATTGGGGTCAGCATAGTTTTTTACGAATTAAATTAGTTTGAAGGGTAATTGGCAGCCATTTTGAAACGTCATTGTTGCCATAGCAACAACTGTTGGTATTTACTTGGTAACAGTTTTTGATTGTCAGACTGTTTAATTACGCATAACATTTAGTTTTATTCTTTTTCCGAATTGTTTATGTACGTGTTTTGGACTCTCAAACTTGAATTTTCCATTTTTCAAGAAACTGTATGGAGCCACCTTAAACAACATATGTGATCCTGAAAACTATTAAGGTTGTACGATTGATAAACATAAATTACCTTCTCTTGAAAGCTGAAAACGGCTTCTGCAAATTTCTGAACATATGGGTCAAGTTTGTAAGACTCCCACGTAAGGCCAATACCCTGAAAAATTTAAATATAAGAAAGAAAATTGCCAAACGACCAATACCAAGAAGCGTCACAGAATAAAGCAGTTGCAACAAAATATGTTGGACGCTTTGAAGTGCCATATTAAATTTACTGAGCAAGAAACTTCAAGAGTTCAAACTTCAAAACACTCATTAGTATGCACGATGTATGATAACCACTGTTTCGAATTATTATCACACTATATTGCATACTAATCAGTGCTTCTGTTGAAACAATAATTTGTGACCGTGTCATAAGATAAAAGTCGTTTTAATGCCCACCACATCTACAAAACACATACCTCGCTAATCAAGTTCTGGACATCTCGATGCAATCCAGCAACCAAAGGCATGATTGTTTCCTTGCTCTCAACCTGAAAACCAAATTTGTATGTTGATCAGTGACTAGCATGTACATGCATGAACGTTTTGGCGAAAAGAATATATTTAAATAATAAGAATATAAATAATGTAGGTAAAAGAACGAACTTGCAGTTGGCAAGAACAAGGTTTAGATACTGAGAACTCATGGCGAGAAATGGTGGACATAGAGAGGCGGAGCTAAAGCCCAATTAAACTAGTACCTATGTCGTGCGGTCGTCACAGTTCCGCGGTTCAGAAGAAAAGAGAACAACTAATTTATGCAATGTTGCATGAAACTTTGAGATTAAAAACCGCAACGACAAATACAGGCTAGAAATGAAGAATATCATCGAAAAGACGGATCTTTATAGTAGCCGAATCAGATCGAAACTTGTACGGAAATAGTATACCTCTGTTTGATTTTCGATAACGTGAGCAGCAAGGTTGGTACAATTTGCGTATTCGCCATATTGGCTTATGTTAGACTTGTGCTCAAAATAGTATATCAAAAACCGCAACGGATTTAATATCTGTGGCACATCGCTCATGATATTTATATCGCAGATGTGTTGCACTATACGATTCAGATTGAAACATTTGAAATAATTTAAAAATTGACACTGCTACGACGATTGTTTTACTCATCCTCTATGTAAGTCCTATTAATCTTGCAGAACTTTTCTAGTCAAAATTTTTGTAAGTGGGCATGCATTACGCGCATGCGTGACCATTATTTCTCGCCATGAAAATAAAGATTTTGTCGTTGCGGCAAACTTTAAAATTGCATTAAAAAAACGCTTTTAACATGACGAATAATAGCGATGTTGGAAAGCTCTTAGAAGAAACTGGTGTATATTACAAGTAATATTTGACATTTCACCCGTTTAAACTGAATGTCGTAGGGATTATTGGTAAAGAAAAAATTCAAGTGAAAGAATATAGACATAATAAGACTCAACCAGGACCGATAGTGAAAACGCAACATTATGACCTTAGGACTAGGAATTGGACCAGCAACCCTGTGATGCTAGTGCATTGCTCTGACCACTGACTTGCGGAGGCTGTTACATCTTAGACTCTCTCGTAGAAAGGGTTTAATGATAAAATTGTTGACAGCAGTTGAGTTGTTTATTTCTCTAATTAGTTTTCTACTTTGTTAAAATGGAATTTACTGTTGTTCAATCATGTAATTAATTTTTCTGCTTTATAGAAATATTTCTTAAAATAAAGTGCCCTCAAAATTTAGGAAATATTGTTTCAGGCAGAGACCCAAAATTCCAAACATTTTCGAAGGAGCATATACCCCGGGATACTCCTAGAAATGTGTCGTCAGAGTAGCCGCCACGAAAACCCTGGGTAGTTCCCTGCGATCCCTATAGTACATAGACGCACGAATTTTCAGAAGACCGGGTCGCCAAGTTTACTGTTAACAGCTAGAATTCGTTGACATTGGAGGTATGTGCCGTAGGTAGCAAACGCTATTAAGCAAGCTAGCCATAGCAATCGAGCTAAGCAATGAGCAAGCAACTGAGCAATCCAGCCAATCCTGGGTTCTGGAGAAGATTGGAAGCAGTAACAGCTCACCATGACAACTCTGCCAAGGCAGATCTTCCAAGAACTGGTCAGTCCATCGAGCACCAGTGATCAATATAACAACATCACATGCTCGAAGAAGGAGATGCCGTGGCAGATTGCCATGCAATCCACAGCTGCAACGCTGTATAGCAATAACGTTTAAGCAATGCTAGCAACTAGCAAGCAAGAGCGACCAACGAGCAGCAATGTGCCAATGCTGTAGCGACGTGCCTGCAAGCGTGGGTGACACTCGTGCGAGCCCTTCGACTTCTTAAGAACTTGGGACTCCCCAAGAACTATGAAGGAGAAGAGCGCTGGCCAACTAAGGTCTGCAGTTAACTTTGCCTAAATAATTTTAACCACATTTGGTCTCTTCTGATAAACAAAGGCAAGCACGCCACTGTGCATAAGAGTGAAATAGAGTGACCGTGCATTGCATAGTGTTCCATCTTTAAACAGTACGAGTAAACAGTATGAAGCAGAGAGGGGAGTATATGAGGTTTAAAAGAGAAAGAGTAAAGCGTGTTAAAGATATCGAGAGTAATTCATTAGTAATATTTGTCATTTCACTCAATTGAACTGCGTGCATGTAGTGGGGATTCTGTAGGCTCGATTTCCAGCCGTATCTCGGGCCCCGGTACTTACCTTCCCCGAAAGAGACGGCTGGACGCGTGAGCCACAGAACGTGTCTGTGACGTTTTGCATGAATCAATTTCACAATATCAAAAACCATAGAAGCTGACTGAAATATAAGTGACTTTCACGATCCTGTAGGCTGAATGACAAAAATATATTGGTCATTGACCAGTTTCTCTAGAGCTTGCTGATGTAAATCTTTTAGACAATCAATCTTAAACGTTTCTAAAACCTCACTCATCAGCACTCTACTGATTGCCATTTTGAACTAACGGAGCAATTCATGGAAGAATCCTAATCATCCCAATAATATATGCCAGTTGGAAATGTGCAGGCACGTTTGTGATTGGTGCAAATCGACAAAGCTCACGAGTCCGGCCGTGATTTCGGGGGAGTTAAAAAAACCGGGGATTTTGTTGAAGGAAAATTTCGAGTGCAAATATATATACATTTTAAGACTAAATCGGCCCCATTTGCAAAAATGCAACATCAATCAAGGCCTTCCGGCTAAGAATCGAACCCGCGACCGTGCGATTTTGGTGCAGTGCTCGGACAATGATAATAGTTTTCAGTTATGAATAATATACAGAGCGTAAACG
The DNA here is from genome assembly GCA_964035015.1 of Corallium rubrum. Lineage (NCBI taxonomy): Eukaryota > Metazoa > Cnidaria > Anthozoa > Scleralcyonacea > Coralliidae > Corallium > Corallium rubrum. The sequence continues at coordinate 31,689,047 of OZ035998.1, forward strand.
ATCGTCCCATTTTGAGAGCCATACAGCAACGAGGCAGATATTTCACTGAGAGGGTTGTACAACAGAGTTCTGGTGTTAATTAATGACACGGAGAACTGTACCTTTTCACATGTAGTTTCATAAGTACGGACGCTTTCAATAAGGGATATTGCAAATGGATAGAGCTGACTGGCTTGATGGGCTTTGTTTACGATAGCGAGAGGAACACGAAAACCAAGCCACTTTAGATTACGGACCTGAAATACCAAACAACATAAGGAGACAATAAACATGAAATACCAAACAACATAAGGAGACAATAAACATGAAATACCAAGCAACATAAGGAGACAATAAACATGAAGTACCAAACAACATAAGGAGACAATAAACACGAAGTACCAAACAACATAAGGAGACAATAAACATGAAGTACCAAACAACATAAGGAGACAATAAACATGAAGTACCAAACAACATAAGGAGACAATAAACACGAAGTACCAAACAACATAAGGAGACAATAAACATGAAGTACCAAACAACATAAGGAGACAATAAACATGAAGTACCAAACAACATAAGGAGACAATAAACATGAAGTACCAAACAACATAAGGAGACAATAAACACGAAGTACCAAACAACAAAAGGAGACAATAAACATGAAGTACCAAACAACATAAGGAGATAATCAACATGAAGTACCAAACAACGTAAAGAGACAATAAACATGAAGTACCAAACAACATAAGGAGACAATAAACATGAAGTACCAAACAACATAAGGAGATAACAAACATGAAATACCAAACAACATAAGGAGACAATAAACATGAAGTACCAAACAACATAAAGAGACAATAAACATGAAGTACCAAACAACATAAGGATATAATAAACATGAAGTACCAAACAACTAAGGAGACAATAAACATGAAGTACCAAACAACATAAAGAGACAATAAACATGAAGTACCAAACAACATAAGGAGATAATAAACATGAAGTACCAAACAACATAAGGAGACAATAAACATGAAGTACCAAACAATATAAAAGTAAGTACAAAAACTATGATATAAAAAAGTAGTGTGTAGCATCGTTAGCAATGGAGAAATACAAATAAAAAATACATGTTTGTGGAAGCTGGTGGTGGTGGTGGTGGTGGTGGTGGTGGTGATATATAGTGGTGGTGGTAATGGTGGTGTGGTGGTGGTGGTGTGGTGGTTATGGTGTGGCGGTGGTGGTGGTGGCAATGATGGTGGTAGTGGCGATGATGGTGGTAGTGGTGGCGATGATGGTGGTGGTGGTGGTGGTGATGAGCTGGTGGTGGTCAGGATGGTGGTCGTGGTGGTGTTGGTTTCTACCGATTTCTAACTAAATGTATGTTTCCAATAAATCTGCACCTTCCAATATTTTAGGCTTATTTACTAAAACAAATTTAAATACACCATCACGCTACGAGGACCTGTTGCCGCTAACTTTTATATAAAATATTCCAGATAAAATATACAAACTCAATCATCTGCAAGAATTAGACCGAAAATACAGAACAGCATCCTAGTGGGATTGTGTAATCTCAAGGAAAACTACCTCACCATGGAAAGCAGTCCACTTCCAGCACAAACACAGTTTAATTGCATCCGCACTTGGTTGAGTGCAACCCGAGTCATTTTTCCGTCCACTTCATTGCATGGACTCGAATCCAGTCTGCTTGTGTTCAAACTGGTGGACTCGCTATTCAAACCAGACACAGTGCCAATTAATTACGAACGAACGAACGAACGAACGAACGAACGAACGAACGAACGAACGAACGAACGAACGAACGAACGAACGAACGAACGAACGAACGAACGAACGAACGAACGAACGAACGAACGAACGAACGAACGAACGAACGAACGAACGAACGAACGAACGAACGAACGAACGAACGAACGAACGAACGAACGAACGAACGAACGAACGAACGAACGAACGAACGAACGAACGAACGAACGAACGAACGAACGAACGAACGAACGAACGAACGAACGAACGAACGAACGAACGAACGAACGAACGAACGAACGAACGAACGAACGAACGAACGAACGAACGAACGAACGAACGAACGAACGAACGAACGAACGAACGAACGAACGAACGAACGAACGAACGAACGAACGAACGAACGAACGAACGAAAGAACGAACGAACGAACGAACGAACGAACGAACGAACGAACGAATAGCTCACAGCGGAATATAAAGCTGCCTGATAACTAACTGCGCTGCGTAGCTAACTAATCCCAGTCCAAATTAAGTCAGAGACCGCTGATTGTTTTTTTATGGCCGCGAAACCTGTCATTTACTGTAACTATCGCTACAATAGATCGATTTAACAACTCTATGCTACACATGATTCAATGCTTGCGGTATAATGTTAAAGGTAAAAAATAAAAATTAGCATACCTCCTTGGAGAGAGTAATAATTTCAGGCAAGAAATTTACTTTTAGTTTTAACATGTTGCCAGTCCTTGTTCTTGTACTTTCAATCGAGAAAATACGACCACCAACCCCAAGGTTGCGAGCAGTCACCTAAAAAGTGATCGAATACGGTTTTTAAAAAATGATAGATGAAAGACGAGGAGTGATGGAGGAGAGGAAAAGATACGGAAAGAAGAAAGGGGAGAGGATGGAAGAAGACGAAAACGATAAGCCTATACGGTAATGTAAAATGAAAGACAGAAGGCGAAGGATAGAGAAATATATCAGTGGAGAAGAAAATGAAAGAGAAGGAAAACAATCAAAAATCTGCGAGGGAACGCAAGAGAGAAGGGAAAGAATGAGAAAAATATACAAGGGGAGACAAAAATGAAACAGGAGAAAAACATAACGACTGTAATGCAATGCACTGTAATATGCACTGCAATGCAATGCAATGCAATGCAATGCAATGCAATGCAATGCAATGCAATGCAAGATGAAAGAGAGAAGGCGAAGGAATATATAAGGAGAGAACGAGATGGAAGAGAGAAAAAAGATAAGTCTGCGTGGTGACGCAAGACGAAAGAGAGAGGGGAAAGGACAGAGAAATATTTAAAGGGAAGAGAAGATGGAAAAGAAAAAAAAAGATAAAAAGTCTGCGTGATATTATAAGGGGAAAGGTAGAGAAATACAAAAGGGGAGAAGAAGATGAAAGAAAAAGGAAACGATAAAAAAAGTGAAAGGTAATGTAGTGTAATGTAAGATGAAGGGGAGTAAGGAAGGATAAAGAAATATATAAGGGGAGAAGAAGATGAAAGAGAAAGGGAAGAAAGAAATGGAAGATCAAGGGAAATGAAAAATATCTACAAGATAATTCAAGAAAAACAAGACAGGGAGAAAGGATAGGAAAAGATGAAAGGATAGTAAATGCAAGGAGAGGACAAGATGAAAAGCAGAAAAAAATATTTGTGGTGATGCAAGATAAAGAAGAGGGAATAATAAGAAAAGATGAAAGGATGAAGATAAAAAAGCTACAAAGTGACGTAAGATGAAAAAGAGAAGGGAAATCATATTTTTAAACTTATCATAAACCTTACGAAAATGAAGCATCAACTTACTTTCCTCGACCAGTCATCAAACAACTCTTGCGTATCCAACTTCTGTTTAAAATTATCTCCATCAGCCTTGAGACGTTGTCCTTCAACATGACTTTCCCATCCCTTTCCCAAAACGTCTTCAACACGCCTTAGGTACGCATTCAACTGTCGCTCGATCTTAAATATAAAAACAACAAAACATGAACTATTACACTAGCATTGGATAACCCATATGGACGATACTGCTGAAATATTGATACCTATTTTTTAATATCGGTTGCATTCCCAGTTGAATACAACAGAAAATGAAAGTCGAACATAACTCCAATTGTCGAAATTAGTGACGTTGTTGTTGTCAAAAGTCTTAAAGTCGTTAATAATACTTGGATTACATTGGTATGTATGTTTATTGATCATAACGTCATAAATTGAAAATTTTGTTTTTTGTATCATTAACATTCATTATTATATGGTACAGTTACGGCTGGTAAAATTGCGTGCTCTGATCGGCCGAAAACCTCACGTGCGATTCTATTATTTTTTCGGTAATGAATTGGTCCGTATTGCGGGTTCGTCAACCATTTTGTTTACGAAAGAGGTACATAGAAAACTTTGAAAATCCGAATACATTTAATGAACCCAGTTCCTTGAGCACTAAATCATGTACGAGTCAGACGATAAGCAATCTGAAAAGTAAGTTTTACGATCCCGAAAGCAATAACCACTAAAAGACTACAACATCGAAAATGACGAGTCTACGTCAAGACAGTGACGCCATAAGATATGTTGACATGCTAGTGACGCGTGTACGATATATAGACCATATAGACCTTTTTAATAAGTGCAGAGTACGTCATTTTCCGCCAATGACGTCATTCTCAGCCTTTTGAATTCTATTGAAAATATACAAAAGCTAAGACAATAAACGAAATTGAAAAGAATTCAAAAGAAAAAGTTGAAAAGAAATTGACGTCAAAGAGTGAATATTATTGAAAGGGTCTATAATAAACCTTTTATAGACCACTTTCATAATGGCCACTGCTTTAAATATTCTTTTATGTGCATCTAATGAGCCTTTCTGACCTCGTTATGAGGCAAAGATTCTTTTGAATGCAGACACACAAACGAGACCAGAAAGGCTTATTAAGATGCACATAAAAGAATATTCTAATTAATCGCTAGTATAAAAGTGGTGTATGTAATAGTTCAAATACGAGACGGAGGACTTTACCGGGATTTCAAAGTCCAAGTGCTTTTTGAAAAGGCGAGCCTTTTTAAAGCACGAGGGCTTTGCAAGCCCGGTAAAGTCCGACGTCGAGTATTTGAACTGACTTCTCAAACTCAAAACTCCGAAGATACCTCTGAAACGTAATGTAATTTGCCTTATTGCAAAGTCCCAAGACTTTGAAAACCTATTTTGCATTATTTCAAAGTACTAGTAACTTTTCCTCCGATTTCAAAGCACTGGTTAAACATTAATTTCTTTTGTTTTTGGTTCATGAATTATTAATGAGTTTGAGAAGAATCTCGATTGCTTCGGTTCGTACTGTAAATACCTCGGTCTGATAGTTTCCGGTAACGATCGCACTCCAGGTTAATACAAAGTTAATAAACGAGAAAATCAAGGACTAACCTGTCTTGCCCATATTATGGATCCTGACACTGCGGGAAAGTCGCGAACTTTGCTCATTTTGCAGGCATTGCTGTGTGGATACTGAACCTGTAAATAAAATGTATATAATATACGTATTTATATTATAAAATAACATGTATACGAGCCCTGATTGGTCAATTGCCGTGTTTGGATCAGAGTATCCCAACACGGAAAATTCCCGCCAAAACGATTTTTTGAAAATGTCGGACAGTATATCATATTCACTTGTGATTATTTTATAAAAGAAATACCAAATGTGTTTTTTTCCGTGTTTGGAGACACTTATCCAAACACTTGGGGAATTGCTCGACTTTCGAAAAGCTAAAAACCAAAATATAGCGTCTAATCTATGATGGATGCTGGTTTGCAAGAAGACAAATTCTTGGTATCAGAGACGCAGTCGATAATTCTATCCAGAAGACGAAACTAGGATGAGGCTAGTCGACATTTGATGAGGCTACAACAATGCTTTGGAAAACTTTGACGAACCATGAAACATTTTGGCGAGTATCAAAATTAATTAAAACTACAACTTGACACATAAAAACTACTATGTGTATAATATATATAACGCACCCAATTAGCTATAAATATGTGTAAAAGCATAGCTTTACACAAAAAGTTGAGTTAAATTTACACATGAATTTTTGTCAGTGCACTACAATTGCTTAGGACTCTTAATAAAAACCAGGTCATTGGTTGCGATTAAGGAAGCTGTATAAACATCATTGTCAAATATTAATGTGCCACACATTCTGACAAGGAGTGTTAGGAAAGGAGTAGAGGATGGCCTAGAATTTCGATTACATGGCAAGCGGGCTAGCCCGGTTTGCCGGGATCCCGGTTGTCGCAACCAGGCTAGCCCGGTTAACCGGGATGAAAATGTCCATGTTATCGTTTTCATCCCGGCAAACCGGGCTGAAAAACTGTTGAACTCGCTGCGATACGCGTTCGTTTGCTTGTCTGTGTGAATAAATAGTGCTGAAATGAAGTGAAATACAACATCAACGTTGTTTGTGTTTCGTGATCAAAGCGAAGATTTAATAAATTAATTAGTCTTCGTGAAGACGCTTTCCTGGGTAAGCTAAGACTTTAACGATCTTTTTATTGACGATGGGCTTACAAAATAAATAATAGACTAATTACTAATTAGTGTAAAACTGAAGTGAAACTAACGTAACTTTGCCCTTATTTACTTGATAATTGCGAATTTCGGCCTGACATCATCCCGGGCTAGCCCGCTCCATGTAGTCGTTTCGTAAACTCATCCCAGTTAACCGGGTAGCTCTGTTAACTAGGCCAGCCCGGTCCATGTAATCGACCCCTAAGTCGCAGAAGTGTATATTGCACGAATGCATGCACGAAATTGAATGCATACATTAATGCATACATGAATGAATCAGAATGAATTGGAATGGAATGGAAAGAATGGATTGGAAAGAATGGAAATTTTCAAAGCTAAAGGTACGATGTGTCAATCCTTTTTTATACAATCACCCAGGGAAGTAATGTTGGTCCACAAAACCTCACAAGAATTTTCAGTTTTCCTTCTGATCCCCCCCACCTACCCCACCCCCCGTTTAATTAATGGCAGCCTCATTATTTTTCTTCGGTACAAACCCCTGGCCGCCAAAACGTCAAAAGCCGCGTGCTTGCCTGTATAAAAAGCAAAACTGTACCTTAAATTTATCGTGCAAAGTCTCGATATCATCTTTTACTCGTTGAATTAGCTGTGTTTGATATTCACGTATGGCACCTTGGATGTGAGGTCGAACAAACAGAGCGTTAAATCTTGAGAATATGCGGAACATTTCATTGGCATTTTTCGCCGTTCCCAGCTGATCGCGTAGTCTTGATGTGATACGGGTTTCCACCCTATCAATTCTCTCATCGTATCTAAATTAAATATGTTTAACTTAATAAGAGAGCACACAGAGTCTGCGCATACCTCCGCCAGCACGTTATTAATTAACAATTATTCGCCGAAGGCGAGGTGAATATCGGTGTTTATTATATAGATGCAAGTGTTTTACTAGAGAATATGCAGTGTCGTATTTTCCATCTCCTCACTAGTTAAGATATCGATGACGTCATTAAGAATTTTACCTCTTTTTGCACTTAATCAATATAATAAAAAGAAAATTACACGCTGGCTTGAAGATATGAATTTTATCTTCTTGCGGTAAAAACGATATTTTACTCATTCGTAAAATATTGTTTTCACCACTCGAAGATAAAATCCATATCTTCGCACCACCGTGTAATATCCTCTATATAATAACTGAGACGAAGTCGAGGTTATTATACACCGATATTCACGGAGCCTGAGGCGAATAATTGTTTTAGTATAAATACACATTTTCGTACTTTTAGGAACAACATTTTCTTTAAAATTGTTAATTTCCTCGTCTGTCGCATTGACAACTTGACTGGCGGCCATTGTGAATAAACGCTGTTGGTGATTATCGAGAATTAATCCGAAGTAGCTCGACCAATCAGCGCGCGTGATTTTCTATAATCACATGTGTATTTATACTAAAGATGTTTTATAAGAAAACGAGCCATCCAGCTAACCAGGCTAGCTCACGAGTCCTACATATGTATGAACGAATAAAATTCTTGATTGCACTTGTGCCAAAACTATGCAAAAGCATTTGCAGAAAAAAAGATATAAATGAGCGCAATTAAGAATTTCTTCTACACGGACAGACAGAAGTAAAAACACTACCTCCGCTAGGAGGTTATAACAAACAGAAACTAGCAATAAACAGACATAAGTAAAGTTCGTTCAAAAATCATCAATTCATGAAGTAGAAACAAAAGAAATCCAGGTTTATATATGTGTTTTTATTATTATTATGTGCTGAAGATATGCTTGCTGTTTTCAATAAATTTCTTGCTGGATTTTACGGCTCACACAAGACCAATCTTCAAAATTATTGAACTTACGAATGCACTATATGAACTAACAACGGTAGTTGTTACTACGATATCCAACCGTAACTGTTCTCGTTCTCTTAAAGGAGATCTCCAGTCAGAAATAGAGTTTCAGTAAAAGGCCTCGAAGAATCAATTTAAAAAATGTTGGTAGTTGTACGATATCTTCTTTTGTTTTCGAGAAACAACGTTTTCGTATTTTGTGCTTTTGGACGCCGCCTTTACTATTTGCTTTGTCGCTCTAAATTGGTGCCCTTTGTTTCAACAATTTGACATCACACGTGTATAATGACTTATCAAAAAAGTTATAAACATATCTTTGTATTATCAAACATAATCATTTGAAAATCTTGATGTTTGGTGCACGGGCAAAACACACCCATATGTTTTCCTTGAATTAATTGGTTTGATAATAGCAACGATCTATAACCTCCGATATGTCATTGTGCACATGTGACGCCAAAATGTTTAATTTAGCTTTGATGTGGTTAAAGTAATTTAGGCAAGGTAAAAAAGGAGACAATTGCTAGTCAGCGATCACTCATTTCTAATATGTAGGGTTATCTCAGAGCTCATCAAAGTCTTGTCAGCGTGGTCTGAGCTTGACCGGTCTGCGCGCGCTATCTATTTATTACATATTTGGTCAGCGGTTACTCATGTATAATACGTGGGGATTATCTCAGCGCTCATAAGAGTCTTGTCAGCGTGGTCTGAGCTTGACAGATTTTGCGCGCGCTGTTTATCAAGGAAACAAAAAACTGCAAAAGATGTTACGATGTCATTTTCTGTGTTCTTTCAAATAAGACATTTTCGTATCATAGACACATTTAGACCATAAATAATTGCATATGAAAGAGATACACAACGAAAATACACAACAAAATATTAATACAACTTGAAAGTCTCCACATTTTTACCTTTTCATGGCTGCCTCCCAGGCTTCACTACCTTCTTTGGAAACATCCAACGCGTCGACGTCCTTTGTATTCTCGTAAGCAAGATTCACCTCTTCAATAGCATTGGCATCAGCAGGATCCAGCGAAGCTGACGACACTTGCAAGTCTGGCATTTCTTCATTTTGTCCTCGAGAAACAGCCGGTGCTTGTTCTTTCACAGGAGGTTGTAACACACGGACAATAACTTGCCGTAGTTGTTCATGTTGACGTCGGAATCTTAAAAAGCGAAATTGGAAAAGATTTCAACTTCCTCTGGATACTGTAGTTGGGATTTCAACTTAAAAAGGCATCAAGATGAAACTTTAGTTTGTGGTAATATTAAGCAATTCCTATCGAAACGTGCCAAAGATTATACATAGATGAAAAGTCCAAACATGAAATAGGTAATTAATTGCACAGATATCTAATAAAACGTATTACAAACCAAACTTACTTTCGAACATTGTCAAGACGAGACTGAACTCTTTTGTGGGCAGGATTCACCCGTCCTGTTTTGGCATGCTCGTCTCTCTTTTTCTTTGCCATGTCTCTCAGTAAAGTTTGCAGTTTCTCGTATTCTTCATCCCACGTCGAAAACACTTGGAAGCTTGCAACCATAACCTGAAATATTAGTGCACCAGTCATCACTGTTCAACACAATGAATCAGGGGCGGATTAACCCATTCCTGCCTGAGCTGGCCAAAACGGCCTCTAGTTTTTATACTCTGTTTAACACAAAACGATTTTACTCGTCAAAGAGATAACCCTCAGACATCCCAGGCAGCAATAGGCGACTTTGAAAAAAGAATGATGACCTGGGGCGAGGGAACTTTCGCGCGGCCGGGCATATTTGCCTCTGGGAATGAGAATGGGGAACTTTAATTTTGAGCAAAATTCTGATGAAACATCATGATTAAAAACATCAGGAGGTTGCGAAGGTAAGATTGTGAAGTATAAATAGAAAGACCACACTTTGGGAGTGATTTTAACATATGGAAGTTTCAATGCCTTCCCAACTGTACCATACATGGCTACTCTCGCACCATTTTCCAATGTGGACTATGGGTTGAGACGCTTGGGGGCCCAGGGGGCAAATTAAGATGCGGGGGAGGGGGGGGGGGGGGGCAAACACCTGAAGATGTTGGCAAGTTACACCCCGGTCCCCGATGCACGGGAGCGGTTGTCACTTACACGTACGGCCATATCCCTTATTTTAAGCAACAAAATAGTTTTGTTGCTTATTTTGTGAAGTTACATCAAAACTGTTCTTTAATGATTCTGTAATACATTTCAAGATTTCTAAATTTCTAAACGTTTTTTTGCCTTTCCTGAATAATATTCCGTTGCATTTGTGGTCTATTTTGACTTCCAAATTTAGGAGGGGCCCTCAGGATCTCCAGGCCCCGCAGCAATTTTGGTAGTTTCAACGTAAAAGTTGCGCAAAAATATTTCTTAACGTTGGTTCATATTTTTGCAAAACCTAAGGACCGCATTGCAAAAGAACAGAGAAAAGACGCTATTAATTCCATTCCGTGCAATGGCTGCAATCTGGAGTACACCGGCCAGACTAAACGTCAAAGCAGAGAACGTAGGAGTCTAACGTTTCAAGCCATCGCTCGAAATGTTGTTAAACTCCTACGTTCTCTGTTTCGGTAGTATATCTAACCTTACTATATTTCGATTGTTGTTTCAACACTGCCAACACAACACGCTACTTTTATTTCACGATTTAGACTAAACGTCAGTTTGGTACGCGCTTAAAGGAGAACCAAACGGCAGTTTTCTTTTCAAAAAGAGAAAATTCTGCCTTTTGGGGGCACGCGTGCCGAACTAGCCAAAAGATCGCGCGGGATAATTCAAAAATTAACACCACGAATGCACGGTATCATCAAAGATGTTGTTGGAAGCTTGGAATATTAATAGCGCCCACGCCCCATTAAACCGAGGTGACGGCAGTCTATTACCAAAAGCCTATTTGCATCTTGTTAATAGATAACGTCATCGTTGATTCTATTTGAGAGTACAAATATGGGACTTTTTTACACAACGATCACCCCTGATGCAAACACTAGATTGCAATATCGAAACGTTTGGTCATGAACAGTATAAACTTTTTAAGGTAATTCCTCAGTAATTCTTTCAGAGATGAAAAGTTGCTGAAACTCTCCAGTATTAAAGTTTATGATATGTTCATAGTAAAATAACAAAAAAAAAGTTGGGGTCACCGAACTCGTTTAGAAAATACAGCTGCCAGTAAATCATGATGTTTTCCCAATTTGTAGCTATTTTGGCTAACCTTTGATTCCGTCTTATCTTCATAAAAGCACTTAGTTTATACTGAGTGGAGAAATACTTGATATGTTATATGCACTTATATATATGAACTATTAAAGCGCCAATGCAGCGAAATTTCACCCTTGTTTTTTTATGATTGCATCTGAAAAAACATTTAAAATGACAGAGTAACATCTTTCGTAGAATTTCATTCCTTGCTTCATTGAGATATTCAGGTTTGTTTGATATGCAAATGACCTACTTATGACATCACACTGCATAATGACTTTTTGAAAGAGCATCAATTTTAGGATGGTCCAAATATTTTACACACAACTACGCACGTTTAGTGGCCAGTCATGGCTAGATGCATGTACGTGAAAATTTTTAAGTACTTTCGATAAGCACTCTCAAAGAAAATCATATTTTTCTAAAAAGTCATTATGCATGCAGTGTGATGTCATTAAAGAAATACCAAATGGTTATCCGTGTTTGGATACTCTGATCCAAACACGCGGGAAATTGCGAGACTGGAGAAAAGCGTAACAAAACACGAGCCGTAGGTGAGTGTTTTTAGCTTTTCGAAAGTCGAGCAATTTCCCAAGTGTTTGGATAAGAGTCTCCAAACATGGAAAAAACCATTTGGTATTTCTTTTATAAAATAATCACAAATGAATATGATATACTGTCCGACCTTTCCAAAAAAATGTTTTGGCGGGAATTTTCCGTGTTTGGATACTCTGATCCAAACATGGCAATTGACCAATCAGGGCTCGCGTAGTATACATGTTATTTTATAAAAGTAAGTCATTTGCATATCAAACAAACCTGAATATCGAATGAAGCAAGGAAACGAAATTCTACAAAAGATGTTACTTTGTCATTTTCAATGTTCTTTCAAACTAGACAAACTTAATTTTCGCTGCATTGGCGCTTTAAGTGGCAACAAGTAATTTGACGAAAATAACAATTGACAAACATTTTTGCGATATAAGAATGTCCACATTCTTTCTTGTTACAGGTTTTTTTGAAGCCGCAAGAATGAGAAACGTACGATATTTTAATTTCTCGAAATGATTTTTTCTCTATTCTTTCATATATGCTGTAGAGCTGGTGAAGGAAATTAATAATTGAAAAAACGTGGGAGACGCCGAGTGTCTTCGAGAGCTACAAAGGTTAAAGCTTGAAATGGAGCGTTTCCCTATCATTTCATCTATATACGAAACCACGCAACAAATTCAATAACCAAAAATTAAGTTAGTATCTTCTTGTCAACGTTATTAGCGGCTGATTTAACCTCCTTAGTGACATTTTTATGTGTTTTCGTCACTAACACTTAGATACATCTTGAATTAGTATTGCAGAATTATGTGCAGAAAAGCTGTGCAATGCAAAACTGAGGAATTACCTAAAAGGGTATATGAAACTAAAATTAAGTTTGTCTTATTTGAAAGAACTCTTAAAATAATGGGGAATATCAATTTACAGCTTTTTCATATTTTACTTAGTTCTTGAAAAATTTAGACTTATGTGAGATTCAAATGAGATAACTTATGGTTCGTTTTTTTCATTAGCATATTCGAAAATCGCGAATATTTTTAAGATTATTGAACAAAATCACTTGAAACTTTGCATATTGCTACAGTTCATGCAACTAAACATGAAAGACAAGTTACAAGTGATTTTGATCAGTAATCTTAAAAATATTCACGATTTTCGAATATGTTAATTAGAAAAAAACGAACCATAAGTTATCTCATTTGAATTTCACATAAGTCTAAATATCTCAAGAACTAAGTAAAATATGAAAAAGCTGTAAATTGATATTCGCCATTATTTTAAGAGTTCTTTCAAATAAGACAAACTTAATTTTCGTTTCATATACACTTTAAATTACATTTAGAAGGCAGAGAAAGCGGATTATCTTAAGCCAGAGAAAGAGGATATCTCAATCCGAGAACAAACCTTATCAAAGTCTTCATAAGGGATGTGCATCAACTTCAGTGGACCAAGGACCTAAAAAAAAGAAGAAAAATTCCAAACAGTTTGCACCATTTCTTCCATTGAACCTTCTTAATGATTCGGATAAGTATCTGGGGTGATTAAATGTATTTTATGTCGAGACATAGAAGGGGAGTTTAACGACCGTAGTATATCTAAGGCGTTCATTCAGAAGGAACCACGTATTCAAGAGAGGGCACTTCGACAAAATTATCTGAGACAAATTTAAGGTCTTCGTATAGGTTTTCAGGGTCATTTCTGTAAAGCGCTCTCAATTCGTCAAAATTTATGCCACAGAAATAAAATAGATATCGTTAGAAAGCTATTAATTTGTTTTTTCCCAAGCATGTTTAATGGCCTGTATGTTTGGACAGAACATTTGGGGCTCACGGATGGCACAGCTGTTAGCGTGCTGCTTCTCACAACTGAAGTTAACCCGATCAAATGGGGTTAGTACTTGGATGGGCGACTGCCTTGACTTCGTGTGGGTCGAGTTGTTGGTTTTCTCATGTGCCTCGAAGGTTTTTCACTGGGTGCTCCAGTTTTCCTCACTCCGCAAAATCAATACTTAGATCTCATCAGTGTTTGCTGCAGTGATTACATAATCGTAATAGATTAAATAATCGTAATACTCATCGTGGTTAAAATAATTGAAGCTGAAGTTCACATGGGGGAGGGGGTTAATTAGCCAGGAACTAGAGGGTATTTTGTGTAATTGTTCCAAAAAGATTGGGAACTACTGGCCTAGCGCGGAAAACGTTGCCATTCGACAAGTGGAATGATCCCAATATTTTTGCCACTTATTGTAGATGCCCAACTATCAAAAGAATACGTATATACGGTAGTTATTCAAGGTTAGTGTAGACCTTCGGGTTACGTTTTAGGGAAAACATTATAGCGCTCCATCCGTTTATTGCATGTACCAAAAACTACACGTTGTTCGAAAGCTGGTAAGACTGGCTACAAGACTGCAGCAAAACAATTGGTTATTTTATGAGCGCAAACAAAAAATAGCGCTTCTGTTTAAAGTTTTCATTCCAATTCAAAATGCTATAAGCGAACAACTATTTACTATAATGCTCTGTGAATTGTCAGTTTGGTGGATAAATATCACAGCTAAAAAAGCGTGACTGGGTTTATAAAAATTCCAAGCACTTTTAGCTAGAGTTATCGAATTTTTACTATTACAGCTAAAACACAATCTCACAGGAGGTTGAATGGGCTTCCATAAAAGGCCGTAAAACGATAAATATTGAGAATTTTACAATTCCCAGACACATTTTGTCCCCAGAATATTAATTTACTCGAATGTCAATTTTTAGATGATTCTGATAAATTCGTGTTCACTTATAGCTTTTTAAAGTTCTTACTTTAGCTCAAACTGACATTTCTTTGAGGAAAAGCCGTGTGTCACTTATTCACACAAAGTAAATAAAGCGCTTTTTCCTTGTTTAGAAATAAAAAAACCCAACATGATTTCCTTTCCAGAATCTGAAAGCCCTCAGAAAATGCTTCGCTTTCAACGAATAAAAAAAATAAAAAAATATGGTTTACAGTAACCTTAAAAAAAACGAAAACACAAACCAAGTCTATATACCTTCAACAACTGAAAACTAAGGTCTCTCGAGATTGCTTCAACCAATCGCAGCGCCCTCTGAATGGGATACTTGGTGTTACGGATTTTTCTTAGATGATTGAAGATGAGTGTTAAAGACGACTTGATCTTATCCAGCTCAGTGGCGGATAGGAGATCATCCAAAGGAAAGTCTTTCATTAATGGATTGTAGTCATTCACTGTTGTCACTGCTTGCTTTAAACCTAAAATTAAATTGCATGCGAGATGTAAACAGCTATGCAGTAATTCACGTTAGTATAAAACCCTGACCGAGTCAACGTTTCGACTTCGTTATTTTGTCGATGTCGTGGAATGGCAATTATATTGCATCATCTCGTCAGCCTATGCGAAACGGAAACGGTGTTAAATGCTAATCTTCATACTTCCTTTCTTCGCTTCTCTGATATCTGATCAAGTTGTTCGAAGTCAAGTGTTCTTTCTTGGACGTGATCATGTAACGTCACTGGTAATCCCGCCTTCCATGTAAACAGTCCCTTCCTCCTGGAGCTTCGCGTTGCGACTTTTACTGCCTCCCCAACTACGCAACTACCCTCTCTTTTAAATATTGCTCTGGAAATTTTCCTCGCTACAAAATACCGTTCAGATGCAAATAACTAACAAATTAAGATGATTATATAGCAAAGTTTAAACTCTAAAAAGTCGCCGTATGAATATAGGGAGGACGAATTTGCCAGGGGGGGAATACGAAGGAATTTCGCCCCGGAAGGATTATTACGGGGATAGGGGGAGGGCATTTCCTGAGACACCGGTTTACTATAAATGTACTTCATACGCACGGAATGCACGCATGCAGTCTACAGACGTCTGTGGAACAAATCGTCATACCTATCTTGTGGGTATATCTTGTGCAGAGTATTTAAGGGTTGCTAATAGCATGTGGTGCCAAACACCGTGACTCATGTTGGATAAATTACATGTACTTCAAAAACTCATTAATAAGTCATGAAGATTAAACAAACTGGGAAAAAATGGGTAACGAGTGTCTCTATATATGTGCGAAGTTTGTCCACTTCACAAATTTTCCCCTGGTTTTTACGTTTCAAGCAATGTTATAGAAGTTATCTCTCTTGACTCGGTATGGAAGTTCTAGCCCTTCAAATTGTTATCCCCGAGCCCGGGCGGAGGGCCGAATGCCCGGAACCCGGTGAGGGTGCTAATCTCGACGTGCGTGGAGTCCACTTTACACGCGAGATAAAAAGCTGAAAGCAATTCTGAAACCTGTTTATATATCTATATATATATGTTATCAAATCCACAACTTGCGCAGTTCGAATAGCTGGGTACTGGTAACTAACCTGTTAAATTATTCAAATTATTTAAATTTACGTCAGCAAATTATAATTTATAAGTTCGTTGGATTACGAAATAGTTTTTCAAAGATCAAGACGAAAGAAATCTTGCCAGAAAAAATGGTTTCAACTAAAATGTACATTAATATTACTATGGAAAAAGACCAAAGAAAGAAGGCTAAGAAGAGATGTGGCAGCGAGAAAAAGATAACAATAAATACGACTTAAAACCACTGGAAAAAGCCTAAAAATTAATACGATAAAGACCGAAAACGATGCTGACCGAAATGTAACTGAAAGAAGAAGGATGTGTCCTGAAACTGTTCAAAGCCGGTAAAGAATTTTGCTCTGGTGTATTCTACATAACTCGATAGGGAACAATGAAGATTAGATCATGAAGAGAACTGAATGATGCCTTGTCATATTTATGTGTCAACAACGAAAAAAGTAAGTAACCGCGAACGAGAAAAACAATCCGAAAAGACTAGACTGAATTGACAGTGTTTGTGGTCACAAAAGCAGAAGAAAGTTTAACGGTAAGAGATTCGTATTTAACAGTTTAGCGGAGTTAAAACGGAAGAAATCTGGAAAATGAAAATTAATATAAATAATATATTGTCTAGAATTGTCTTTCAACGCTAGGACGTTGACAATGTGTGATTTGTGTCTTTTCTTGGCCACTATTTATATATATTTTTGAATGAAAATTTGTCATTTGGTTCATCTCGTGTTGTTTTTTTTAATATTGACATTGCATGTTCTTTCGGTGTGTCAATACACGACTACAGATGAACCTTGCTAACTAATTTTCTGGATGTTTTCTGATCTGTGTTCATTAATACAACAAAAAACAGAAATTACGGGAGGGGGTTAAAAATGCATATAAAGCGGGCGAGGGGTTGTTGCGTTCATGTATTTCTAGTTAGTTATGGTATTCTAAATACCAGTTGCCAAATTTCACGTCCGACTTATACAGAAATATGATATGCCCGCTTCCTATACTTTGTTGTTCTTGTTATTGTTGTGCAAAGGTGAGGTAATACCAGCAACATATTGCTGCAACATTGTTGCGTTGCAAGTTGAATCGTGTTGTTGCACGTATTACCACCCACTTTACAGTCATTTGCAACTCACTTTTCACCCAAATCTTCGGAAGTTCGTTGGGAAGTTCAGAGTTGGAAAAAAGCTGTGGGTATGCGGGTACCACCCGGAGGAAGGTTTACTTTAGTGAGTGAAAACACGTGAAACAACACATTCGGTAATCTGAGAAGTTACAACTGACCAAGGTATCGAGAAGAAAAGTGATTTGCAGCAAAACATTGGCTAACCAACAATTATGCAGCACTGGCAGCAGTTACATGTGTGAGACATGTACGCTGATGCCTGCTGTGATGTCTGTATCCTCGCAGCAGTCGAGGGTAGTTAGTAGGCTGTCAGTCAGCAGCGGTCAGTTATTAGTAGCTATTGTAGTATGCCAAACCAAAGCTTACCTATATAGGAAAACCTAGAAAACCAAGGTACTGTAAAAGTCACGCAGAATTTAAATTCTCGCTATATATTTTGAGGAAGGTTATCTAAACTTAAAAACCCATCCGGAGGAAGGCTGAATACTTTTTCCAACTCTGGGGAAGTTCATAGTTCGTTTTGAACTACGCATTTAATTGGATGCTAGGAACCAAGCAACCAATCAAATGCAGAGTTCAAAACGAACTACGAACTTCCAAACGAACTTCAAAAGATTTGGGAGAAATGTGAGTTGCAAATGACTGTAAACATTGTCACGCAACAATGATTTGGTTGCCAGTTGAATCAACATGTTGCAGCAAGTAGAACTTGAGTCTACCCTTTTCAACAATTTTTTTCAATTTGCAACAAAGTTGCGTTGCAAGTTGAAGAAAAATGTTGCCGGTATTACCTCACCTTAATGCAGTTCAGTTATACATGTAAAGGGCATTAAATACTCGTTCACAGAGAGAATAGAGAGCATAGATAAGACAATCAGTACCTGTATCAGAATCAAAACTGACAGTTGCGTGGAATCTTTTGCCACACTTCAATATCTCCAAAGTCAATGCAACTTCGATGCTTTCTCGTTTTTCTTGTATACGCAATAATGCTCTTTCCAAATTCAACCAAAAACTTATCTCTTGAAGAGCATTTCCAGAAGCTGGGTCACGATCTAGTTTTGTAACCTAGGTAAGTACAAATAATTTTAAGTAATAGATAAAGCATGAGCAACGATCTGTATCTGATTTACAAGGCGAGCTGCAAGCGAGCCGTAGTAAATCAGATACAGATCGGCTGCGAATGTATCTGTAATTATATTACCATGGTGGTATATTCCCACCATGCTAATCCCGACAGGCGTACAATCCCTTATACACGAGTTTACAAGGCCGCTCAAATCTCGCATCGAGTTTATTTATATAGGAGTATGGTAGGTCATTTGCGCGGCGAGGATTTTTGGGCACTGGTAACCTATTCAGCAAACTCTTTTTAACGGCATTCTTTTACCAAGAATGTGCTTTGTGTGAAAAAAACTACATAAATATACAATGGAAAGAGAAAATGCAGCTCAATAAAGCAAGAAAACTAAAGGGGATGCGACAAGGACTATTAACTCAAAGGGAAAGCCGAAAAGATTGAGAAAATGTACAGAACTGTCGCGACGAGACGACAACCAAACAGCGGAAGGGAAGGAAGTTATTTGCTTAGCAAAGAAAAGCGAAGCTAACAAACTGAGGTAGTCAGAAAAAAAGGTAAGCAAGTATACTACAGAGAGTAGGCAACAGGTAAGTGTAGTGCATGATTATAGCGAGAGAAACGGCAAGGTTTAAAACAGCTGTTTTCTTAAAACGTGCAGAGTTATGTGACATTGTGACAAGCGTTTTCCATGTTTTCTCATCAGTATTTGCAAATAGATATTTGTTTTGTTTTTCACCTTGACAGTCCGATAAATACTGTATATTTTTGCTGTTTCAATTGCTAGTTTTAAAGTTATTATAGTTTATTTTGCCGATGTGTCTTGCTGAAGACGACAGTCTAGATCGAGTTTTTCTATAGGACGTGGCATATTTTCTTGATGATTCTTATTTATTTTCGAATCAAGATCTGCATTTTGCTTCATCTCGCCAGTTGGTTTTTTTTGGCTATTAATTTTCAGATTGCATTACTTCAATTCTGTCGTAGTAATAAACAACATGCATGGAAACCTTTTAAAAATTTGCAAGATTGCTGCGTTAACATGCGTTAATAAGCCATTTAAAGGCTTGCTAAAAAAAACCTTTCGAAACCTCAAGTAAACAAAATATGTTTTACAACCAGACTACCAGAGTTTATTAAATCTCAGTTTTGCTTCGACTCTTTTCTTCAAACCACTGTTATATAATTATTTTCGACTGGAAATTTTCTTTTTGCTTTGAACATTGGGGGGGGGGGGGGGGGGGTGTTACAAAATTACACGTTAAAGCGGGCGAGGGGTTGTTGCGTTTATGTATTTCTAGCACACTATTATTTAATTTCAGCAATAGCTGATTGTGGCCATGTGAGACCACCCGTTCGTAGTCTCCTTCGCATACCTTATTATGACTCATATAAATGGCGAGCCATAAGAATGTCTGCGAAGGAGACTAACCCGTTAGGTGCATTAGCCACTTATAAGTGAATAATTACCATAGGACGTTGTACAAAATCGTTTCCGAATTCGTAACGTCGTTTTAAGTTTCCTATCCAGTTCCCCTTCCATTATCTATGGCTAGATTCGCTTCAACGTTATTCTAGGGCACCTGCACCATCGTATATCTATCAATTAATCTGTTGTATTTTGTGAATGTAAGTTTTGGTGCGAATAAAGTATTGTCTTGTAGCGTAACGACTTACAACGTAGTGTAACGTTTATAACGGAGCCTAACGTCTTATACCGTTGCGGAACAAGCGGAACGTCTGACCGCATAGCAACCTCGTTCCCAGGGCCTTTTTGAAATTAGCGGGGCGGGAAAAGGCCCTGGCATCGGCTGGATTCTGCACCCAGAATTTCAGGGTGTAATAAATTAGCGTGGAAATTAGCATGCAAAATTATTCCGCGTGACTCGTCAGAGAAGTTTGGACCTTTTGGTTGCGTTCGATAGCGGAAATTTCCCGTGTTTTTGTTTAAAACCGCTTCAAGTCAAGTGTTTTGAATATTTGTTACATAGATATCGATCTCTTCATCGTCCAAGCAGCCATCAACACGAGACAAGCGAAATCTGGTATTGCGGTAATAAATAAAGAAGCTATTAATTTCCAAGCCGCTTGTATAAGAAATTCAAGAAGTAACAACGCCAGAAGCTCCCCCGCAGTTTCTTCTACCCAGGAAGCTAATAAGTCATGTTTGTCTCTTCCTGGAATTCACGAGTTTTTGTTGACCGAAATTTAGAAGAAGAAAATATTTCCAGCGGCAAACAGTGTGCTACTGTGCTTCATCTGTTATAAAGTCATCCATCGCAGACGAGATGAAATCAGCCCGCAAACGTCTTTGCAAACGTTCCGATGGTTCAGTGTTGTATGGCAACAGCTACGAGAATCATAATAAGAAATTTGATTTTGATAATGCGTGGAATGAAATGAAAGTAGACGTACCTTTTCTCATAGACATTTTTAACGCAGTGTCTGGCCGCAAGAATACGCCCGTCAAAGCAACAAATCGTGAATTAAGTGTAAAGTATATAGCTTTCTTTATTCAGTCTTCATGAATGAACGGTGGTTAATTTCAGCCATTGTATCTAAAACTGTGTTATAGATCTGTCAGGTTTTTCCTAAATCGAAATCACATATCGACTTGTTTACGATTAACAATAGCTGTTTGGTAAAGTGAAATTGACAAGAACGTCAAAATGAACCACCATTCACCAAGCTTGCCTGGGAAATAAAGTGAAGCGTTCTATTTATTATATGTCTATTTTATTATATTTGGCATAGATATATTTATATTTTTATATCACGAGAAACGACATGCTAAAAATGTAGCGTTCGTAATATTCTCCGTGCGGCTTATGTATTTTTTGTTGACATCCGCATTGTTTTTAAACTGAGAGATTATACACTTAAATTTATTTAAAAACTTTATTAACCACTCTAAATATCAGCCATTGGGGACTACATTTTAACGGCGCTTCCAAGAGGTTTATTTACCACTCTTTGTTCATTTTGAATTTTTGATACAACGTCAACTTTTATACAAATTAATTGACTCAGTCAAATTCGAAATGTGATCGTTGATGGTAAATAAATCATCACAACTATTTTTATCTGAACTGACTGAACATATTTATAAAATGCCAAACTCGTACATATGTGCTCTTAAAATTAAATGATTTTGTACTGCTCTTATAACACTTTTGGTCGGTGGCTTTTCAATGTTGTGGTTTAATATCATAATTTGCATATTTTGGCTCTTTTGTCTAAATTCGCTCATCTTGGAAACAAATACCTCGCTCGCACTTTCGCTTATCAACTCTGAACTCGAATCGTCCCTGGTGGTCTTAATAATCTCACAAGTATTATATATTCTGCACATTTGCACATAAATCCTACTGACTACCCGAGCCATACGACAGCTTGTGTATTAACCGCCACAAAGACGGCAGATTGAACTCCAAGCGCAAATTCTTTTCTTCAAGAGTTGGTTCATCATGATTCAGTTTTAACGTCATCCGCTACTATAAGAACAGATCAAGGTATTAAACGTGCACGGATTATGAGCTATATTGTCGATTAGTACGATTACGAGTGATGACCAAATCCATTGAAACTTTGCATTAATTGTTGTTTGCGAGGAATATTTAAGAAAACCGATCAACCAATGAAAACACAGAATCCACCAGCCGATGCCAGGGCCTTTTCCCGCCCCGCCAATTTCAAAAAGGCCCTGGGAACGAGGTTGACCGCATAGCGTAATGTATTACAACATACCGTAATGTCTTACAACTGGCGTAATCACTTTTATAAAATAAGTTGCGTCTTACGCACGCTGTGTTTGGTCACTTCCCGTCAGGCTATGCAAACACAGTTGTGACGTCACAGCACATTCCTTAGTCTTATTTCATAAAAGAAATCGAAAACGGATGCCCTGTGTTTATATAACCCGATGCAAACACTTGAGAGAGTTTGGCAGAATTCGAAGGTACTTTTGTAAACCCTCGCCTACGACTCGGGTTCACACTTATAAACATTCGAATTCGCATCAGGTTATATAAACACGGGTGGCCATTTTCGATTTTTTAAATAACGTAGAGTAATGTCTTATAATGTAGCGGAACATCTTAGCTTAACATCTCGTATCACAGCGTAACGCTACGTTATATGCTAGTTAACAATATCCCATTTTACAGTAATTTTGCCTCGAAAAAGAAAACAAATGCTTCGCCAATAGAGAAGTTCGAACCGCTAAGTATAGGTTAGTTACCGAAAGCGAGGTAACTATGCCAGTCATTTACCAAGGTGCTTTACTGAGGTCAAGGTAACTAAATATAACCTACTGTACTTGGTTCAAGATCACAGAGGTTACCTAGTAATAAAACTGAGATAGTGAGTTCGTTATCACAGAATAATAAATAATAAATTTAGTCCTGGGGTTAATGCCATTCTCGTAGGTTCCGGCATCTCGCTCTTCCTGATGTCTTCCCTCCATCTCTCTCTGTCTCTCGCTCTCTCTCTCTTTCACAGCCTTACAGTGTCCAAACGTCTTCGTCACCTCCGCATCCACCTCCGTTCGCCTTCGCCCCCTTTTCAGACCTCGATGTCCATCTCTTATCTCTCACACTCTCTTTAGCAGCCGATCATCGTTCATCCTTGATATGTCTTCTTGATAATCAGTAATCACCATGTTCCATTTCTACCTCCTCAAATACCGACTTATCGCATGTCTGTCCATTTCACGTTTGCTTTCAACCTTGCATAGCATGACTCCACCGCATTGATCATCTTCTCCTTCTCGTTCATTCTCCAACTCTTACACCCGTACATTAACTTCGATAAGCATATACAATTGAAACTTGAAAATTCTATCCTTTGTGTCTTTTGATACTTTTCCGCTTCCATTAGCTTCGACATCCTCCACAAATCAGCCTTGACCATTCGCACCTCCGTCTCAGTTTTTTCCTATCTTCACCAATCACCATCTTTACTGAAAATCCAACCCAGGTATTGGAAACCCTGCACCACTTCCACTCTCTCGTCTCCAATGTTTATTACTTCTCGGTCTTCATCGTCTCCATCTTTTCCTTGCATCACCATGATCTTCGTCTTTCCCCAGTTAAGTTCCATTCCGTTCCTCACACATACCTCTCTGAACTCCTTGGCTTCGGCTGCAGCATACGCTGACTCCACAATATCCACCACCACCTTAGGTGCTCCCATGCTCCCCATTGACTCAAACATCTCCTTTAACGGGACCCCATCGAAAGCTTTGGTAAAATCTACGAACGTGCAGTAAAGCTTTTCCATCCTTCTTACACTTGCTTCCGATATCTCTTTCATTAACACAATCGTATCCGTGATCCCTCTTCCAGGCCTGAAACCGTGTTGTGCCTCACTCTGTGTTTCCTCGCTCCACTGGCTCAACCTATTCCTGGCAATCATCATTAACATTTTGGACATCAAACTGATTATTGCTATCGTTCGGTGTCCACCGCATTTTTCGGTGTCCACTGCACCAACTTTGATTTGGCGGGTTTTGGTATCGCCACAAACTCACTTCTTTTCCAACTAGTCGGCACCACTCCACTTCTCCATACTTCATTTACACCTTCGTGTGCTGCATCAACCACCTTCTCTCCACCGTACTTCAGCAGTTCCGCAACCAAACCATCTGCATCTTCTGATTTTCCATTCTTCATCCTTCGCATGACGTCCTCAGTCCACTTCACACCTCAACACTTCTGGATTGTCTTTTCTTACATCTCTGTCTCTATCATTCAACCCATTGTCAAAATCGCTCCGGTAGAGTTCTACCATATATTCCTCCCATCTTCGATCAATCTCCACATCATCTATCAGCAGATTTCCCTCCTTGTCCCTTATCCCATTTAATCGTCTCTCATGCTTCTGTCCCGTCATTCTCTTTACTGCCGCGAACATTGCCTTGCTCTGGTTTCTCCTATCCATCTCATCGATATCAGCACATTGTTCGTTCAACCATTTCTCCTTCTCTTCTCTACATCTTTTCTTGACTTCGTTGCTGAGGTACTCTCTCGATTTCCTCCCCTTCAGATTCCAATCTCTTGTTTTCTCTTAACCAATTCCAACGGTTCCTAAGTCACGTACGGTTTTGAAGCCCTACAATCATTGACATAATTCTTGAAACAAAGCTAACATGAAATGGTTTCATGTTCCCCCTTCCCCCCACTTAAATGTTGTGGACCTCAAAACGTTTGCAATTTGCACTCAGTCACCTGCCATTACATTTAAATGTTCAGAGTATCAACATTGTAAAGGGGGGACGGGGGGATAGCAATTCATGCAAAAAAGAGGCCTAGCAATTAACATGGCATGATTCACTCAAGTCGTTTCAACTAATTTTGTCAATGATTGTAGGTCTTTTTTTCACCGCGACATCCAATGCCATTGCCTGTAGGAAGCTCTGAGATCCTGACCTCCAAGTTTGGATTCCTCTATCTTTCATCTGAAAACCAGCTGACCCGGCTCTGATCTCAGGACGTCCCTATCAAATATCGACTTGCCTTTTCTTATCTCCTTTATCTTTCGAAGTCTTCCGCAATCAGCTACAACCAAGTGATGGTCCGACTCTAGGTCGATTCCTGGATACACCCTACAATTTTTTATGAACAATGCTCCCTTGCCCGTCAACACATAATCTATCATGTTTCTCGTTATCCCATCACACGATATCCACGTCACCTTCCTCGCCTCTCTATTCTGGAAAAACGTGTTGTTTACCCTTACGTCCATTACTTCACATGCTTCTAACAGTACCTCTCCTGCTAAGTTTCTCTCCCCATTCCCCAAAGCCAAAATTGCCAATGGGTTCGGAGTCGCCAGCTTCTCGTCTGCCGATTTTCGCATTGAAGTCACCTAGTATAACAAGTTGTTCTTGTTTGCGCTGGTGCTCCTTCACAATTAGCTTCACTCTTTCAAGAAAATCAACCTGGTCCTCAGCCTGATCGCTTGTCGGTGCATAACATACAACAACACACATACAACACCCCTTCATTACCAGCTTTCCCACAGCCAGCCTCTCGCTTACAGCTGTAAACGCCTTCAACAAACTCTTCCATCTTGGACTGATCCAGAGTCCCACCCCCTTCCTACACTCTTTTCCTCCCAAGTTCCACAGTCTTCCATCTAGGTATACATCATTCTTAGGCAGATGGGTCTCAGTCAATCCCACAACATCCACTCCGTTTCTCAATAACTTATCATCCAGAATATCTATCTTCCCGTCTCCATTCAAACTTCTCACGTTCCACGTTCCTATCCTAAACCCATTCCTCGAAGTCACACTAACTTTAACGGTGTTATATACACTTGCGAGTGTAGGCTTGTCGGAATGGGGTTGACGACTTTGATACAATCCTGGTAGTTGTCGACCAGGAGCGCCCTTCTTGTGCCGGCAGGACACTGCCCCCTGAGTTGTACCACCATGATTTTTTTCAGTTTTAGCTAGTTCTATGTTGGGTCACCACTAAACTACAACCAGGATATTGAAACTATGCTATTACATACCGTACCTATGCTAGTTGCCTTTCCGGGCTATTGGTTCTAGCCTAACCATTTGGGGATACCCTTTCCCAGCAGATACCCTCTATTCCCAAAGACCATTCAGAATTTTTTGAGTTCTTGATGGGCCTTCACGGTTAATGAAACAGCCCAAGGCACACAAAGTCCCCACCGTACTTCACCCCAACAAGCAATTAGGCAACAACTTGTACACCAGCAAGGTTCGAATTAACGGTTCGTGATTCGTGATTCACAAACCAAATTATGAACTTAACAAATGCAAAAGCAAAGATTTTAATAAAAATCACAAATCGAAGATAACGAATGACTTTTGAAACTTTATATGATTGCATATTCGGAGGCCTAGGTACTAACACTGAGTTGGTCTCACATCAATCTCGTTCCCAGAGCCTTCTCACACGGGCCGTGCCCGTTTAAGTGGTCAGCGGTACTGCAGAAGCATTGCAAACTTTGGAGAAAAAAATCTTTCCAGGAAATTGGAGAAAAGTTCCAACATTGACATTTCTCTTCTGACAATGTTGGACTTGGAAGCACTTGGAAGATGAGATTCAGAATGACGACGACGCGGTCAATTGGAATTGAGTAGAGTCCGCAAGTCACAGAGAATGCATGACAGACTCTGGGAACGGATTGAATCAATGCTGACACTAAATATTGTTTATGCATGTATATAATTTTAAAAAACTTTATAAGTTTTATATATATACAAAACTTTTATAATATTCAGGTTTTACAAAACATTTTAACAGATGATTATTGTTCAGTTTTATTTTAAAAATCAGGCATTATATTGATGAAACGTTTTTAAAATTCATGAACCAGTTTCCAATAGTTAATTTGAACCTTGCTGGACCAGCAAACTTGGGATGGGCAACTTAATCCCTAGCTAGGACAATAATGATATATTACCCCAGGCATTAACTTGATGGTTGGGAGTAATTATTATAAATAAACAAATGTGATACATCAAAGAAAACTGAAGTGATCATGAACTAACAGTACCTACTGTATACCTCGCCCTGCTCTTTAACTTAATTTTTCCCCTGTATGGTTAATACGCAAGGTATTAACACCTAGTTTTGTCACCCCATGCCGTTACACACCTTTTGGATTTCTCTAATCCACCTATTGACACCATTCTGCAACTGGTTTAGAAAAGACGAGTCTTCAGCCTTCTCCCCAAAATCTTGCACCTTCGGCTTTCTGCCTTCTTCGTGGCATTTCTTGATCATGTTCGAAACGACTGGATGAATCACTAGCATAATTTCAGGAATGTCGATATTCTGTTGCAAATGCAACAATGCCATTTCCAATTCAGAGATCTTTTTTTCAACTGATGGCACCATTTTATCCCCATCCCTTAAAGCAATTCATAAATTTTAAAAGACTGGCAAAAATTAACACAACAAATCAAGCACTGCCATTTTGCACAGGCATCTTGTGAAAATTGTGTGGGCTCTCATGGGAAAATAAGTCATTTCCAGGGTGGCCACAAACAGAATGGTGGCTACAATCAACTTTTCATGCAGTTTTCACAAAAAATGTGTGTTAAAATTCCACAAACACATGCAATTTTTGGAAAAAAAATTGCATGGCCACACCCATGGGAAATTGTTGTAAAATATCATGCAATGGATACAGTCACTTGCACCTAAATGGAAACACCACCCATCAAAACATGTTCTATTTCAATATCAAACATAAAAGTTTTCCTTTGATACATACATGTTTGTGCTTGTAGCCAATCACATCTTGCCAACCCCACAGTGTCAATTTCAAAACGGTTAACTTTTGAACATAATTTGATTGGCGATGTTCCCACTTAGGTGAGAACAACACTTATATCCATTGCACAATACAAACTTTCCAGTCTGGCTTTTAGCCAAAACCCTAGAATACTGGCAAAGTATTTTGGTAGTTGCAGTCACCCAACGCCATCTTATATCAATGTGCAAATGGTTGATTTTTTTATTAAAATTGCACAGCCACGAGAAATTCTCATGAAAGATCATGGAACAGATATATCTGTTGCATGAGCTTTCCTGGTGATCAGTGATTGCCATCCACAATTCTGCACCTATCAATGTTTGTCCCAGGGGGGGGGGGGGGGGTCAGGCAAGGGGTGGTGTTTTCATCAAAACACATGCCTGCAGGGTTGAGATTTTGACACTGAATTCTCCCTGAGGGTGGAGTACCTTGGTCAATTTTGATTGTACCTGAGAAAAACTGGGCACAAGTTTCTTGCTGTTAGCTTTTGTTCTGCTGTCAAAATGGAGTTGTTACAAGAGCACAAGGTAATTTAAGCATATCCAACACCTTAAGTTTAATATATGTATTTATGAAATAAAAATAATTAACATCATGCGATGTGTATGTGTTGTTGTTCCACAGGTCCCTTGGGGTTCTACTTGGGGGTTTCAATCCACTAGCCCCTTTACTGAGTTAATGAGTGTAGAGGCTCAAAGCTCATTCGTGTGCTGACTGCTGTATGTGACACTTCGCTATCACCCACCCACCCTCCCTGTGTTGTAGGCGTATCACTTAGTCCAGGTGGTTGAGCTGTTGCCATTCCTTGACTTCAGCTCGCTCTGTCGTGCATATAGGATTTGTTTTTCTGCTGGTGCCCCTAGTGCCTGCTATCGTTGCGGGGATGGTATTTGTGTTCCTTGCAGTGCTACAGTTGCGGGCCGGGTACTGCATTTGCACTACTTCGCAATCTTACAGATGCTAGGTTGTTGCTTGTCTGCCACTTTGCCATAATATTATTGCTGGGGGCATGCTTTTGTACTATTGTTCTTTGCTGTCTTACAGTTGCTAGGTGGTTGCAGGCGTGCTACTTTGCTATCATATTGTTGCTGGGAGACTGCATTTGTACTACTGTACCTGGCTATCATACAGTTGCCTGGTGGTTGCGTGTGTGCTACTTTGCTATATATTGTTGCTGGGGACTGCATTTGTCCTTTTGTACCTTGCTATTGTGCCATTGCTAGGTGGTCACATGTGTGCTACTTTGCTATCATATTGTTGTGGGGGGTCTGCATTTGTGCTAATGTACCTTGCTGTCGTACAGTTGCTACCTGGTTGCTTGTGCGCAACTTTGCTGTAATCTTCCTGCTCGCGAGGGACTGCATTTGTGCTAATGTTTCTTGCTGTCCTACTACTGCGGGGGATCCGCTTTGCGTTGGCGCTATTAACTTTCCCACAGTTGCAGAGACGCTGTGTGTGCTCCTGTTCCCTGGGCGGACTCCTTTAGTGCTCCCCTGCTATACTACAGTTGTGGGTGACTGTAGATGTGCTTTACTGCTGCCGTACAGTTGTTGGGAACTGTATCGTGCTTTCTGCTGCCGTAGTGCTCCCCTCCCAATGCCCTGTTGTGCGGGGTCTCTTTAATTGTATTGGTGATGTCGTTATGGGGTCCGTACTGTGCTTCACCGCTTATCGTACAGGCGTTGGGGGCCTGTATTTGTGCTCCCCTGCTGTTGCACAGTCATGTGGGGGGTCCTCTAGCCCAGCTGTTGGCTGCTTGCCAGCTGCTTGAGGGTCTGTACTGTGCAACTTTGCCGTACAGTCGTTGGGGGTCTGTATTTGCTCCCCTGCTGTTGCACAGTCCTGTGAGGGGTCCTCTAGCCCAGCTGTTGGCTGCTTGTCAACTGCTTGTGGGTCCATACTGTGCAACATTGCCGTACAGTCGTTGGGGGTCTGTGTTTGTGCTCCCCTGCTGTTGCACAGTCATGTAGGGGGTCCTCTGGTTCTCGCCTGCTTGCTTGTGTGTTTCGCACCAGTACATCTGGTCTGTTCCCCGGCTACTCCGGGTGATAACTTATGCAAGGTGTGTTCTTGGCTACTCCAAGAAAATGTGCAGTAGTGTGTTGTAATGTGTAACAGCATGTGCTTAGCTGTTGGTAGTTTGTGTTGCCGCACCCGTACATCGGGTCTGTTCCCCGGCTACTCTGGGTGAAACTTATGTAGGGTGTGTCCTTGGCTACTCCAAGAAAATGTGCTGTAGTGTGCTGTAATGGTAGCATGTGCTTAACAGTACCGGATTATCCGGTTTATGATTAGTGTAATTTAAGTTTATTGGGCTCTTCAGCTGCTCTGAAGGCCAGCTCGTTGGTTGCTGTTGTTTGCTTTGTACTTGTCCACCTGCTCTGGATAGGGCCCGTTTGTTGCTCTTCTATGTTGCTTTTCTATGTTGCAGGAGTGGGCCTTTGTTTTGGCTTTGCGTACAGGTTCCGTTCATTGATGGTCACCTGGATGTTGGTCCTTCAATTACAGCTTTTGCCATTTCTCTGTTGGGTGGCCCTTGGTGGCTTGCTTAGGTCCAGGTCGGTATGGTAATTTCGGAACCATTTATTATCATTTGGTAAGTTACTTCTCCACTTTATGTGTGACAGTAGTTCTGTTAGGAGAGGGTAATTCTCGGCAACATTGCTACAAGTTAGTTGGGAGTTTAGGCTTGCCTGGAGCTGCTCTACCTACTGTAAACTGTTCCTCAGCTATTAGGGCAAACCCTCTCCGATGGAGCTACACCCTCCAAAGGTAGTAGTTTACATTGCTGTATCCTTGTTAGGCATACTAATGCGTCTACATTAGTTACTGGCGTGGTATCAAGCCCTTTGCCAGACATTGCAGGATTGTTAAAATTTATTAATATGGATATTTATCAGTGTGCATCAGTGATAAAATATTTAAAATTTCTTATCTTTTGATTTCTTTATTGCAAAATATTACTGTAAGAGAAATCATAGTCAATTGAGATATGGTCTGGAAACTCGGCAAACTTCAAAGCGCCTATAACGACTGTGATTTTATATTGAACCGTACCTTACACCGTGCACATCCTTTGTTTTAGGTTTATTAATATTTAACTAGCACGGTTGAGTGATTGAACAGAAACATTGCTATTGGACAATTCATTCATTATACTAAAATACAATGTGTTCAGTGACCGTGCACCATGCACAAAAATGCATAAAGGTGAACAAAAAGATAGACCAAAGACTTTAGCTGAGTTTCCAGACCATATCTCGATTGACTATGGAGAAATACATCATCTGACTTTTGGTTTATACGTATATTTAATTGTGATAGCACAGGTAATATTTGATATATTTTGATGTGGAATTTTGTCCCCAAGGGAGTGGCATTTGAAATTTTTTAATGCCCAACCCCCCTCCCTCAGGACTAACATTGATAGGTGCATTACAAGTTCTTGTTTTCGCAAAACTATTTTTGAGACATAAACTATTTTTTACCAAAGCTTGTTCGACAAAGAAGTCAAAAACATTTCTTACAATTACGAAATATTCTAATTAATTTTAATATTTGATATACCTGTCAGCTTTCCCAGAGGTTTTGACGAATGACTTGAAGAAAGGAGACACGGCATTGCTGACGAACGAATGAAGAGTTTCAAAAGGCGAATCGTCGCTCAGATTTAAAACACGGACTTGTGGGGCAATCTTTTTGTCGGCTTCTACCACGCCGGCCCTTTTTATGAACGCAACACTTGTGAGCTTCGGACCAGTATACTGCACATTCAGATTAATGTTGTACGTTGTTCGAATATCTCGCTCCGATTCCGTGGCACTTTCCGTTCCAGAGCTATCCTCCTCTTCTTCCTTCAACACACTTCGACTCACTATAAGAGATCTCACTTGAGGATCGCCAACAAACTTTTTGATGAACTCGGAATTCGACTTGCACGCAAGTTGAAGCTCACGAGGTGTATCGAATTCGCCTTCCAAAATCGCAGGGACAACGTTCAAGATAAATTTCGTGAAATCGTTGACTTCAACGACAGGGGTCGACGATTGACTATCGCCGCCTTCTGCCGCTGATTCCATCACGACTTGAGGTTCTCCTCGAATTTGTTTCGTAGAATTCAAGGAACAGTTTCTCAGACGTCTTGATCGAAGATCAAATATGGCGAACCAAATTAAACCTCGCCTTCGGTTCGCCTTCGGGACAATCGGAATATGGTACTCGGGCCGTCAGTACCAGGCCCAGTGCGCCAACTGGCATCCTCATTACCAAATTCGGGCAAATTTAGTATTGCGAAAGAATAAAATATATTTGGGGGGATTGACTCTCAATTTTAGTAACGAACATCGCTAAATTTCGGACTAATTTTTTTTAAATAAATAAAGATTTAAAGCAGAGTAAATTCAAGGAGAGAAAAGAAAGAGATGATTTATACATAAAAAATTGTAGATAACACTAAAAAAGGGTTGGGGTCTTGGGGGTCTGAAATGATCATCTTAGAAATCCGTTTACCTTGACATTCCTTCTAATTTACTAGTTTTGTACTACATCTGAACTTTTAAAAACATCTGGAAAACAAAGCTTTCCTGAATGTTCAGTGACGTCATCACTGCGAGAACGAGAGCTCTGTGTTCTCCCACCGTGGTTCTCCAGAGCTGCCAATATACCAAGTTGAGATAACTAAAAACCTGCAAGAGGTTGAGATAACACACTGGTGACACTGGGGGAGGGGGGCGCCTCAGTCATGCTCTCCCGAAAGGTTTTTGAATTTGTTGTCTCGGTAAAGGAATTTCGGTCAATTTCTTGCACTTTATGGGTAGTTTTGACCAAAATAAAAAATGGGGGTTGGGGGAATTTGCGTGTTGAGAATTTTACGCATCTGCGCGCTTTAACAGTGCATTCTAATGTATACTGGTCGTATATAAGATGTCTATCTTTTTTTATAAGTTGAAAGGTCAGGGAAACGCACCAATTGTGATGCCACAACTCACTATTTTTTGCCAAGTGCTAATTATTTGAATTAATTTTTAAAAATAGGTACGCGCTGCGTACATGTGGGAGCCTGCAGTGTTTGCTAACGCTGAATTTATTGAAATTAAGTAAATTGGACACATTTTAAAGGTAATATACATTTAATCACATACAAAACATTACACTTGGAAAAAATAAGTAAACGACTGTTACGTACATTTTTTCAATAAGCATAAACAGATCTAAGAAGTTACAAGGTATTTTAATGTGTCAAATACAATTTGTAAAAACTTCTAAGGTGAAATATTCCTGGGAACAACTAATAATAATATAATATAATTTAATAATTTATTATTTGTAGCGCGCAAATTTACATGAGAATATGATCAAATGCGCGTAACAATAAAATATAATAGTAGTGATAGTATTTACATATGCTAAAATAAAAAAAAAGGATAAAACTATGAACAATATGCAATTTGAAAAAGATACGTTTTCAATGAAGACTTAAAACTATTAAAATTACTATCCTGTCTAATATAATGCGGCAAGGCGTTAAAAACTGTAGGGGCTGCAAAACTAAAAGCTCTATCACCTAAAGTCTTCTTCATATTTCTGTTATTAACTGGCTCTATCAATAGTTCATTATTTCTACGTTATAACTGATAACTACTTGGTCTCATCACTGTTACTAATTCCCTAATGTATGATGGCGCTAGTCCATGTATTGCTTTGAAAGTCATTACAGATATCTTAAAGATGGTTCTCTCCTTGACAGGGAGCCAATGAAGCTCGTACAAAATTGGAGTAATGTGATTGAAACGAGGAGTACCGGTAACCAGCCGGGCTGCCGCATTCTGTACACTGAAATATCTTTTGCCAAAAGTGATTTTAAGAAGGATGTCGTTAAGGGGAAAGAGGTGCTCTCGGCAACAGAGAAAGAGGTGGAGGTTGCAGAGTTCAAATTGGTGGACAAAGTGACATTTTATATTTGCCAAAATAAGGCATGCAACAAGCGTATGCCTTCTGTTGAACATGGTTCTGCCATTTTTAAATGTGAAGCTTGTGGGACATCACAAAAACTTAAGCATGCGAAGAAGGCACTCTCAGCACGTATATGTATCGAGTTAGATGGAAAAGATTTATGGTTGTCTGCATTCACTGATGTGATAACAACATTAAGGTCGAAAGCAGGAGTTCAGAAAGATGCAACAGTCGATGAGGTAACAAGTGCATTGCTGTGTTGGAGGACATTCTATTAAAATATAATGCCAAGTCAAAATATATTTTGAAAGCCTTTTAAATTTAAATGTTTTATTCCCTGTTAGGAAGATATACTTTAATTGTTCTAAAGTTTATAATGGGATTTGTTTGTAAAGTTCAATGGGATTTTTTTGTTAATTAATCAAGATACATTGTTCTAAAGTTTATTGGGATTTGTTTTGTTAATGATGCAACATTTGGATTTGTTTTGTTTTGTTACTCACAACAATAGGTTGTTTACAATAAGTTGTACAATAATTATGTGAACTAAATTTTGTAATTAGAATGTGACTTACGAGGGTCCACAATAGATTTCTTAAATACCGTATCCCGCTGCATATTTTCCGAAATCCCGTTATAGTTTAAATTAGTTAATCCCGATCCCGACCAGTATACTATCTTCTCTCTTGGCTTTACGAACAAAGATGTAGACGTGTGTATGACATTCCAGCCTGCACAATTAAGTTTTTCGATGGAGTGTAGCGTGCGCAGTACTGGCTCTGTCCTTTACCCGTGGACGACCGGAGTGAGGAGAGCATGGAAGGCTTGGAAAGTCAAGTTTGTGTTTGTGATGTGATAAACTGTGTCGCATTGTTCTACGAGAAGGCAAGAGTGGTAATTATTGCGAAAGGAAAAATTCAGGTACGCGTACGACCCATGCGCATGCTATGGCAGATGAACCGCCATCAACGCAAAAAAAGGGCAAAGTTGTTCAGTATTCTAAACAATTTGCCAATTTAGGATACTAGATATCCTCGTTATGCTTCTTCGAGAACACTCAACAACCACAACAACAATCAGTGCCGTAGCAAGGTGTCAAAACGTGGGGGAGGGGGACAGTAGTAGGAATTAGTGACCGCATTTGTAGGGGGGTCCGAGGGTCGTCCCCCGGAAATTTTTGAAATCTAGAACCTCGGAAACACCACTTGCAGCAATTTGAGCAAACTTTTTCATCTAATTCTACAGCGAGTATAGTTGAAATTTTACTGTAAAAACGAAGCAATTATCACACCAACATACCCTACAGGTTGCCAAAATCCAGCTCTATCGCGATGATTGGTTCATTTTCGTCATAAGATTCGAAAACTGAGCCCACAAATTCAGAAAAGCGGTTGTTTTTAGGAAAAACTTAGTGTAGCATATTACAAACTGGGTACGAGATTGAAGCCGAACTAGAAGCCGCTGAGTCTCGCCAGATTTGCGGAGAATTGTAACAACAGACGATTAATTATTTGTTTATCTAATGTCTAACTTAGTATTAGAGGTCTCACAAAAAGGGCAGAGGTTGCAAACCCCCTCCCCCTCCCCCCCCCCCCCCCTAGTTGCACCCTTGCTGAGCCGTTCTTGATTCTCGAATAGCGCAAAACACCAACAGCGCCAAACGCGGGAGTTCTTTGTCTTAGTATCTAGGACCACGGTGCCCGACGTCTGCCTGATGATCTGCCATGCAGGCAGAGTCAGGCACGCGATCTGGCTGGTGTTGTATGTCTTGTCTTACTTATATAAATGTCTTAAATCTTGCCGACAACAAGCTTAGCCCATCTCTTAGCATATACAAAGCAAAAAATATACGAAAAATCCCGAATCCCGCTGTTTAATCTGCTTATTATCCCGTATCACGCAGGTAAATATTTGTATATCCCGCGTCCCGCGACATTCTAAAATCCCGAATCCCGTCCGTAACTTTCTGTTTCATCCCGTTTCCCGTTATCAGAATATACGTTATCCCGCGTCCCGAAAAACCTATTCTGGACCCTCACTTACAGTTGTGCCAATCGAGGCATTCCTAAAAATGTTGATCAGTTCATTTTCCTAACTTCAAGCAATTGCTGTGAACATTCCTCAATACTTTGCAATTAGTTCGTCAGAGATTTCCCAACTTCTTTTCAAAGTAAGCAATCATGTTAAGTTGCAGTTATAACAGTTGAATATGATTGGTTAATTTAAAAGAAGTTGGGAAATTTCTGAGGAAAGCATCCACATGGAGTTAATTGCAAAATATCGAGGAAAGCAATTGCACATAGTTAGCAAATGAACTGATCAACATTTTTTCAGAATGTTGCTATTTTTACGTCTGTAGGAAGTTATGTTAAAACAATGATAATATCATATGTAAATATATTGAGTTTTACATGGGATTGTAAACAAATGATACATAGATAACAATCGAAATATGGTATAGTAGGTTAATACTGCCAAAACAGAGAACGTGAGTGGTCTAACGTTTCGAGCGAAGGCCCTTCGTTTCTCTCTGACGAAGGGCCTTCGCTCGAAACGTTAGACCACTCACGTTCTCTGTTTCGGCAGTATTAACCTACTATACCTTATTTCGATTGTTGTTTCAACACTGCCTACGCAGCACACTACTTTTGATACATAGATATATTGATTTTGGGGATAATTGTTTTATTAAAAAAGAGAATCGAGGGTGGATGTTTGTGAAACATATTTGTTATTTAGACTTATTTTCTTATAAGTTAAGCCATTAATGCGCAAGACTTTTCCGTTAACAAATAAAATCGTCTGGTGTTAGACAGAGTAAGATGCTAAAGTAGGGAGCATTAATATGAGGTCATCTGTCTGTTTTTTGTTCATTTCCGACTACCTGCGGCTGCCTAAAAACCTGTTTATACTTGCAACTTTTGCCGTTTCTAGTAGTGCGATTTTCTTCCTATGATACATGTGAACGAGTAGATGAGTTATGATCTGAACATTAATAACCCATTCACTTCTTAGAATCTGAAAATCCACCAGGAGAAGAAAATCGCACCTAAAATTGCAGGCCCTTAAAAAATTGCTTTGTTCACTCTGTAGTATGAGCATAATATAGAGCTAACCCCCCGTAACACATATCATAATATAGAGCTAACCCCCCTAACACATAAACATGTTTATCCCTCTTGGTGAACTGGTTTCCATTTGGTCTTTATCTGTCGCTGGCAGCTGGCAGAACAAGTGGCTGATGTAATAGAGTGTCAACATATCTAGGCTTAAATAACTGACTTTGCCATAAAACAAAACATAGTACTCCGAATAAAAGCATCTTGTACGCTCATGATTTGAGTTAAAAAAGGTCAACATACACATGCAGTCATCTTGGTTTTAACTCAAGTCTTCAGCGTACTGCTGCGTACAAGATGCTCTCATTCGGAGCTCTATGACTATGTGTTTTGTTCGACATTCGACAGACCTTGTGCAAGCTGTGCTTAGTATAAATATCAAAACTGACAAAAGCATGAACTGTTAAGCCAACTTAACATGGTCTTGTGGGCTAATATCGGTAAATTCGACAATCGACAGACCTCGTGCGCTAATATTCCAATGATCATGCCAGGCCCGCACAGAGACTAAAGTGGACCCGGGGCAAAATAAAGAATTGGGGCCCCCCTTGAAAAAATTTCGCATGCCATTTTACGGCATTTGTATTTAGGGGGCCCCTCTCGAGCTGGGGGCCCGGGGCAAATTGCCCCAGTTGCCCTCCCCTCTGGGCGGGCCTGGATCATGCAAATATTATATAAACAACGACACATTCGATTCTATATGTATTGCAATAGTCTCGTGCGCTGATATTCCAATGACCTTCAAATATTATATAAACAACGACATATTCGATTCTATATTGTAATAGTCTCGTGGGTAAACTAACCGTGATTCGACAAATATATTACATATTCGACAAATATATTCGACAGACCTCGTGCGCTAATATTCCAATGACCTTCAAATATTATATAAACAACGACATATCCGATTCTATATATATCGCAATAGTCTCGTCTCGTGCGTTTAAATAAACGACATATTCGATTCTATATATGTCGCAATAGTCTCGTCTCGTGCGTTTAAATATGACACTCCACGATATAGACTATTATAGACTCTTCGGGTTTTGTACTCCGAAAATACGAATCACGACAATAACAACCTGTCTAAGACAATTATGTTATTTATTTATTTAACACCTTCCCAACCAATGAAATTGCGCCGTTTGTGGACGAACGGCGCATATATATATATATATATATATATATATATATATATATATATATATATATATATATATATATATATATATATATATATATATATATATATATATATATATATATATATATAATATATACATTTTAAGACCAAACCGGGAGCAGTTGCGAAAAATGCCGGAGGGCCTGTGTAGTTGCATTTTTCGCAACTGCTCCCGGTTTGGTCTTAAAATGTATATATTCTACACTCGAATTTTCCTTCACCCTAAATCCTTAGAACATGCTATGTAATCGAGTGAAATGCCCAATATCATTTATATATATATATATATATATATATATATATATATATATATATATATATACCAGATTTCGTCCCCCTCGCTTTTTCTACACGCGTGTAAAATGCACTTCACTTTTTCTACCCGCGTGTAAAATGCACTCCACGCGTGTCGAGATTAGCACTCTCACCGGGCCCGCTGAAACACTCGCTCTCGTTGTTCAAATATTACACCCAAACGCAATGATCGTATGCGTTTTTCTTATTGGTTGAAGAAATAGTTTTTGTACGTGTTGGCTGTTTATGTAGATGCAGAATTTTGTTATTTCTTTATTCCTTTGTAATATAATCACTCTTACTAGATGTGCATGTATTTCCTCCCACGCTTGCTTCTCTCTAACTTTAACCAGAATCATAAAGTAGTTTTTCCACGAATTATCGCTCGTTGCAATTCCAACATTACGCAAGCATTCAAGACGTTAATTGTAGTTAATGCTTTATTATTATACTGAAAAAATATAAGTGTTAGACCCCATCATAGTTAATAGAAAATAGACATGGTTTGGAAACCCGGAAAACTTCAAAGCGGTTAACAATCAAGCTAGGATTAATGTTGAAAGGTACATGAAGGTGCCAAATCCTTTGTTTTAGGTTTATTAATATTTAAACAGTACGGTTGAGTGATTGAACCCAAACGTTGCCATTGGATGATTGCTTCATTATACAGAAAACACAATATGTTCAGTAACCATGAAAGTGCAAAAATTTCCATAAACCTGAACAAAAACATAAAACAATGACTTTTGTGAGCTTCCAAACCATGTCTATTTTCTATTAACTATGACCCCATCCACACGCATACGTTTTCCTAGCGTTTTTATATTGTTTCAAATAATGAAACCATTGTTTTCTGCTCCCCTGAGGACTGAGAACAATATAAAACGCTATGAAAACGCATACGTGTGGACAAGCCCTTAGTGTGACATACAAGACTTTCTTTTCACCGTTTGTCAAAGAAATTCCTTTATACCATAGAAAGACTTCACTATATACTGCATGTTCAAGCTATCTAATTGGAAGACGAGTTCCTTTGTGAAAAATATTTAAGATCTTTCTGTTAAAGATTGATCCATTCATTTCTGTAAAGATTAACCTGAAAAGAAAGAGAATGTGAGTTATCTATTATAATGTAATAGAGGTTCAAACGCAAATGCTCAGAAAATGTTTCTGAGACCCAGACAGCACTTAGAACTTGTATACTGTGCAACCGTCTAATAACTTACCATTCGAAAGTTGCAGGTTCGATTTCTGTCTGGGGCCCAAAAAGCCCAAAAACATTTTCTGAGAATCTGAGTTTGACGAACGTCTCTGCTAAATTATTACACACCAAGCTCGTAAACGTATCGCATGCGTGCATGCTTGTGCATAACATGAATTGTCTAACATTCTAAAGCGGAGCTAGCATGCATGAGCGCGATAGGGCACAGGCAAACATGACATCAATTAATTTTCCATCACCTCAACTTGATAGTTCAAGAGCAAAATATTACGGAAATTGAGGACCTTCAATAAGTCATGAAGAAAATTCAAAGGAAATTAATATTTTATCAATATCTATAAATCCGATAAAATATTTTAAAAAACCCAACTTAAATTGAGCTTTTCCTGATTAAAAGTATTTGTTTTTATCTTTTCTACGACTTTCTAAGGCAATAACTAAACTCGGCAAACAAAGTGCCCTTTTGAAGCGGTTCCCCTCCAACATCAGCTTATTTCCAACGCCACTGTTATGTAAGATTTCGTCTCGCCATTGTAAATAACCGTAATTTTCGGCCGCTCATATTTTATCTCTAATTAATTACCTAAAATGTTGTTACTGGAGAACGAGAGCAGATATTAGAGACCTTAAGATACCCCGGGTTCGGGTACCGCCATTTGTTTATTAATTTTTGCTGATGTCAGCATGCTTACCTGTAATATCTACCCGTTTTCCCGTGCATGGTAGATCCAGTGGCGTAGCCAGGAAGCAGATGTCATGTGGGCACAACATGGGCACAGGTCTCAACATTCTCTGGTGGGTTTTTTTGTTATTACAGTGATTTACAATCACAGGGCCGTAGCCACCAATTTTGAAGTAAAGTATGTCCGGTTGGTAGTGGCAGTTCAGAGCGCCAAACATGCGGGAAACCTCTGGGGTGTGAACATGCTCCCCCAGGAGATTTTTGATTTTTTACGCCACGGAAATGCTATTTCCTGCATTTTGGGGGCAATTTTAACAACAAAAAAGATAAAATAAAAACCAGTGAAACATCATGATTTTATAGTCAGTTTGTAAACAGTAAACTTATACATAATCTTCCTAGTGGCTATATACTCTATACTTAAATTACTTTGCCTATATAATGAGAGCTAGATCTGTCTGCAATATTTCACCCAGGCACAGGCCCGGGTAGGCCCGGGTGTAGCTACGCCACTGGGTAGATCATGGTCTACGCGTAAGATGACAAACGGGTAAGCAGGCATGGAAAGGATGGAAGAAGGTGGCGAGTGTAGGCTGCGACACGAAGTTATCGAAACATCTGAAGTCAAAAGTATACCGAACTGTGATTCTACTGGTATACTAGGGTATGGTGCAGAGAGTTGCAGACTAAAGAGAAAAAAGAAACTGATGCGCTATGTCGAATGCAGATGTTGAGCTGGCTATGGATGAAGGAGAAACGAGCAAACGATGAAGTGAAGAACATGGCAGGAGTGAGAGGAATAGTCAGGAAGGCAAGGGAAGCAAGGATGACATGGTTTGGGCATGTGAAGTGAAGAGAAGAAGGAGAGCACTTGCACAGAGCCCTTGAACTTGAAGTTGCGAGAAAGAGAACGTAGAAACAACTGACTGTGTGAAGAGATGCCTAGATTGCCTAAAAGAAGATTTGAAGATAGAAATGAGTCAACGAAGATCTCACTGCATGCAGCATAAAATAAGCGTGGGGAACGGCATTGTGTTTGCGGAAGAAGAAGAAAGGAGATGTCCCCCCTTAATATAGACGTGTCCAAAAGTATATTTCAATAAATTTATTAGACTTCTTTATTGTTTTTACGATAACCATAATGTAGAAGAAGATATACAATGCTTTCCAATAAGTGCAAGTACGCCGGAGAAGGATGATATTAGTTGCGGAAAACATTTTTTTAACACCGAATTGGAAGTCGGAAACGAAATAATAATAATAATAATAATAATAATAAAATCTTTATTTAAACTGTTGAAGATCCTATCAGCATAAATGCTGGTATTAACAGGAGAACAGTGCTTAATTATAGATAATAACTAATCATTAATACAAAGTGAACAAAATTAATAAAAATAACAGTTATAGGAAATTTATAAACTACAAATGTGAGTATTGTTGTCAGTTTCTAATAGGTGCATGAAAATACGACGTTTAAAACTAGAGATAGACGTAAGTTCTCTGAATTCCGAAGGCAAAGAGTTCCAATCCTTTGCAGCAGCATACTTGAACATGGATTGCCCTATTGCACTTTTACCTTTGGGAGATCTAATAAGGTTTTGTCTCGCAAGTCCCAGTCGTGTGTGTTAAGCCTTAGTTTAAAAATATCTCTTAATTGATCAGGGCAGTCCAAATTATGTAGAATTTTAAAAATTGTTAGGAATCGTAAAAAACGACGCCTGCTGTTCAAAGACAACAACTTCAACTCATTACGCATTTCCTGCGTACATTTTTGTCTTCCTTGATGGAGGATAATTCTCATGGCACGGTTCTGCAGTTTTTCTACCCGTTTTGTTTGAGTTGACCCGCACTCGTGCCACACAATACAACCGTAGTCCAGTATGGGTAATATGGTTTGTTTATAGATTCGAAGTAAAATTGATTTTGGTAAGAATAGAGATAGACGATTCAATAAACCAAATTTAGGATATGTTCGTTGACATAGTTTGTTAATGTGTTGTTCCCATGAGAGGATATTACTAATGCGAACACCAAGATAATCGAATGTTGTGACTTCGTCGAGCTTTTCGTTATTCAGGTAGATTCCGATCTTATCCGCCTTTTTCAGAGCATGACGCGATCCGATGACCATTGCTTTTGTTTTTTTGAAAAATAACGAACGAAATAGAAAAAAAACGAACAAAAAAAAACGAACCGAATAGTCGAATACGAAACGAGTCAGGCTATGTGCACACGGTAACGTTTCCGAGCGTTTTCGTATTGTTTACTGTTCTCGAGGGAATCGAGAACAATCAGCTCATTACTTGAAACAATACGAAAACGCTCGGAAACGTTACCGTGTGCACATAGCCTCAGTCAAGTGACAAATCTGCGATTCTCAGGCCCTGGCAGATATCGACGATAGTTTGCACGAAGTACAATGTTTTCTTCAAGATCTACGTCTACAATGTTGTTCTGCATGTTCTTCTGAGTTTTTCTATGCAGGCCACCTGCGGAACGCATAAAAAATTGGAAACGCTGCCAGACTGACAAACGTTTGATAAACGTTGATAAACAAAGCCGACGAACAGCGCTGGTGGTCCCAGAGATTATATCAGTAAAAAAAATTACGGGAGAGAAAACCTCTGGGACCCAGAGGTAACTTTCTACGATATAAAACGACATATTGGTAAGATATATGTTTACAACAATGAACAGTTCGTCTTTTGAAATCAATCATAAACTTTCTCGTGTAGCGTTTGTTTATTTGCATATTTCAGCAAAACCGGAAAATCCTGCATGTCCTTGTGTAACAGTAACATTCAGTCGAGTTGAGTTGTCTGGCAGCTATTTAAACGTGTCTTTTGTTCACAATTTATTCATTTCCAGCTTTTCCGTAGTAGATTTGATTATATATTGAAATCTCGAGTCTGTATGGCGCCTATTCCATAGCGGAATGTGGACAGTGCCATATTGATTGACATCATTATCTGGCAGAGGGTCATTTTCTTTCCCTCTTCCCATCATTCCCCGCGCGTCTTCTCCTACGCCCGCGCGGCCTTCGCCTTCGAGCCTCTGCAGAGAAGAAAGTATAAAATCACTTAGCAGACATGCTACTAAATGTCTTTGTATTTAATTCAATGAAATTATTAATGATTTTGAAATACCTTTAATAGAATAGACCTGATTGGCCCAGGGTCCGCCTTCACCGTCGGCTTTGCAAGCAGTCGACTTTCCATATTTATCAAACGTCTTTGTTGCCGTAGCACTGGCTGCACACCATCCACCATTTTGAACTGCAAACATACTGTAACCTGCACTTTTTGCAGCCAAAGCACACTTTGTAATGGCGTTTTTTCGTGATCCATATGAGCCGTCCAAAACAGAATTTGTTCCTTCCAATGTGTTGATTGCACGATTACCGGTGTCCTTATAACATCCAACAACATCGTAATCTAAGAAGCAATGGGAACAAAGACAGTTATACTTTTGCTGTTTTGAAGATTAAATGTACAATATTTTCTTTGTGCAAAAAATA
This sequence comes from Corallium rubrum, assembly GCA_964035015.1. NCBI lineage: Eukaryota > Metazoa > Cnidaria > Anthozoa > Scleralcyonacea > Coralliidae > Corallium > Corallium rubrum. The sequence goes on from OZ035998.1 coordinate 31,732,800, forward strand.
GGACCTCGTACTTGCAATATTTAGTGATTACCCAATTAGAATTTGTTCTGAATGACTACAATCAGCATGATTACATGCAATTAAACAACATTGTAGTTCATTTCATGAATTTATTTTTATTTTAAACGTTATTGTTATAATATTATAAAATTTTGCAGATACAACCATATAAAATATAGGTATTTAGTCTACTGAGCTTTCGTCCTGTGTTGCTCAGGACATCATAGTTTGTAAACGTCATTACAAAAATCTAACGTCTGAATCTGTCACGTCATCATACTAGTGGACTATTGATAACTTATAAAAGACTCTAATCAATTTCTAATAGCTGTACAAATTTTATGAAATAATATAATGAATAGCAAAGTATAAATGATAAAAATAAAAGAGGAAAAAACAAGAAAACAAAAACAACAACAACAACAACAACAACAACAACAACAACAACAACAACAACAACAACAACAACAACAACAACAACAACAACAACAACAACAACAACAACAACAACAACAACAACAACAACAACAACAACAACAACAACAACAACAACAACAACAACAAACAAAGGAAATATCATAAGAAACTGTTACGTGAAAGATGAAATTATTTGATGTTATTGAAAAGTGCAGTCAAAGTGTTGTTGAGAGATTGGCCTTGTTGGGGCATAGTACGGTGCTTGTGGATTTCCACTGATTCCCTAATCCTACGCGAGAAATAGTTTCTTTCGGTGCTGAGGAGTGATGCTTGTTTGCAAAGGATTCAGTGATTGGTTGCGCACATGTGTTAGCAACGGAAGACATTTCAGTCTGAGCTTCTGAACAGCAACCAGTTGTTCTTTAATTGAGACGGATGCTAAAGTTTTGGCCGTTTCTCCAATTTAGACTAGACTACATTCCCAAGGGATACGATAAATTCCTAATTAAGCCATGTAAATATCCATGTGAGAAATTTTGAGCATATTCTTTTGGCATATAATATATAAAATCAATTAGCAGACATGCTACTGAATTTCTTCGTATTTAATTCCATGAAATTAATGATTTTTGAAATACCTTTAATATAATAAACCTGATTGGCCCAGGGTCCGCCTTCACCGTCAGCTTTGCAAGCAGTCGACTTTCCATATTTATTGAACGTCTTTGTTGCCGTAGCACTGGATGCACACCATCCACCATTTTGAACTGCAAACATACTGTAACCTGCACTTTTTGCAGCCAAAGCACACTTTGCAATGGCCTTCTTTCGTGATACATATGAACCGTCCAAAACAGAATTTGTTCCTTCCAATGTGTTGATTGCGCGATTAGCGGTGTCCTTATAACATCCAACAACATCGTAATCTAAGAAGCAATGGGAACAAAGACATTTGTTAACAGAATTGTCCTATTTTTCTGTTATACGTTTGCTGTTTTGAAGTTCAAATGTACAATATTTTCTTCGTGCAAAAAATAGGACCTTGTCCTTGTAATGTTTATTGATTGCCAAATTAGAAGTTTTCCTGAATGACTACAATCAACATGATATGATTACATGCAATTAAGGAACATTGTAGTTCATTTTATGAGTTTATTTTTATGTTAAACATTAATGTTATAATATTATAAATTGTTTGAGCATACAACCATGTAAAATATATTTAGTCTGCTGAGCTTTCGTCCTTTGTTGCTCAGGACATCATCGGAGGAATATGATAGATTGTAAACGTCATTACAAAAATGTAACGTCCGAATCTGTCACGTCATCATACTAGTGGACTATTCATAGCTTGTAAAAGATTCTAATCAATTTCTAATAGCTGTACAAATTTTATGAAATAACATAATGAATAGAAAAGTATAAATGATAAAAATAAAAGAAGAAAAAAACAGAAAACAAAAGCAACAACAACAACAACAACAACAACAACAACAACAACAACAACAACAACAACAACAACAACAACAACAACAACAACAACAACAACAACAACAACAACAACAACAACAACAACAACAACAACAACAACAACAACAACAACAACAACAACAACAACAACAACAACAACAACAACAACAACAACAACAACAACAACAACAACAACATAAAGGAAATATCATAAGGAACTGTAACATGAAAGATGAAATTATTGAACTGAATATTATTGAAAAGCGCAGTCCAAGTTTTGTTGAGAGATTGGCCGTCTTGGGGCATAGTACGGTGCTTGTGTATTTCTACTGATTCCCTAATCCTACGTGAGAAATACTTGCTTTCGGTGCAGATGAGTGATGCTTGTTTCCAAAGGATTCGTTGCCCACGTGTGTTAGCAACGGAAGACATTTCAGTCTAAGCTTTTGAGCAGCATCCAAGGTGTTCTTTGAGTTTTGGCCGGTTTCTCCAATGTAGACACGACCACATTCCCAAGGGATATCGTAAATTCCTAATTAATGTTGTCTTAGCTATGTAAATATGCATATGAGAAATATTAATTTTGAGCATATTTTTATGACATATAATATATAAAATCACTTAGCAGACATGCTAAAGAATTTCTTCGTATTTAATTCAATGAAGTTATTAATGATTTTGGAAATACCTTTAACATAATAAACCTGATTGGCCCAGGGTCCGCCTTCACCGTCAGCTTTGCAAGCAGTCGACTTTCCATATTTATTGAACGTCTTTGTTGCCGTAGCACTGGATGCACACCATCCACCATTTTGAACTGCAAACATACTGTAACCTGCACTTTTTGCAGCCGAAGCACACTTTGCAATGGCGTTCTTTCGTGATCCATACGAGCCGTCTAAAACAGAATTTGTTCCTTCCAATGTGTTGATTGCGCGATTACCGGTGTCCTTATAACATCCAACAACATCGTAATCTAAGAAGCAATGGGAACAAAGACACTTGTTAACAGAATGGTCTTATTTTTCTGTTATACGTTTGCTGTTTTGAAGTTCAAATGTACAATATTTTCTTCGTGCAAAAAATAGGACCTTGTACTTGCGATGTTTAGTGATTGCCCAATTAGAAGTTTTCCTGAATGACTACAATCAACATGATTACATGTAATTAAGGAAGATTGTAGTTCATTTTATGAGTTTATTTTTATTTTAGACACTAATTTTATAATATTATAAAATGTTTGGGGATACAACGATGTAAAATATATTTAGTCTGCTGAGCTTTCCTCCTGTGTTGCTCAGGATATCATCAGAGCAATATGATAGATTGTAAACGTCATCACAAAAATCTAATGTCTGAATCTGTCACGTCATCATACTAGCGGACTATTGATAAGTTATAAAAGATTCTAATCAATTTTAAATAGTTGTACAAATTTTATGAAATAAAATAACGAATAGAAAAGTATAAATGATAAAAATAAAACAAGAAAAAAACAAGAAAACAACAACAACAACAACAACAACAACAACAACAACAACAACAACAACAACAACAACAACAACAACAACAACAACAACAACAACAACAACAACAACAACAACAACAACAACAACAACAACAACAACAACAACAAACAACAAAAAACAAACAAAGGAAATATGATAAGAAACTGTTAATACATGGAAGATGAAATTATTGAATGTTATTGAAAAGTGCAGTCCAAGTGTTGTTGAGAGATTGGCCGTCTTGGGGTATAGTACGGTGCTTGTGGATTTCTACTGATTCCCTAGTCCTACGTGAGAAATAGTTGCTTTCAGTGCAGATGAGTGATGCTTGTTTTCAAAGGATTCGGTGATTGGTTGCCCATGTGTGTTAGCAACGGAAGACATTTCAGTCTGAGCTTTTGAGCAGCAACCAAGGTGTTCTTTGAGACGGATGCTGAAGTTTCGGCCGGTTTCTCCAATGGAGACTAGGCCACATTCCCAAGGGTTACGGTAAATTCCTAATTACTGTTGTCTAAGCCATGTAAATATGCATGTGAGAAAGTTTGAGCATATTTTTATGACATATAATGTATAAAATCACTTAGCAGACATGCTACTGAAACTACTGAATTTCTTCGTATTTAATTCAATGAACTTATTAATGATTTTTGAAATACCTTTAATATAATAGACCTGATTTGCCCAGGGTCCGCCTTCGCCGTCAGCTTTGCAAGCAGTCGACTTTCCATATTTATCAAACGTCTTTGTTGCCGTAGCACTGGCTGCACACCATCCACCATTTTGAACTGCAAACATACTGTAACCTGCACTTTTTGCAGCCAAAGCACACTTTGTAATGGCGTTCTTTCGTGATCCATATGAGCCGTCCAAAACAGAATTTGTTCCTTCCAATGTGTTGATTGCACGATTACCGGTGTCCTTATAACATCCAACAACATCGTAATCTAAGAAGCAATGGGAACAAAGACATTTGTTAACAGCGAATTGTCTTATTTTTCTGTTATGCGTTTGCTGTTTTGAAGTTCAAATGTACAATATTTTCTTCGTGCAAAAAATAGGACCTTGTACTTGTAATGTTTATTGATTGCCAAATTAGAAGTTGTCCTGAATGACTACAATCAACATGATATGATTACTTGAAATTAAGCAACATTGTAGTTCATTTTATGAGTTTATTTTCATTTTAAACATTAATGTTATAATATTATAAATTGTTTGCGCATACAACCATGTAAAATATAATTAGTCTGCTGAGCTTTCGTCCTGTGTTGCTCAGGACATCATCAGAGCAATATGATAGTTTGTAAACGTCATTACAAAAATGTAACGTCCGAATCTGTCACGTCATCATACTAGTGGACTATTCATAGCTTGTAAAAGATTCTAATCAATTTCTAATAGCTGTGCAAATTTTATGAAATAACATAATGAATAGAAAAGTATAAATGATAAAAATAAAAATAAAAGAAGAAAAAAACAAGAAAGCAAAAGCAACAACAACAACAACAACAACAACAACAACAACAACAACAACAACAACAACAACAACAACAACAACAACAACAACAACAACAACAACAACAACAACAACAACAACAACAACAACAACAACAACATAAAGGAAATATCATAAGGAACTGTAACATGAAAGATGAAATTATTGAACTGAATATTATTGAAAAGCGCAGTCCAAGTTTTGTTGAGAGATTGGCCGTCTTGGGGCATAGTACGGTGCTTGTGTATTTCTACTGATTCCCTAATCCTACGTGAGAAATACTTGCTTTCGGTGCAGATGAGTGATGCTTGTTTCCAAAGGATTCGTTGCCCACGTGTGTTAGCAACGGAAGACATTTCAGTCTAAGCTTTTGAGCAGCATCCAAGGTGTTCTTTGAGTTTTGGCCGGTTTCTCCAATGTAGACACGACCACATTCCCAAGGGATATCGTAAATTCCTAATTAATGTTGTCTTAGCTATGTAAATATGCATATGAGAAATATTAATTTTGAGCATATTTTTATGACATATAATATATAAAATCACTTAGCAGACATGCTAAAGAATTTCTTCGTATTTAATTCAATGAAGTTATTAATGATTTTGGAAATACCTTTAACATAATAAACCTGATTGGCCCAGGGTCCGCCTTCACCGTCAGCTTTGCAAGCAGTCGACTTTCCATATTTATTGAACGTCTTTGTTGCCGTAGCACTGGATGCACACCATCCACCATTTTGAACTGCAAACATACTGTAACCTGCACTTTTTGCAGCCGAAGCACACTTTGCAATGGCGTTCTTTCGTGATCCATACGAGCCGTCTAAACCAGAATTTGTTCCTTCCAATGTGTTGATTGCGCGATTACCGGTGTCCTTATAACATCCAACAACATCGTAATCTAAGAAGCAATGGGAACAAAGACACTTGTTAACAGAATGGTCTTATTTTTCTGTTATACGTTTGCTGTTTTGAAGTTCAAATGTACAATATTTTCTTCGTGCAAAAAATAGGACCTTGTACTTGCGATGTTTAGTGATTGCCCAATTAGAAGTTTTCCTGAATGACTACAATCAACATGATTACATGTAATTAAGGAAGATTGTAGTTCATTTTATGAGTTTATTTTTATTTTAGACACTAATTTTATAATATTATAAAATGTTTGGGGATACAACGATGTAAAATATATTTAGTCTGCTGAGCTTTCCTCCTGTGTTGCTCAGGATATCATCAGAGCAATATGATAGATTGTAAACGTCATCACAAAAATCTAATGTCTGAATCTGTCACGTCATCATACTAGCGGACTATTGATAAGTTATAAAAGATTCTAATCAATTTTAAATAGTTGTACAAATTTTATGAAATAAAATAACGAATAGAAAAGTATAAATGATAAAAATAAAACAAGAAAAAAACAAGAAAACAACAACAACAACAACAACAACAACAACAACAACAACAACAACAACAACAACAACAACAACAACAACAACAACAACAACAACAACAACAACAACAACAACAACAACAACAACAACAACAAACAACAAACAACAAACAAAGGAAATATGATAAGAAACTGTTAATACATGGAAGATGAAATTATTGAATGTTATTGAAAAGTGCAGTCCAAGTGTTGTTGAGAGATTGGCCGTCTTGGGGTATAGTACGGTGCTTGTGGATTTCTACTGATTCCCTAGTCCTACGTGAGAAATAGTTGCTTTCAGTGCAGATGAGTGATGCTTGTTTTCAAAGGATTCGGTGATTGGTTGCCCATGTGTGTTAGCAACGGAAGACATTTCAGTCTGAGCTTTTGAGCAGCAACCAAGGTGTTCTTTGAGACGGATGCTGAAGTTTCGGCCGGTTTCTCCAATGGAGACTAGGCCACATTCCCAAGGGTTACGGTAAATTCCTAATTACTGTTGTCTAAGCCATGTAAATATGCATGTGAGAAAGTTTGAGCATATTTTTATGACATATAATGTATAAAATCACTTAGCAGACATGCTACTGAAACTACTGAATTTCTTCGTATTTAATTCAATGAACTTATTAATGATTTTTGAAATACCTTTAATATAATAGACCTGATTTGCCCAGGGTCCGCCTTCGCCGTCAGCTTTGCAAGCAGTCGACTTTCCATATTTATCAAACGTCTTTGTTGCCGTAGCACTGGCTGCACACCATCCACCATTTTGAACTGCAAACATACTGTAACCTGCACTTTTTGCAGCCAAAGCACACTTTGTAATGGCGTTCTTTCGTGATCCATATGAGCCGTCCAAAACAGAATTTGTTCCTTCCAATGTGTTGATTGCACGATTACCGGTGTCCTTATAACATCCAACAACATCGTAATCTAAGAAGCAATGGGAACAAAGACATTTGTTAACAGCGAATTGTCTTATTTTTCTGTTATGCGTTTGCTGTTTTGAAGTTCAAATGTACAATATTTTCTTCGTGCAAAAAATAGGACCTTGTACTTGTAATGTTTATTGATTGCCAAATTAGAAGTTGTCCTGAATGACTACAATCAACATGATATGATTACTTGAAATTAAGCAACATTGTAGTTCATTTTATGAGTTTATTTTCATTTTAAACATTAATGTTATAATATTATAAATTGTTTGCGCATACAACCATGTAAAATATATTTAGTCTGCTGAGCTTTCGTCCTGTGTTGCTCAGGACATCATCAGAGCAATATGATAGTTTGTAAACGTCATTACAAAAATGTAACGTCCGAATCTGTCACGCCATCATACTAGTGGACTATTCATAGCTTGTAAAAGATTCTAATCAATTTCTAATAGCTGTGCAAATTTTATGAAATAACATAATGAATAGAAAAGTATAAATGATAAAAATAAAAATAAAAGAAGAAAAAAACAAGAAAGCAAAAGCAACAACAACAACAACAACAACAACAACAACAACAACAACAACAACAACAACAACAACAACAACAACAACAACAACAACAACAACAACAACAACAACAACAACAACAACAACAACAACAACATAAAGGAAATATCATAAGGAACTGTAACATGAAAGATGAAATTATTGAACTGAATATTATTGAAAAGCGCAGTCCAAGTTTTGTTGAGAGATTGGCCGTCTTGGGGCATAGTACGGTGCTTGTGTATTTCTACTGATTCCCTAATCCTACGTGAGAAATACTTGCTTTCGGTGCAGATGAGTGATGCTTGTTTCCAAAGGATTCGTTGCCCACGTGTGTTAGCAACGGAAGACATTTCAGTCTAAGCTTTTGAGCAGCATCCAAGGTGTTCTTTGAGTTTTGGCCGGTTTCTCCAATGTAGACACGACCACATTCCCAAGGGATATCGTAAATTCCTAATTAATGTTGTCTTAGCTATGTAAATATGCATATGAGAAATATTAATTTTGAGCATATTTTTATGACATATAATATATAAAATCACTTAGCAGACATGCTAAAGAATTTCTTCGTATTTAATTCAATGAAGTTATTAATGATTTTGGAAATACCTTTAACATAATAAACCTGATTGGCCCAGGGTCCGCCTTCACCGTCAGCTTTGCAAGCAGTCGACTTTCCATATTTATTGAACGTCTTTGTTGCCGTAGCACTGGATGCACACCATCCACCATTTTGAACTGCAAACATACTGTAACCTGCACTTTTTGCAGCCGAAGCACACTTTGCAATGGCGTTCTTTCGTGATCCATACGAGCCGTCTAAACCAGAATTTGTTCCTTCCAATGTGTTGATTGCGCGATTACCGGTGTCCTTATAACATCCAACAACATCGTAATCTAAGAAGCAATGGGAACAAAGACACTTGTTAACAGAATGGTCTTATTTTTCTGTTATACGTTTGCTGTTTTGAAGTTCAAATGTACAATATTTTCTTCGTGCAAAAAATAGGACCTTGTACTTGCGATGTTTAGTGATTGCCCAATTAGAAGTTTTCCTGAATGACTACAATCAACATGATTACATGTAATTAAGGAAGATTGTAGTTCATTTTATGAGTTTATTTTTATTTTAGACACTAATTTTATAATATTATAAAATGTTTGGGGATACAACGATGTAAAATATATTTAGTCTGCTGAGCTTTCCTCCTGTGTTGCTCAGGATATCATCAGAGCAATATGATAGATTGTAAACGTCATCACAAAAATCTAATGTCTGAATCTGTCACGTCATCATACTAGCGGACTATTGATAAGTTATAAAAGATTCTAATCAATTTTAAATAGTTGTACAAATTTTATGAAATAAAATAACGAATAGAAAAGTATAAATGATAAAAATAAAACAAGAAAAAAACAAGAAAACAACAACAACAACAACAACAACAACAACAACAACAACAACAACAACAACAACAACAACAACAACAACAACAACAACAACAACAACAACAACAACAACAACAACAACAACAACAACAACAACAACAACAAACAACAAACAACAAACAAAGGAAATATGATAAGAAACTGTTAATACATGGAAGATGAAATTATTGAATGTTATTGAAAAGTGCAGTCCAAGTGTTGTTGAGAGATTGGCCGTCTTGGGGTATAGTACGGTGCTTGTGGATTTCTACTGATTCCCTAGTCCTACGTGAGAAATAGTTGCTTTCAGTGCAGATGAGTGATGCTTGTTTTCAAAGGATTCGGTGATTGGTTGCCCATGTGTGTTAGCAACGGAAGACATTTCAGTCTGAGCTTTTGAGCAGCAACCAAGGTGTTCTTTGAGACGGATGCTGAAGTTTCGGCCGGTTTCTCCAATGGAGACTAGGCCACATTCCCAAGGGTTACGGTAAATTCCTAATTACTGTTGTCTAAGCCATGTAAATATGCATGTGAGAAAGTTTGAGCATATTTTTATGACATATAATGTATAAAATCACTTAGCAGACATGCTACTGAAACTACTGAATTTCTTCGTATTTAATTCAATGAACTTATTAATGATTTTTGAAATACCTTTAATATAATAGACCTGATTTGCCCAGGGTCCGCCTTCGCCGTCAGCTTTGCAAGCAGTCGACTTTCCATATTTATCAAACGTCTTTGTTGCCGTAGCACTGGCTGCACACCATCCACCATTTTGAACAGCAAACATACTGTAACCTGCACTTTTTGCAGCCAAAGCACACTTTGTAATGGCGTTCTTTCGTGATCCATATGAGCCGTCCAAAACAGAATTTGTTCCTTCCAATGTGTTGATTGCACGATTACCGGTGTCCTTATAACATCCAACAACATCGTAATCTAAGAAGCAATGGGAACAAAGACATTTGTTAACAGCGAATTGTCTTATTTTTCTGTTATGCGTTTGCTGTTTTGAAGTTCAAATGTACAATATTTTCTTCGTGCAAAAAATAGGACCTTGTACTTGTAATGTTTATTGATTGCCAAATTAGAAGTTGTCCTGAATGACTACAATCAACATGATATGATTACTTGAAATTAAGCAACATTGTAGTTCATTTTATGAGTTTATTTTCATTTTAAACATTAATGTTATAATATTATAAATTGTTTGCGCATACAACCATGTAAAATATATTTAGTCTGCTGAGCTTTCGTCCTGTGTTGCTCAGGACATCATCAGAGCAATATGATAGTTTGTAAACGTCATTACAAAAATGTAACGTCCGAATCTGTCACGCCATCATACTAGTGGACTATTCATAGCTTGTAAAAGATTCTAATCAATTTCTAATAGCTGTGCAAATTTTATGAAATAACATAATGAATAGAAAAGTATAAATGATAAAAATAAAAATAAAAGAAGAAAAAAACAAGAAAGCAAAAGCAACAACAACAACAACAACAACAACAACAACAACAACAACAACAACAACAACAACAACAACAACAACAACAACAACAACAACAACAACATAAAGGAAATATCATAAGGAACTGTAACATGAAAGATGAAATTATTGAACTGAATATTATTGAAAAGCGCAGTCCAAGTTTTGTTGAGAGATTGGCCGTCTTGGGGCATAGTACGGTGCTTGTGTATTTCTACTGATTCCCTAATCCTACGTGAGAAATACTTGCTTTCGGTGCAGATGAGTGATGCTTGTTTCCAAAGGATTCGTTGCCCACGTGTGTTAGCAACGGAAGACATTTCAGTCTAAGCTTTTGAGCAGCATCCAAGGTGTTCTTTGAGTTTTGGCCGGTTTCTCCAATGTAGACACGACCACATTCCCAAGGGATATCGTAAATTCCTAATTAACTCTTTCTTGTCCGAATCGGTCTTTAGTATTTTATTCTGGCTAACGCCAGACGATTTTATTCACCTCTGGGGAAGCCCCCGGACAGGAATGAGTTATAAACTATCTCTTTAACTCTTTCTTGTCCGAATCGGTCTTTAGTATTTTATTCTGGCTAACGCCAGACGATTTTATTCACCTCTGGGGAAGCCCCCGGACAGGAATGAGTTAATGTTGTCTTAGCTATGTAAATATGCATATGAGAAATATTAATTTTGAGCATATTTTTATGACATATAATATATAAAACACTTAGCAGACATGCTAAAGAATTTCTTCGTATTTAATTCAATGAAGTTATTAATGATTTTGGAAATACCTTTAACATAATAAACCTGATTGGCCCAGGGTCCGCCTTCACCGTCAGCTTTGCAAGCAGTCGACTTTCCATATTTATTGAACGTCTTTGTTGCCGTAGCACTGGATGCACACCATCCACCATTTTGAACTGCAAACATACTGTAACCTGCACTTTTTGCAGCCGAAGCACACTTTGTAATGGCGTTCTTTCGTGATCCATACGAGCCGTCTAAAACAGAATTTGTTCCTTCCAATGTGTTGATTGCGCGATTACCGGTGTCCTTATAACATCCAACAACATCGTAATCTAAGAAGCAATGGGAACAAAGACACTTGTTAACAGAATGGTCTTATTTTTCTGTTATACGTTTGCTGTTTTGAAGTTCAAATGTACAATATTTTCTTCGTGCAAAAAATAGGACCTTGTACTTGTAATGTTTATTGATTGCCAAATTAGAAGTTTTCCTGAATGACTACAATCAACATGATATGATTACATGCAATTAAGCAACATTGTAGTTCATTTTATGAGTTTATTTTTATGTTAAACATTAATGTTATAATATTATAAATTGTTTGCGCATACAACGATGTAAAACATATTTAGTCTGCTGAGCTTTCGTCCTGTGTTGCTCAGGACATCATCAGAGCAATATGATAGATTGTAAACGTTATTACAAAAATCTAATGTCTGAATCTGTCACGTCATCATATTAGCGGACTCATCATGCTATTGGTAAGTTATAAAAGATTCTAATCAATTTTAAAAAGTTGTACAAATTTTATGAAATAATATAATAAATAGCAAAGTATAAATGATAAAAATAAAACAAGAAAAAAACAAGAAAACAACAACAACAACAACAACAACAACAACAACAGCAACAACAACAACAACAACAACAACAACAACAACAACAACAACAACAACAACAACAACAACAACAACAACAACAACAACAACAACAACAACAACAACAACAACAACAACAACAACAACAAAGGAAATATGATAAGAAACTGCTAATACATGAAAGATGAAATTATTGAATGTTATTGAAATGTGCAGTCCAAGTGTTGTTGAGAGATTGGCCTAATTGTTGGGACATAGTATGGTGCTTGTGGATTTCTACTGATTCCCTAATCCTACGCGAGAAATAGTTTCTTTCGGTGCTGAGGAGTGATGCTTGTTTGCAAAGGATTCAGTGATTGGTTGCGCACATGTGTTAGCAACGGAAGACATTTCAGTCTGAGCTTCTGAACAGCAACCAGTTGTTCTTTAATTGAGACGGATGCTAAAGTTTTGGCCGGTTTCTCCAATTTAGACTAGACTACATTCCCAAGGGATACGATAAATTCCTAATTAAGCCATGTAAATATCCATGTGAGAAATTTTGAGCATATTCTTTTGGCGTATAATATATAAAATCAATTAGCAGACATGCTACTGAATTTCTTCGTATTTAATTCCATGAAATTAATGATTTTTGAAATACCTTTAATATAATAAACCTGATTGGCCCAGGGTCCGCCTTCACCGTCAGCTTTGCAAGCAGTCGACTTTCCATATTTATTGAACGTCTTTGTTGCCGTAGCACTGGATGCACACCATCCACCATTTTGAACTGCAAACATACTGTAACCTGCACTTTTTGCAGCCAAAGCACACTTTGCAATGGCGTTCTTTCGTGATACATACGAGCCGTCTAAAACAGAATGTGTTCCTTCCAATGTGTTGATTGCGCGATTACCGGTGTCCTTATAACATCCAACAACATCGTAATCTAAGAAACAATGGGAAGAAAGACATTTGTTAGCAGAATTGTCTTATTTTTCTGTTATACGTTTGCTGTTTTGAAGTTCAAATGTACAATATTTTCTTCGTGCAAAAAATAGGACCTTGTACTAGCGATGTTTAGTGATTGCCCAATTAGAAGTTTTCCTGAATGACTACAATCAACATGATTACATGTAATTAAGGAACATTGTAGTTCATTTTATGAGTTTATTTTTATGTTAAACATTAATGTTATAATGTTATAAATTGTTTGCGCATACAACCATGTAAAATATATTTAGTCTGCTGAGCTTTCGTCCTGTGTTGCTTAGGACATCATCGGAGGAATATGATAGATTGTAAACGTTATTACAAAAATCTAATGTCTGAATCTGTCACGTCATCATACTAGCGAACTATTGAGAAGTTATAAAAGATTCTAAATCAATTTTAAATAGTTGTACAAATTTTATGAAATAATATAATGAATAGCAAAGTATAAATGATAAAAATAAAAGAAGAAAAAAACAAGAAAACAACAACAACAACAACAACAACAACAACAACAACAACAACAACAACAACAACAACAACAGCAACAACAACAACAACAACAACAACAACAACAACAACAACAACAACAACAACAACAACAACAACAACAACAACAACAACAACAACAACAACAACAACAACAACAACAACAACAACAACAACAAAACAAAGGAAATATGAGAAGAAACTGTTAATACATGAAAGATGAAATTATTGAATGTTATTGAAAAGTGCAGTCCAAGTGTTGTTGAGAGATTGGTCGTCTTGGGGCATAGTACGGTGCTTGTGGATTTCTACTGATTCCCTAGTCCTACGTGAGAAATAGTTGCTTTCGGTGCAGATGAGTGATGCTTGTTTCCAAAGGATTCAGTGATAGGTTGCCCACGTGTGTTAGCAACGGAAGACATTTCAGTCTGAGCTTTTGAGCAGCAACCAAGGTGTTCTTTAAGACGGATGCTGATGTTTTGGCTGGTTTCTCCAATGGAGACTAGGCCACATTCCCAAGGGTTACGGTAAATTCCTAATTACTGTTGTCTAAGCCATGTAAATATGCATGTGAGAAATTTTGAGCATATTTTTATGACATATAATGTATAAAATCACTTAGCAGACATGCTACTGAATTTCTTCGTATTTAATTCAATGAAATTATTAATGATTTTTGAAATACCTTTAATATAATAGACCTGATTTGCCCAGGGTCCGCCTTCGCCGTCAGCTTTGCAAGCAGTCGACTTTCCATATTTATCAAACGTCTTTGTTGCCGTAGCACTGGCTGCACACCATCCACCATTTTGAATTGCAAACATACTGTAACCTGCACTTTTTGCAGCCAAAGCACACTTTGTAATGGCGTTCTTTCGTGATCCATATAAGCCGTCCAAAACAGAATTTGTTCCTTCCAATGTGTTGATTGCGCGATTACCGGTGTCCTTATAACATCCAACAACATCGTAATCTAAGAAGCAAAGGGGACAAAGACATTTGTTAAAAAATTGCTTTGCTATATTTTCTCTGTTGCGTTTTCTGTATTGAGTTACATGTATTCTTGCAATGTACGACAGTTTCCCGTGTGAAGTAGAATCTTTTCCTTCCAAATTCCAATATTTTGAATGCTTGATTAGAAATGTTCTTTGTAATAACAATTATAAAATAAGGTGTTCTCTACGGACGCTCTGATTGGCTGGGACCCGTGCATTTATAAGAGTATGAAACGTAAATGGCGTGGAGTGGCGTATAGGATCGCGTCGCCTGGTGGGAAAAATCTAACGAACTTTCAAAACTATCCCATTTTTAGTTTGTTTTTTCTTCTTCATATTTTATAAATCAAATAAAACATTCCGCTCCTGTGCATATGCACTTTTGTAAAGGCACATTTGACGTCATTTGAACATGAAAGAAGTATTTCAACTAACTTCTTTCGTCTTTCAACTTCTTTCTTTCGTCTTCAAATGACGTCAAACGTGCTTTTATAAGAGTACATATGCACGGAGCTTTATGTTTTATTTGTTAAATAAAGTTCAAAAACCAGCTCCATTGGGAAAAAACAAAATCGGGAAATTTCTTGCATGTGAAGGTTGCGAAAGCCGCTAATTTGCCAGGAAATATTAGCAATCACTCGGTGAGAAAAACATGTGTTTTGCATATAATGGATGCTAATATTCCAGGGAATTACGTGCATGGCTCAACTGAGTGGACATAAGAATTTGAAAAGCCTAGATATGCCTATAAAACAGCTTCTATATTTCTTTAGAAATTTATTATTAATAAATTTAGGTTAATGCGAGGGAGTAAGAGATAATGTATCTCCTGCCTCAAAGCGATCATTGAGTGTGGTTCAGATGCAAAAGCCAGATAAATAAAGTGCATAAAGATTCCCCCTTATCAAAACAAAATTCCTCCTTGAGGCAATGATATAAATGAATGCGGCAAAGGGTGACGGTGGTCATTCTATCACGGACTCACAGTCAGAGAGCTCACTCAAATCGTTCTGTAAAATAGCAGTCTAAGGTTTTCGGGGATTTTTATCATTCATCATCTGACTTGCATGGTCCCCGGCTTAATGAAATCCAATCGCCTGTCACTTTCAAGCAAACCATTACAACTGAAGCTCTGGTATGCAACCGAGTACGTTCCTTGCTTCCCGTCCCTAGCATATATATACTTGTGGCTTTACATCGCGTGAGGTTTGGGATTTCTTCCTTAAATTTCTTCCTTTATAATACTAGACCTCGAGAATAACTCAAATGACTCGGCCGGCTTAATAATGCTTGTCGACAGCCACTTCAGTCTCGGTCAGTCGACGATAAATGTAAGGATACAAAAAGAAAGAAAAGAATAGTATATATTTAAATAATGAGGCAATCTCACAACTGTTCGAAACCTTCGATATCCTTCAATAGTTCTTAACTAACGCGTTAATTTCTGACACTAAACACTTCAACGCATGATCATGAACGGCATGACTGCCTCATTCGAGGTCTTATTGTCATTTCATTACCCTCGGCTACAAGCCCAGATACAACAAACCAAACATAATCTGTTTCTCAAAATATCCAGCAGTTCAAACCCGTGACCGACGAAGGAATATCACTAAGACCGTCGAAAGTCCTGCTAAAGGAAATTATCGAAAAGTACGTCTGTTGTTTGACGTAATTCAAGATATGATACGGAACGGCACAGTGACAGTGCCGCTTCACAATTTTAAAGAAATTTCCGTGCGCGCGCCTTGATAATATTTATACCTTGGCGATCGGCGACAGCATGCCTTTCTGAAGAGATTATTAATAATCCGTTTCGGCCCACGCATATTGGCGTATTGTGGCCTGTTATGAAAACCTGTTTTCTTCCAAATTAATATTTTAGCCAAAAATCATTGCAGAGTCCCAGCCTATTAGTTTCTTTCTGTTTCACCCTCTTACGATCTGTTATTGCACAACCCTTCCCTTTGTTTTGTTTTTGCGTGTTTTTCCTGCGTTTTGCTCTGCTTTGCTTTGTCCCCTTTTTCTTGTTTATACCAATATTAGATGACAGTTCATATTAAAAGCAAAGACGGAAGGCCCGTTGCCACGGCGACACACAGAGATTAAAGCAAAGACTCTCCTGAGACACACGCAAGTTCAGAACATAACCGCAATTGACGCAAAACGCACGGCGTTATTTTTGTTCAGTTCCGCAATAGCCTATTCTATTTTATCCAACATCGTTGATCGATCGTCACCCCTAGACAGTACTCAACGAACCATGTGTAAAAATTACAAATCCAATAATAATGACAATAATCAAGAACCAATTTCCTACGTTGATGCATGCTAACTATAGCTTGAGCTTGGCGTTGTTTCGCAAGATATTGACACTCGGCACAAAATTTGTAACATAATTGCTTTGTGGAGAAGCTGCTGGTTTCGTCTTGGCTCCACCCAACTTTTTCCTGTCATTGGCTTTTCCCACAGGGTTTTTACCAGCGTCAGGTTTTTTCTGGCCTTCCTGACATTCCAGCATGTAAGCTTTGAGTGTCGGTATTTGCCTAACAGCGCCCCGTTTCACACATCAGTAGTACAACTATACTAATAGCGTCAACTGCGGTCATTATAATCCAATATCCATAAATATTTCTACTTTCTAATTATTCGTACATTAAAATAATATACTTTTACTACTATACAAATCCAAAACCTTCAGTGGGGGAATTATCACTGCGTTCAATTCGTGGCAGGAAGTGCTGTCATCCTTATCACTTCACAGAAGTGCTGTGCCTCACACACTTCACCCACGTGAAGGATTTGGATGCGGTGAGGCATTTTTTGACCTTACAAGTGCTGAGCACCCCTCAGACTTCGTCAATGTCTCTAAAATGGGCGCTCCCCATTTTAGGCCGCCGGACAGGACACCCTCCTCCCGGTTCAGTTACTTCCTCGCTATCTCCTTTTGCCACAATTCATTACAATCAATGCCTCTGTCTCAGTTTGTATAATTAAAATACGACCGTGTTCATTAATATATATTAATCAACCAAGTTCACAAATGGCGGCGGCTTGGTGAGTATACATGCAAGTTCATGGAAAACAGACCGTTAGCCGTGAACGTTAAGTTTAATTTGCGAGAGAAACAAGCTAAAAGGAGAAGAAGTTTCGAAGAAACAATAAGAACACCACAACAAAATGTCTCGGATTGCTTCATAGTTTAAAGCTGAAAGTTGGGAAGAAACTCGCCTGGAGAAGGCAAAACCAATCGTCGAATTACTAGCAATTAAACACATGAACGGTACAACCTTTTGGATAAATTCTTGTAACAACCCACGTTTTAATATATGCATACGATTCGTTTTTGTATGAATGACCTTAACCCCCTGTCACATGCCAATCTTGCAATTGTAGCTCCTACCTCGTGGAAACGAAGTAAATATAATAATAGAGTGTAATTGGCTGTCAAAGACAATTTTCATTCGAAAATTTACAACAGCAAGGGTCAGAAAATAAAAAGAACTTGTGTCACGTTCTATAGATAAATATCTAGAAGACACTATAGTGTCCAAAGAGAATCACTGAATGGTGAAACATTCTCAGTAAAACACGCCAAAAACAAACGATAATCACGAAGACTAAAATTCAAATATAGGATATTTTCGTCGTCAAAAAGAGCATCTTGTTCTTCCAATGTTTTCATTTCTCGATTAAAAATATCCTGCATGATTACAATCAATTCAAACAATAGTGCTGTGAGTAATCCATTTCATGAATTTATCAGTTCGTTATTTTGAAAATTTTTTCTCAGCCATAAAATTCAGGATTAAATTTTGAGCAGACGTTTATGACATATATAATATACTAGAAATATGTTAACACAAAACCCCTCGCCCTCTTGTACACGAATTTTTGTAGATATCCCTCAGATTAGAAAAAAGGTTTTAAAGTCTTAAACTGACACGAACACCTTCGCGATTTTTTTCATTGGAAGCCTGGAACTAGCCGCTCGTGTTGGAACAATTCAAAATACTTTAAATTTTTAATTAAAGTATAATATTTGAAATAAAAGAACTTGTTTACTCTAATTTTTTAAGGAAAAGGTAATAAAAGAAAAATTCAAGACAATAGTTAGAAAAACGTTGAGATGAAGAAAATTGCAGGTCGCATCCAGGGTTTGAACTCGACCATTTCGCATGCGAACGGACGATGTTACCAGGCCACCGAAGCAGGCGTCAAAGTTTCAGAAAAATATTAGGGTTATATTTTACAGTT
Source organism: Corallium rubrum (assembly GCA_964035015.1). Lineage (NCBI taxonomy): Eukaryota > Metazoa > Cnidaria > Anthozoa > Scleralcyonacea > Coralliidae > Corallium > Corallium rubrum. The sequence goes on from OZ035998.1 coordinate 31,751,860, forward strand.
CTTACTTTCCATGTTTACAACATTGCTAGAGCACTGAAAATATTTGCATTTTTCAAAGGTATTGAACATCTGACTAGCTGCCACGGCAATATTAATTTATTGACATTTCAAATTCATTTAGAATAGCAAAAACAAATTTCATCTCAAAATCTGAAGTGTTAAAAAGGTTTGGTCTTCACTCTTTACATCTGGGGCCAGTTGTACAAGTCACGGATAGCTTATCTAGTAAATAAGTCCTAGCTAAAGAACAACACTAATTGTGCTTTGAACAATCTAATTCAGTAAATCGACTTATGTATCAGATACTGCTGTTCCCTGGATAAAAGTTAAATTGGGTTGTTCAAAGCACCACTAGGGTGGTTCTCTAGCTAAGACTTCGGGCTTCACACAACTAGCCCCAGTAATGTATGAACATGCAGCATCAGCATTTATATGTTTCACAGACAAAAAAATTGCTCCTTTTTCGATCTTTTTGCCAAAATTATAAAGAAACTACGCTAAGTTACAAGTGGTTTTACCATAATAAAATATTTAAAAGGAGATGAGACGGCATCCAACAACGGTCAAGCGAAAACATAACGCGGGTACGTTTAAAATACTTCAAGGACGCACAAAATAGAGAACAAAATAATTACTGTAACAGTGATAGCATATATTAAAACAAGGAAACTCGAACAACATTGCCACTAAATGTTCGTGATGTAATATTGAAAGCGGTCGCTCTATATTTCTACCGTAAGCTTAATTAACCTTTTCGGCCTTTTTCTCCCTTGTTTTTTTTTCGCTATTGCTTTTTCCTCCTTTCGAATTTCTGTGTGAAGGGTTTTCCTCCACTAAGGATGTTGTTCTGCTTTGCCTTTATGCGTAAACGTTGATTTGTTTCTGTCCTTATGAACCCCAAATAGCCTTTTCTGAAGTATTTTTTACTAGAACAAATTATGTTATTGACGTACACAGGGAGCAGAGAAGTCAAGTATGAGTTATATTTACTGAACGTCTTACCTTTGACAACTTATGAATCAATTCACAAACCCGTACGGCTTGGCAAGGTAGCAAATACTTCGTGTATTAAAATTCAAGCAAATTCATTACACCGCAGCCTAAAGTATTGTGGGCTCGCATGCGAGCTGATTGATCAACATAGATTTCGGGTTACCATCGGGGTACATCGGCTAGGCATATCGGTTCCGAAGCAAGCTTCGCTGACGTTCGGGCAATGCGAGCCCACAATACTATAGGCTGCGGTGTAATGAATGTTTGAATTTTAATACACGAAGTGTTTGCTAACTTGCCAAGCCGTACGAGTTGAAAATCCAGCCATCCAAAGCCATCCAGGTTTGTGAATTGATTCATAAGTTGTCAAAGGTAAGACGTTCAGTAAATGTAACTCATACCTGACTTCTCTGCTCCCTGTGTGACGTATAGATTTGATTGTTCCCAGTGCCCCACAATCCTTACCGCGCAAATGAAAGTGCCCCACAATCCTTATCACGCAAATGAACGTATATGCATGCGTAAACTCGCTAGAATAAACATCAAGAGAAGCCGTGGCGACAACAAACAGACAGCGAAGACTAAGTAAGATTCGACTATTCATTTGTATTTTAAAAAAAGGGTAAAGAAAATTACGAAGCTAAGGGGTAATTTCAGAATATGTTGCAATATTGACAAAGAAGCCACGCACAAATTATCTACCTTACCTTTTTGGTAGTATGCTTATAATTTTAACTTTTGTGTCCGACTCTCGGACGAGTCCAAATATTTCGGT
>OZ035998.1:31758627-31973627 GCA_964035015.1 Corallium rubrum
AGAGAAAACGGACAAAACGAGTAGCAGAACCAACGTGATCCTTGCCATTTTTGAAGTCACCAAATAATTTCTTAACGGCTATATAAATATATAATGATATAAATATAGATGTGTTATAAAAATTGTCTGGCGTTAGCCAGAATAAAATACTAAATTTAAATTTTTAACGCAAATAATTAAAAAATTAAAATTTGTCAGTTGTTTGCTGTACAAGCTGTGTTACAGCAAAGCACTTCCTCTACGCACGCAGAAAAACAGAGATTTCCGTCATAGGCCAGGTTACCAAGGCTCGAAGTGATCCCAAAATATTTTTCTGCCTGTGAAGGGAGCTGAGAGCTATGATTTAGCAACCAGTATCCGCAAAAACTACATGATCTGTATAGATCCACTACAAACATTACAAATATCCACAAAGCAAAATATTTTATTGATCGCCACTTGCCGAAGCTTACTGACCTGCAAACGCTCGAACAGGCCTTTCTTCATAAATGTTTTTGTTCGAAGCGTGTTCGGTCAGTTGACTTTTCCCACAACGAATTCACTAACTTCATTACCTTTTCCACAGAATGTAGTAAATACCCCTAGTTATATGCTGCGATAAGTAAAGTTTACTCTCGAAAGCTAAAAGCGGTTAAAACCAATAAATTATTTTTCCAAGTAAAAGTGCTCGCCTCGCAACCGACATATACATTGCGGGTTTTTTCTAAAGGTAAAAGGTCCAATGCAACATTGAAACATTCAATGAAATATCGCAGGAACGTTGGGTTATGACCACCCAAAGTTATCACATAGGCGGAGAAAATTAAAAAACATGCAAACGCTGCAATTCAACACCAAAAAATTATGTTATGGCCCGCGGCATAAACTCGAAATCAAATCAACTCGATCAGCTATCTTCAGTATATCAGAGTATATCTATTAATGAGCTAAAGTTGAGTTGATTTTAGTAATTAAATTGAAAGAAAGGATAACGTATAAAGAGAGATTTAGAGAAAGTAAATTTAAAGTAAGTATCACGGTACCTTGTTCTTGAACTTTTACAAATAGAAAAAGAAGAAGAAATATGTACAAGTGTAGCGTTCCGCAACAACAAGTACTCAAACACACACGCTTTATTCCTTCCAAAAACCTCTCCTATAGTTTACAAGACATCTTATTTTATACTATCGCTACAGGAAGACTATGTCTACGATTGACGTAAAGGGAACTTCTACTTACGTATACAAGACAGGAAGAACAAACAAGAGAATCAACGACATATTTATTTTACTATTTACGTATACGATTATCTAATTGCGTACGTACATCGAAGTGTCATATATCAATTAAGAGTCTATTGCTCAATATTCTTAATTGGAAAGTGTATTCTCCATTGGAAAGTGTTTCTCCATGCTTTCGAGTGAGACAGAGGTTTAATTTGGTTGTGGTGAACAACGCCAGACTTATAATTCCGTATTGTTTTTTTTTGTCTAACAATTTTTTAATTAAGTCATCTTTACATTTGCCCCAAGCGTTTAAGATGTAAAAATACAAGTTAAGACATTATAACGAACTAAGAAGGAGACTACTACAGACATTGAAAAACATATTAAAGATTGATTTAAAGTACATGCATGCAATATATATACAATATATATATATATATATATATATATATATATATATATATATATATATATATATATATTATATATATATATACTTAAAACACTCATTAATAATTCATGAAGAAAACACAAAAGAAATCATGACCGTGAAGGAGGTTGTATATCTAATACAAACCACACGTGGTTGTATCACATATACAACCACTAGTGGTTGTATATCAGGTCACTATCTCCGCCCTAAAACATTGAAATTGAGCTTTTTCTGAATTAATCTGAACAAATATTACTCATATTAACAGCGGGATATGTCATATATTGACCCGAGGGGTCGAAGGTCCCGAGGGTCAATATATGACTTATTATATATCCCAAGTTCGAGGTATATAACCGACTTATATCACGATTGAGGAGGTTTTCGAACAAGGTTTCGTCAATTTCGAAGAGTTTCGATCAAGATTTTTCGAGTTTTGTCGACAAGTTTTATCCAATTATTTATGCACGGGATATAACCTGTATATACACCGATCGTGATATAATATATATATATATATATATATATATATATATGTATATACATATATGTAATGTTTACAACACGAGCGGCCATGTTGTATTGAATATACAATCACGAGCCGAATGAATGAATAGTAAACTGTATCAGAAGAGTATACAGCCACTAGTGGTTGTAACTAATTAGCATCACTGGTTTTCGGCTTGTATGGGGTTTACAGTTGTATACATGTGACGTAATTTCTGAAATTGGATTGGCTGCAAAACTCATGAATTAGTAATGATTTCACAAATATATATATATATATATATATATATATATATATATATATATATATATATATATATATATATATACATATATATATATATATATATATATATATATATATATATATATATATATATATATATATATATATATATATATATACATATATAATTAACAAATAAAACATAAAGTTCCGTGCATATGTACTCTTATAAAGGTTCGTTTGACGTTTGGTCTCTCCTGTGCTTCGAAGGTTTCATGTCGTGCACTTTTAACATGAGCCTCTGGCTCGGATGATTGGGCGACCACATCCTGTGTTTACGACGTTAAATAAATCATTACTCAATCATTACTCATTGACGTCATTTGAACACGAAAGAAGTTGAGACGAGGCGATAGCCGAGTGCCTTTAAGGCCCATTTCCACTCAGGAGAATTTTCTTTGGACAGGACATTTTCTTTTGTCTCAAACTCATTAGTTCTGCCCAAGAGCTCACAAGACAAAGGGAAATTTCCTGTCCAAGGAAAATTCTCCTGAGTGGAAATGGGCCTTTACACTTCTTTCGTGTCAGTCAAATGACGTCAAACGAACCTTTATAAGTGTACATATGCACAGGAGCGGTGTGTTTTATTTGTCTTATAAAATAAGAAGAGGAAAAAATAAGCTAAAAGTGGGATAGTTTTGAAGGTTCGCTAGATTTTCCCGCCAGGTGACGCCATCCTACGCCATTTTACGTCATTCATGATCTTCATACTCTTATAAATGCACGGAGCCCAGCCAATCAGAGCGTGCGTAGTGGACACCTTACTTTATATATATATATATATATATATATATATATATATATATATATATATATATATATATATTCGGCCCGCCATTGTAGATGCCCATAAAGATCGGACACGAATATTTTAACTTACTTATCAAATTGTAAGTGTAAATGGTGAAAATAGTTTGTTTAAGAGTCGTAGAAAAGGTTAAATAAGATCATTTGAACTCAGAAAAAGCTGAATTTGAACCACTATAATGCCTATTAACTTTGATAAAAACATTGATGTTAATAATCAATGTTTTATCCGTATTTAAAGATACTGATTAAACATTCATTTCTTTTGAATTTTCGTCATGAATTATTAATGAATTTGATAAATATAATACATATATACATACTAATTGAATTTGAATAGTGTTTTTAGGGCCGCTCTTGAATTCTTACCAGTTTCTGCCTCGCAGTGATCGACAGAATCGCTTACTTAAATTGTTGTATAGCGCCACGTCACCGCTGTGTTGTAGTCTCATTTAAATAATATTAATCTAATTTTAGGATAACATCATTATCTCAAATATCCTGCACACTAATCAACTCTGGCGTGCACAAAAACCGCCCTGACACAAGCGAGTAATCGTATAGAACAAAAATCCATCAAAAACTGTCCTGAAACACCCAAATAATGAGGGAATGTCTCAAAATTCATTAGAACTACAGAATATTTTGAACCAATATTTTGCATCTGTACGGCAGAAATTGGCTTCCAAAATACCGAATTCTTCAAATCAATTTATGAGCTATTTACCAAGATCTAATCAATTCGGTTCTTTTCCTTTTAGACCAGTTTTACCTATAGAAATTGAATTAGAAATAATGTTGATACCCCTTAACAAGGCACTCGAATTTTAAGGTGTATAAGAAATTTAATATCAACACCTTTACCTAAACTCATAAACAAATCAATTGAAACCTGAATATATCCTTCCAAATTAAAAATTGCTAAAGTTATACCAATCTATAAATGTGACGATGCTACTGACCCAGTTTGCAGAGTATAACAAGTGCACGCACAAGTTTTTTTTGTGCTTCGTCATTTTGCACACTAAAATGTCACATTGTACACGCCAAATACATAAATTTTCTCTACTAATTGCTGCTCTAAGCTCTGTAACCTCTGTTCTGAGACTTTTTTTAATCGTTACTTAGACACAACTCAAGAGACAAGAGTCACTGAGTCAAGAAATATTTCGTCAAAACTCAGAAGTTGCTGGTTGATTATTGCCAAGATAGCTGTCCGTTTGCACGCAATGCACGCCACTAAAATTTTTTTGCACGCACAAGATCTCGTCGAGTTCTGCTATACTCTGCAAACTGGCTACTGACCCCGGCAATTGTAGACCCATTTCAATTCTTTCGGTGTTCAACCGAATTTTTGAAAAAGTAATGTATCATCGACTTAAATCTTTTCTTGTGTCACAAAATGGCCGAACGATTTCGCTTGTAAACGTGCTCTTTTTATTTTAACTATCCTCGATCACAACAACAACCAAAACTTAAGTCTTACATTCCGCTTACGTCAATGCAACCCTATGGGCGGCCGTTACCACCAACAATAGTACGGCAGTGAAATGGAACAGCTTATTGTGAGATGACTCAACAAAAACACAAATGATCCATCGTAATATGAAGTGATTCAACTTTCCGGTGAGGAATCATTGATACTAAACAGAAATGATGCAACATAAATTGAAATGGCTGAACAGTGCGCAGTGAAATGACTGAACAAGTTGTGCAATGATTCAACTAAATATGAATTGATTCAACGTATCGTGCAATGATTCGATAGATTGTGTGATGGTTCAACTATTGGTTGTGAAATGATAGAACTTGTTATGAAATCATTCAACTAGTGCGATGATCCAACTTAAGTCAGTGAAATGGCCTAACTTGAAATAGCCTAACGTGAAATGGCCTAACTTGAAATAGCCTACTGTGAAATGGCCTAACTTGAAATAGCCTAATGTGAAATGGCCTAACTTGAAATAGCCCACTGTGAAATGGCCTAACTTGACTAGCCCAATGTGAAATGGCCTAACTAGAAATAGCCTACTGTGAAACAGGGTAATGTGAAACGGCCTAACTTGAAATATATAGCCTAATGTGAAATAGCCTAATATGAAAAGGCCTAACATGAAATGGTCTAATGTGAAATAGCCTAACTTGAAATAGCCTAATGTTGAAATGGCCTAATATGAAATAACGTAATGTGACACTAGCATTGCATCCCACGGCGTTCGCTCGCAATTTCTTCCCAAAATGTCGATAATAGAATTTTATAAAATTAAACTTGAATGTTAATTGAGTAATCTTGATTATTCGTATAATAGCAAGGAATATCTATGAAAAGAACACTAAAGATTGTGGGTATAAAATTAAATTCGGCAAACTGTTAATTGAAATTGCATCAATGTCAATGGATGTCCGTGACTAACTGCGGTCGACTAACTGCGAATGTTTGCTGAAATCTTACTGAAAGCAATGCGTCTCACAGCGTTCGGTTTATAAAACTTAAATTATATCTTCTCAGTTTGTTTTTAATTAATCAGTGTCAGAAATCTTCTCAGTTCATGTGCAGCCATTTGACAGATTATGCATGGGCGCTATATAGCCTTAAGCGAATCGCGTTTATACTGAAATGGAAATCAGCGAGTGTAACTATAAGTCGAGGGTCGAGAGTCGAAGAGTCGAGGGTCGAGAGTCGAGGTCGAGAGTCGAGAGTCGAGAGTCGAAGTCGAGGATTGAAGTCGAGAGTCAATAAATTGACTAGAAAACACCAAAAAATCACTATATACTATAATCGATTATATATCGCAACATTGTGTCTTATTTCTACGCACCACGGGATATATTTATAACCGATATACAAAATAGCGATGTATGCGTCGCTTTTTAGCGCCAGAGTAATTATGTGGAGATATGTTAACATAATATAAATTTATATAGCCCACATTATTTTACTCTGCGTAATGCCAGGCGTCGTTTTGTTTGTGAAAAGAAAGTTTCAAGTGAGTCAAGTTACTTTCTAGAGACTTGCCGATTGCGTTTCGGTCGTGTGTTACACTGTTAGTGATGGATAAGAAAGCTATTTCTAATTTAATTAGTTTGCTGACACATTGAAAAAAGATTTGGTTGCATTTGAATCCGACAATGTTTGGGGGCACATAAAATACTGTTATAAATATATATTATGTTTACAAAGCCTCAAAGCCTTGTATATCGGTTATAAATATATCCCGCGGTGCGTAGAAATAAGACACAAGGTGATTTTTTTGTATTTTCTGGTCAATTTATCGACTCTCGACGTCAACCCTCGACTTCGACTCTCGACTCTCGACCTCGACTTATAGTTACGTCTTGTTTGCTGTCAACAACTTTCTAATATTTATCGGCGCGTGTGTGGAGGAAGATCGAGAAATAGACCAGGCGCGTTTTAGTAGCTGATTGTGATCCTAGTATAAGTATTAACTGACGAATTCTCTCCTCTTTATTTTGTATTTTGTGGTCTTTCATTATCAAGAAGGTAAGTTAAGTATATACAAAAATCTTTTCATGTTTATATTAAAGGTGAACTATAATATAGATATATTTGGGATTTTAGCTGCAATTAGCGCGCACGTTCAAAACTTGCCATCTACGTGTATATAGTATTTCTGTTTGACTCCAGCAACTGTTAACTGAATAGTTGATTGTAGACTGAGCACTGGCTTTATAAATAACACGACGCATGTAACCTTTTATACTTTGAGATATGACGGTAGAAATATCTTATGTAGGCTAGCTTTAGGCCTGTTTCAAACGTCGAATTTTTTTGTGGTGTTGAAGCTAACACTGATGCATTACGTTCAACGAAGATTAGGGCGTGAACCGTAGTAATTATACGCAAATCTAAGCGGACTTATTGTTTTATTGGTTTGCCCATATGAAGTTATTTTATCGATTCTACTAATTCTAAGTTACATTTGGGCTAGGGGCCTACCAGAAACCTAGAAGGCTTTTTACTTAAGACCCCTAGTTAATAAAAGCGCGATTGTAAATGAAGTCGGAAATGCTTGGTCTTTCTGCAAACGCTAATAGTGTCTGGTAATTTGATTTGTTGTCTCCAAGCTGAGACTGCATGTAGAGGATGACGTAGCCTGCGTGCAGACGCTTGTATTTCCGCGGGTGATTAATACGTATAAGCTTATACGTATTAATCACCGGAAATACAAGCGTCTGCACGGATGGGCACAGGCTAAGGATGACGGGATTGAACGCTCTTTTGGTTTGCATTTAAAATTCAAAATTGTGCTGAATAATAGATGAGTTTGAAGGAGAAAACACTGAATTTGTGAAAAGTTTGGCTACCCAAAACTTACTACAAAATACGAAGAATTATAGAAAATATACTTCCTGAACGTTTTGTTTTTATATTTGATGTGTACAACATCTCAGTGAGAAATTTGTTCACTGATTATGTTTCTTTGTTTGTTTCAAAAACTACAGACCCCATTTCTGAAAAAAAATCCACAGTTCAATGAAATCGACAAATTCTGAAATCTCATACTTCAAAATAACAACTACGAGGGGACTGATCGAATAATTATGTAAAGTTAGTGCAGTTTCGAATAAGTACCAGTCTCTTCTCCAAAACTACTTTTGAAGAACAATTTCTTGCACTGGACTACGGGTGCTGCCAAAATGTGTCCCCATTTTCATTTTCAAAATGGCGGCATTTATGGGTCCTCCTGCTAATATTCACATTTAGGCCATTCCACATTAGGCTATTTCAAGTTAGGCCGTTTCACCGATTAGACCATTTCATGTTAGGCCATTTCATATTAGGCTATTTCACATTACGCTATTTCAAGTTAGGCCGTTTCACATTATGCTGTTTCACAGTAGGCTATTTCTAGTTAGGTCATTTCACATTTCACATACATTAGGTTATTTCAAGTTAGGCCATTTCATATTAGAAGTAATATTGGGCATTTCACTCGATTACATAGCGTGTTCTAAGGATTTTGGGTGAAGGAAAATTCGAGTGTAGAATATATACATTTTTTAAGACCAAACCGGGACCAGTTGCGAAAAATGCAACTACACAGGCCTTCCGGCAGGAATTGAACCCACGACCTTGCGATTCTAGTGCAATGCTCTGACCACTGAGCCACGGAGGGCGTTGCCGAGAGCTTGATCGCGAGTTCTGTATGTATAATAAGGTGGTAATGCCAGGAGAGAATTGGGTATATTATAAGTAAAATTGGGCATTTCACTCGATTACATAGCGTTTTCTAAAAAATGTATATATTCTACACTCGAATTTTCCTTCACCCAAAATCCTTAGAACATTTCATATTAGGCTATTTCACATTACACTATTTCAAGTTAGGCCGTTTCACATTACGCTGTTTCACAGTAGGGTATTTCTAGTTAGGCCATTTCACAGTAGGCTATTTGAAGTTAGGCCATTTCACGTTAGGCTATTTAAAGGTCAGGCCATTTCACTGACTTAAGTTGAATCATCGCACAACTAGTTGATTGATTTCACAACAAGTTAAATCATTTCACAACCAATAGTTGAACCATCACACAATCTATCGAATCATTGCACGATACGTTGAATCAATTCATATTTAGTTGAATCATTGCACAACTTGTTCAGTCATTTCACTGCGCACTGTTCAGCCATTTCAATTTATGTTGCATCATTTCTGTTTAGTATCAATGATTCCTCACCGGAAAGTTGAATCACTTCATATTACGATGGATCATTTGTGTTTTTGTTGAGTCATCTCACAATAAGCTGTTCCATTTCACTCCCATACTATTTGTTGTGTTAACAGCCGCCCATATTTGATATATGTTATTTGAAAAGTAATTTTGCTTCATTATTTGACTGATACAAAGCTTGACAAAAAGGAGATAGTCTTTTTCCACGCTAGGACCTTAGGGGGTCCACGTGACACTTTTCGGACAAACAATCTCACTCTCAGATGAACATTCGGACACTGAGAAAACCGCACAATAAGAGTGGTTAAAAGATCTTAGAGTGCTGAAAAAGTGATTCTCGGTAAAAACTAAAGAGAAAAGACGTGACTAGGCTGCTATGTTTCATGGTTCTCACTTCTCATCAAGCATTAGTCGACGATAATGGGATGGTTTTGAATGACGCAGACGCACGCCGCGCAAAAATGACTTGTTATTTTATATTTGTATACTATATACGTTACCTAACTAGAAGTTTTTATCAAAAGTGAAGTGCTGCGAGTTGCTACCATTTACTATTTAGTAGTAAAATACTTGTTATCGTCCGAAGCATTTTCAAGTAAAGAGCTTAAGCATGCGACGTTTTCCTCAACATGGACGTCACGCGTATAAAATCGAGCCATTAAAGAGTGATGGCGTCAGCACTCTTGCTTGAAGTGAAGAACGGCAATCTATGCAGTTTTAGGTTGTTGATTTGCAGCAATAACGACTGTTGCCATCTTCAATGGCTCAATTTTGTACGCGTGACGTGAGTGTTGACAATAACGTCGCATGCTTAAAATGTTAAGTGGAATCATCTGGCACAATGGAAATAGAGTTGTGTTTGATCAGGCGCGGCGTGGCTCCAAAATAGGGGCCGGGAGATGACATTCTAAGGGCCCATTTTCGGCGGGGGGGGGGGGGGGGCATGCTACCGGACAGAGAGACTACAAGTTCACATAACATAATTATGCAAACATCTTATATTCTTTTTTATTAACATTGAAATGTGATTGATGTGATTATAGTGGTCCAACTTATTTTCCAAGTTACCGCGTGTATGTTTTTAGGAAAACGTTAGTCGATAGACTCGAATCACTCGATAGTACTGTTAGTCAGTCGAATTAGTCAATTATATAATCAATAATCTCTTTAACTCTTTTGATGTTGATGCTAATTTATCAACAATTTTATCTAGCGATACTTTACTCAAAATATCGCCCTCCACGCTCATTAACATCAAGCTGTCCAAATTTTCTTGGTTCAGGGAAGATCGCAGCCTTGTCTTGATCAGCTTCAGTTTTGAAAACGATCTTTCACATTCGACTTGTGTGATGGCCAATGTCAGTAGGAAATGATACACGGTGTATACCTCTGAGTAGGCTGTGCTATTCAGGCTATACTTGTGTAAAACTTTGTATGCACACGTGTAACATGACTTGCAGGTCTTTCCGTTTTCCTTGCACGTCGAGACTTCGTTTCCTTCTTGACTACCGCCATCTTCTAATTCTTCTTGCGCACTGCCAACGATCTCGAATTCTTCTGGAAGAGACATGACAAGCCTTGGGTAGGAATCCATAAAACTTTCAAGTTGCGTAAGCAGAAGTTCTCTGTTAATCCTGTCTCCAAGAAGTTCACAAACTTTGCTTGTAGCGGACGGAGGAATGCCTGACCGTTTCAGCTCACTGAATCTTCTTCTGGGATCAAAGCAAGCGAAATCTTTGTAGCACTTTTCATGATCGAGAAATCTTGCCTTCAGGTTTTGAACCACGCGATCCATTATTGCGTTGAAGGTGTTGATTCTGTAGGAATCTACTTCCGTGATCCAAAACTGCTTCGTCTTGACATTGCTCGCCAGGCATTTTTTTCTTCTTGCGTGCTCGTTTCTTTGGCAGAACAGCATCAATCTCTAGGTCGTTTTCATCCAATAGGACATTAACTGAAGCACAAAATTCCTTGGCTTTCTGATAAACGCTCTCGAAATCTCTGGAAATTGCGGTGATTTCCTTGTTTACTGTTTCCACCATTCGCCAAGCTTGTAGCATATCCAAACCTTTAGTCTGGAGATACAGGGATAGTGGTGTAATGATCTTGTATATTCGCAAGAAAACGAATGCCGTCAGGATCGTCTCAAACTTCATGAATTGATCCATTATAACTTTGGCATCGCTTCTGGCGGATTCTTGGAATGTAGGCTCGTCTGCTATTGTATCAAGTGCAAGGATCAATTCTGCAAACAAACCTGGTTTGGTTGAATCGGTTGCCAAGTAGGATCCAAATATCTTCACTAGTGCAGCTGACTTGGAAAGCCATCTGGTCTCCCCTATCGATACCAATCTTCTGACATGTCATTGAATTACTCGTGAAGTGCTTCACTGACATATATTCTAACGATTCTATAATCTTATGCTGCGTTTGACATTTTCCAGACCTATACTCCTTTGTGCGTACAAATCACAAAGGCTCAGTAACTACAAATAATTTATTTATTTAGACCCAAGATCACCAAATTCACCAAATAATTACTAGTTTACTACTACATGTCTTGGCGCTTAGGGGCCCCACAATCGTTGCCTCGTTAGGGCCCACCGGGAAACGTCCCGGTGTCCCGGTGGGCCACGCCGCGCCTGTGTTTGATATAATAGTATAGTAGAAAAATACACTTCTCTTTAATAAATCAATATATTCCAGCGGCAAACAATGCCAACTTGCCAAGAGAAGTCCTCGAGGAAGAAAGACAACGTGGTGTAGCGTGTCTTTTCCGGAAGAAAAAAGGTTGTCTGGAAGGCGGTCAAACGTTTATGTTTTGTGACGTCAACGGCTCAGGAATGCAGTGTGGCGTGTGAACGAAATCAACGAATTCTGTTGAACAAGATGTTTTTGAATGGCGTGTACTACAGTATCACATTCATTTTACACTACGTTCAAAATTAACATCTTATTCAACTGAATTCGTCTATTTTCTTGTATTCGTTCACACGCGGCATTCGCGAGCCGTTGACGTCACAAAACATAAACGTTTGGCCGCCTTCCAGACCTTTTTTCTTCCGGAAAAGACACTCCACTGATTTTGGTAGTAATAATGCCTGCCGCTGATCGGTAGACATTGCGTATACCGAAGATCATCGCCCACGAAATCCTAAGAATAAGGTTTGTGAACGCATATAAACTCGGACCAGACCTCGTCAAGATTAGTGAGCTGCTCGCCTTACGGCTGGCAACAATAAATAGTATGTGAACGCTGTTTTGTCAATTTGATACTATATAGCGCGAAAATTAGCATAAAGTATCTAAAGTATAAGCTTTGGTCGGGTAATATCTTTTCCGTTGGAAAATATGGTAGTGATGACATACATTGACAGCAAGCTAAGATAATTCGGCCACAATAATTGTCGACATGAAAATCGATAGAAGTCGGCTAAGTAATATTGGTACGTTGGACGGAGCGCGATATAAAGAAACGGCAGACGATTACAGCGTTTAGAAGATACATCATGATCGCTGTCCATTCGCTGTGCGTAAACAACTGAACTTTGAGTTAACATCTATTATTGCAAGTATCTTTTCAGGTTCTTTGTCCCCGGTAGCAAAACCGGAGAAAAAGACCCAGGCAAAATTAAAGCCGGAACAAAAGCCCGCGACAAAAGTTTACTCGCGCCATTTATTAATAGTCGCTACTCGCGCCATTTACTCACGACTCGCGAGGCGCGACAATTAGACTATCTCGACAAAACGGCGAAACTACAAACTTCAAACTCAGCATATTAAAAGGACGTCGAGTTCTTTCACAGCGTGCATTGATATAAACAGCATCTTTGATGAGTAACGTCTTCATCTAATTTTAAACTGTTTTAAGCAACCTTTACTTAACTTTCTTCGTGACTAACTTCTTGAACGCTCGGCAAAAGCAAATAAACCAGGACTCGTGTTGAACTAATTGTTTACTGTCAGCAATTGTTTCCATCTGCCAAACTGACATGACGTCATTTTATGTCGTATCAAGCGTTGCTTGGTAACAAGTATTTACAGCAAACACCCGGATGTGTGGTGTTTAAAAAAGTACCACATGTGCTATCTGAAACTCTCCTATGTACATGTGGTTGCCGGATGTCAATTGTACCTTCAAAGTTTTACATGGAGACGCGACTCTGTCCTCAACTTTCTTGCAAAAACACTACAATCTATCAACGTCAACGATTCTAATCTGATCGTCGTTGATCTTCCCGGATTCAAAAGTCCATCAATAATAACTGGTGACATACATCGTCTGGATTTGCTTTTATCCATTTCCACTACGCTTGCCTCTATATCGTTGAACTTTCCGTCGGATGTGAGTCAAATCTCCAAGACAACGTTGAATGCAAAAAAGCTAAATACATAGATGTTTTTTGGACGTTATTAGTGTTTTCAGCTTGAGTTGGTAAAGTTTTTTCGTATGTTTTTGCTGTACAAGCTGTCGCAAGTTAAACTCAGAAAAAACTCTGAGCTCTAAACGTAAGGATTGACTAGTTCCCAGGCGTATAGATATCGAAAATAACCTCGGTCTACCATCTGAGTTCCGGTGGCTCAAGATATGGTGAGAGCGTCCGGCTGGCATTCGGAAGGTTAATTGTGGTTCGAGTCCTATCTGGACAGAGTTTTCTCTGAGTTTAACTTACGACAGCTTGTACAGCAAAAACATACGAAAAAACTTTACATAAATGTTATTAGACAACAAAGTGAACATTTACTTTTTAAGCTAACCGTGATTTATGTTAAATCAAAACCAGTCATGCAAGTTGTGATTTGTTTTTGTGTTTTCTTCTTACATTATTACCGAATTTAAGAAATCAAATATCAAATTCAACACTCAGTGAGTCTTCTATATTAATCAAAACATACTATACTTTGTAAGGCTCAGTACATTTTTTGGGGGGTGAAGGTGCATCGCAAACTGTTAGAAGGTGCATCGCAGGCTAGAGCTGGTCCTGCGAAGACATCCTGTAATTGATTGGGCATTTTACCAGGGGGGGGGGGGGGGGGTGAATAGGGGTGTCCAAATCCGCCGATCCGCTAAAATTTGATAGAAAATCCGCCGATCCGTCAGTAGTTTTACAAAAATCCGAATCCGATCCGAAAACTCTTGCAAAATAAATCACTACCCTAATTTTTACTTTAAGCTCTTTTACTCAGTTCCTTTAGTCGCATAATATAACATTTTAACCCTATCCAGACTGGGCTTATTTTTGTCTTCAGGGACTGGGGGGGGGGGGGGCGGAAAGTGCCCGCGGTCAACATCTCCTGAACCACAACCTCGTCCCCAGGGCATTTTGCCTCCACGTTGGGAGGTCGGCGAAAATGGCCCTGGCATCGGCTGGTCGATTCTATAATCGGATTGGCCAGTTTAAAAACTTGATTAATTCAGATACAGTGTAATTTATTCATCAAAACATGAATTGCAATAAATCCACTCTGCGAAGTTCATCCAAAGAATTGTAACGATAGCTTTGGTTAAAGTCAAGAACAACATTAGATATGTTTCTTCCCGACATTTAAATGTATCCTGGATAATCGTGGGGAGTATCATGATGAATAATGCTAGCCAGTTGCATTTATGATAAAGGCTTCACATGAGTGATTCGGCAGAGCGTTAAATATTTCTTATTTATTATTCATGTATACGTATTATACAAAAACGAAACACAAAGACCGCATAAATTTTCTTGCCAAAACACCCCAAAATTCTGGGTGTCACGTGACCAGCCGATGCCAGGGCCATTTTCGCCGATCGACTCCCAACGTGGAGGCAAAATGCCCTGGGGACGAGGTTGCCTGAACCATTTGGTGTATTCCGACGAAACTTTTACAGGTGGATGGTATGCCTTGTTCAAGTATGTGTTACACTTATGTTGTCATGGCGACAAATTATGACGTCATTAATTACAAAAACCCAGGATTTCTAGAATTTCCAAAAAATTTTTTCCTATTGTTTTGTTAACATAAAAAAGGTAGTATATCAAAAAAATAGTTTCTCTTTATTAAAAAGTGCTTACTTTTATTGTAACTATTATAAAAGCAAACATAATAAAAATTGTCGGCTGAAATTTTGTGTTGGTAGGTGTTCACGACTCCACTGTAACTTTTTTTTGGCGTGATATTTTTTCACCAAATTTTCCACACATAAAGCCCATACATATTTAGGAAAAGTCATAAAATTTCAGAACCATACCTGTACTGGTTTAGGAGATATTAACTTTTAAATTCAGCGTGGGCACTTTCCGCCCTTCGCCCCCCCCCCCCCCAGTCTGGATAGGGTTAATAACCGATAGTAGCGAGCAACAAGGTTGTCCAAGGTATCTTTAGCAAATCCGTTCTCGTTCTCAGCAGCTCTCGATTTTCTTAGTTCAGGGTACGAGCTAGAAATCAAGAGGCTTTGGACGGCCTAGAGAGACACAAATTTTCCAACACCTGTTTGGCAAAGCAGGAACAACGAAAGTTTTAAGATTTAAGTAGAAGTAAAAGTTAAGACGGTGTAGTTAAAAAACACAATAATATAAATGATGATTTCTATATCATGCACACGTGTCCAGACCTAAGATAATCACTAGGGACGAAAATGTAGCGAATAAGGCTATAAAGGCACAAAAATGAAGGGACAGAATACCGATGAGCCCGGCTAGCCGGTTCGGAAAAGGATATTTCAATCAACTTTAAGATGACTTGACATCTAACCTAAACCAGTTTTTCATTGGAAATTTATTTTTTGCGAATAGTCCCGAGCCCGGGCGTAGGGCCGAAGGCCCGGAGCCCGGGTGAGGGTGCTAATCTCGACACGCGTGGAGTTCACTTACACGCGAAATTACACGCGTGGGAAAGAAATTCTGCGAGATGTTTATTTAACAAATAAAACATAAAGCTCCGTGCATATGTACTCTTATAAAGGTTCCTTTTACGTCATTTGAACACGAAAGAAGTTGAGTAGAGTGCCTTTACACTTCTTTCGTGTTCAAATGACGTCAAACGAACCTTTATAAGAGTACATATGCACAGGAGCGGTATGTTTTATTTGTTTTATAAAACTGAGAACTGAGAACTGAATGATGCCTGATCACGACGAAAAAGTAAGAAACCGAACGAGAAAAGCAATCTGAATTCTGAAAAGAGTATACTGAATTGGCAGTGTTTGTGGTGACAAAAGCAGAAGAAAGTTTAACGGTAGGAGATTCATATTTACCAGTTTAGCTGAGTCTTGAAAATGAAAATCATGCAATATAAATAATATTCTTGTCTACAATTGTCTTTGGACGCTGGGACGTGGCATTGTGTCTTTTCTTGGCCACTATTATCTAATTTGAATGAAAATTTGTTATTTGGTTCATCTCGTTGTTTCTTTTTTAATATTGACTTTGTATGCTGTTTCGGTGTGTCAATACATGACTACAGATGAACTTTGCCAATGAATTTTCTTTGATGTGATATTGTAATACTGTTTTGTTTCTCTGTTTCTATTCAAAATTTTTCAGGCTGTTAAATTATTACATACTAAAATTATAATAGACTAAATATAAAAATATAAAAACTATAATAGACTTAAATACAAAAATGTATATATTAAAAGAGGGCGAGGGGTTGTTGCAATCATGTATTTCTAGTAATATCTTAACAAAAAAACTGCATCTTAACAAAACTAGTCAGCCAGATTAAGCGGGTTAGCTCAGCTCATGTAAACAGCCCCTAAGTCAACATTTTAGGGCTTTTAGCACTTTCACTTAACCGTAGTCGTCTGCCTCTTTATAAAGCCTTTAAGGTCGATCGCAACAAACTTCTCCATTTCGAGTGCCTCGATTCTCCTCTTTCATACACTAAGCATCCAAATTTATTTTTCAGAATAAAGTCATTTCCTTTGGCCCCTTCGGCGTAAAAACACCCCACGCACTCGATTGTTTTATATTCTGTTCCCTCCATATTTGCATATATGGCGGCTCATGAACAGCCAAGCATGGAGCATGCCTGTGAGCCGTCTTATGTCGGTCAGCGGTCGGTCCCATCTAGTTCCCAATTTCTCTTTCATCTTCACCGTATGTTTTGAGGGCTTTTAAGATAGGCTCTCCAACATAAGTTACGTGAATACGATCCAGGATCCGAAGTAAGGAACAAGCAAAATCCACAATCCGAACAAAAATATTGGATAAATCCGCCATCCGATGTATTTGCAGGATCCGCCAATCCGTAAAAAATCTCCGCCCAAACCAAAATTCGAACCGTTTTTTGGGCCAAATACGACGATCCGAAAACCTATTCCCTCCCCTCTTTACCAGTTTTAGAAAAATCCGTAATGGTTTCTGGTAGTTGGGTATCACTTCACTAGTTCACTTCCAGGTCGGAAATAGCTGCCGCGAGGCCAGCACTTCTACTCGGAAGAATAATTGATTGGTTCTAAGTGACTGCTTTTAACTTTCGAGAGTAAACTTTATTATGTGAATACTTGTTTGTAGTTGATCTACACAGATCGTGTAATTTTTGCAATTGTGAACATCTCTTCATGCCTTTTCCCGCTTATTGAGACTGAAAAAGTTTGGCCTCCATATTTCTGATCAGACGTTCGATAAACAATATACCCCCACTAACAATGTTTTGGTTCTGTTTTGGCCCGAAAACTAAAGCCTGTTTTCCATATAATCACTACGATCGCCGCGATCGCTCAAAAATGAACTTGGCGATCGTAGCGATCATATGGAAACCACTGACGCAACGATCGCCGAGATTGAAAATGTTCTATCTCAGCGATCGTGGCGATCGTTGCGTTTTATATATGGGCCAGCTAGTTGCTGCGAGCCGTAAGGCGAGCAGCTCACTAATCTTGACGAGGTATGGGCCGAGTTTATATGCGTTCACAAACTCGATTCTTAGGATTTCGTGGGCGATGATCTTCGGTATACGCAATATCTACCGATCAGCGGCAGGCATTATTAAATTGTGCGCTACGCTACACCTGGCATTGTTTGGCGCTGGAATATATTGATTTATTAAAGAGAAGTGTATTTTTCTACTATACTATTATATCAAACACAACTCTATTTGTTGCTGGAAGTATATACCAAGGCCACAAAAGGCTAAGCGACATTCCGAGGGGCAGACAGTGTATTTATACAGTCTTTGTTCATTAATTTTTATATGACATTCCACACCATTGTGCCAGATGATTTCACTTAACATTTTAAGCATGCGACGTTATTGTCAACACTCACGTCACGCGTACAAAATTGAGCCATTAAAGATGGCAACAGTCGTTATTGCTGCAAATCAACAACCTAAAACTGCATAGATTGCCGTTCTTCACTTCAAGCAAGAGTGCTGACGCCATCATTAATGGCTCGATTTTATACGCGTGACGTCCAATGTTGTGGAAAACGTCGCATGCTTAAGCTCTTTACTTGAAAATGCTTCGGACGATAATAAGTATTTTACTACTAAATAGTAAATGGTAGCAACTCGCAGCACTTCACTTTTGATAAAAACTTCTAGTTTATTGTGTTTACATGAGAAAGGCTAGCTCGCCTAGCCGGTGTCACAGGAAATATGTCCCCCCCCCCTCCCCCCCCCCCCCCCAAAAAAAAAGTGTCCCTGGGGGGACATTTTTTTTGGAGGGGGTGGGGGGGTGGGGGTGGGGGCACATTTACTGGGACACCGGGCTGGCTTGCTTGTCAGTGTGCTAATAATTGCCTAATTTATCAGTTCTGGCAAGACACGAAGTCTCATTGTCGTAAATATGGACTACATGAACAAGCAGAACTTGTGAATTGTTAATATGTCGAAAAAAGCCGATAAAAACAAATTTAGTCGCGTGTCCGAAGATTTTAATGCCAACCAAGCGAGCCACGACTGACTCTCAGACCCCGTTTACACTAGAGCAAAAGTATCCGGATTCACATTGTTTTTTATTCCCATGGGGATGAAAAACAATGTGAATCTGGATACTTTTGCTCTAGTGTAAACGGGGCCTCAAACGCTTTCAACATCGCATTCAACATCATTCAACATTGTTGAACGATGTTGAATAATGTTGAAAGCACGAGTGGCCAAATAAATTCAACATCGTTCAACATTCATGAATGACAACTGATTAATTGAACGGGGGTGGACAAACGCTTTCAACATGTTGAATTCAACAATGTTGAACGATGTTGAATATGAAATGTTGAAAGCGTTTGGCCATAGTCAATCGAGATATGGTCTGGAAACTCAGCTAAAGTCTTTGGTCTATCTTTTTGTTCGCCTTTATGCATTTTTGTGCACGGTGCACGGTCACTGAACACATTGTATTTTAGTATAATGAGCTAATTGTCCAATAGCAACGTTTCAGTCTAATCACTCAACCGTGCTATTTAAATATTAATAAACCTAAAACAAAGGATGTGCACGGTGTAAGGTACGGTTCAACATAAAATCCCAGCTCATTATAGGCGCTTTGAAGTTTGCCGAGTTTCCAGACCATATCTCGATGACTATGGTTTGGCCAACCGAGATCTGGTTCTCACAAAGCGAGACCTCGGCTAAGTGGGCTGCATGGCTCAGCTCTCATGTAAGCACAAGATGAAAATCAACAAGAAAGTAATAGTTCCTTGCCCTTGGTACGTTCGCTTGTTGTCGATCGTCTAGGTATATAATATACTGCTTATGAGTAGCTGCATGCTTGCTGTTTAGTCTAACAACTACAAAACGCATGTAGTAAGCACAAATTATAATGCAACCTAAGTACTGATAAACATGTACTATATGTCGAACCGTCTAGATTAACGCCGTGAAGTTAGCTGCCTTGTACTCGTTCAATCCAGCTGTTTCACTAACGGCTGGCGAACTCATGCAGGCAGCTAACTTCACAGGGTTGTCTAATCATAGTCAATCGAGATATGGTCTGGAAACTCGGCAAACTTCAAAGCGCCTATAATGAGCTGGGATTTTATGTTGAACCGTACCTTACACCGTGCACATCCTTTGTTTTAGGTTTATTAATATTTAAATAGCACGGTTGAGTGATTAGACTGAAACGTTGCTATTGGACAATTAGCTCATTATACTAAAATACAATGTGTTCAGTGACCGTGCACCGTGCACAAAAATGCATAAAGGCGAACAAAAAGATAGACCAAAGACTTTAGCTGAGTTTCCAGACCATATCTCGATTGACTATGGTCTAATGACTCTGGCCCCGTTTACACTAGAGCAAAAGTATTCGGATTCATATTGTTTTTCATCCTCGTGGGAATAAAAAACAATTGTGAATCCGGATACTTTTGCTCTAGTGTAAACGGTCTCTAATGATCGCTTGAATCTACCGAATCTGACACTGTAGGTTATTTTGTACTTTTAATAACAGAGTATATATATATATATATATATATATATATATATGTATAAACATTACTTGTGAAATTCATTACTAATTCATGAGTTTTGCAGCCAATCCAATTTCAGAAATTACGTCACATGTTACCCCTGTAAACCCCATACAAACTAAAACCAATGATGCTAATTAGTTACAACCACTAGTGGATGTATACTCTTCTGATACAACCACTAGTGCTTGTAACTAATTAGCATCTCAATATCCCAAAGGGATTTTTACTATTCATTCATTTCACAACTCGCCTTCGGTTCGTGATTGTATATTCAATACAACACGGCCGCTCGTGTTGTAAACATTACATATATATATATATATATATATATATATATATATATATATATATATATATATATATTAATTTAAAGTACTCAATGAAACAATGTAACACATAAGTTGCATGTTCAGAATGACAGCTTCAAATCGAATTGTCTGTAAAGCAAAAATTAAATTAGTCATATTTGAAAGAACGCTTAAATAGGAGTTTTTTGTTTTCTTGCTTTGTTGTTGAGATATTTCAGTTTGTTACCTCCGCCTGGGGGTTATGTTTTCACCTGTCTGTCTGTCTGTCTGTCTGTCTGTCTGTCTGTCTGTCTGTCTGTCTGTCTGTCTGTCTGTCTGTCTGTCTGTCTGTCTGTCTGTCTGTCTGTCTGTCCGTCCGTCTGTCTGTCCGTCCGTCCGTCCGTCCGTCCGTCCGTCCGTCCGTCCGTCCGTCCGTCCGTCCGTCCGTCCGTCCGTCCGTCTGTCTGTCTGTCTGTCTGTCTGTCTGTCTGTCTGTCTGTCTGTCTGTCTGTCTGTCTGTCTGTCTGTCTGTCTGTCTGTCTGTCTGTCTGTCTGTCTGTCTGTCTGTCTGTCTGTCAGGATATCTCACAAATTACTGCATAGAAATCTGACCACAAGATTCCTGGTGTAAAAGAAATGCTTGATTGCGTTGATTATCCTTACTTTATACAAAATATTTGCATAATTCCGGTACGAGTGCAATCAAGCACTTTTCATTTATACATGTGTAGGTCGGTGAGCTAGCCTGGTTAGCGGGATGACTCGTTTTCCCTTTAATCTAAAAACAATCCGCTGGCGGAGGTATGCAATCTCTGAGTCTCCTCTTGTTTATTCTGCAAATTGAATATCTTGACGTCAAATCTGCATAATACCTTATCGGAGAAACTTGTACATCTAATAATATACATGAAAAAATGTCTCAATTTTGATTGGCTAAGAGCAGTGCAGTTTTAAGGAAATACAGTGCAGAAAAAAGGAAATACAGTGCAAATTTTGAAGCCAATTAACCAATCAAAAACAATAAAAATTGAAACGAGTCAATCACGTTCTACAGCAGGTTTTGACGGAAGACATGTTCCAATCTCGTATCCAGGCTCTTCCTGCACGAAATAAACACAGATGGCGGCCAACATTTGGAATAAAGGAAAACATTTCCTTCAAATTTGAAGCTAATTATTCTTTATTCTTGTCAAGTAAAGTGCCTGCAAGAAAACTAAAGTATTCCTAGTGCTTTAACTAAACTTTTTCGAGTAGTGGTAGAAGAAGCAAAGCGTTTTTAAACAACCAAATATACGAGGAGTGGACACCGCCAAAGAAACCTGTAAGTACTGAAAACTGTAAGTCGAACATTTCTCATCCTTCAACTGGTCCTTCGGACTCGTACCATTTTGATAGTCTTTGAAAAACTCACTCGTGCATGTTTTTTTCCAAATTGCACTCGAAACCATGCTATTACCAGTACGAACATAATTAAGCAAATATTATTATCAAATATAATCAGTTGAAAATTCAACATGGTTGGTGTTGTGGAAGGAAGAAACACACCCGAATTAATTTAGTTTGATAAAAGCTTTACATAATTAACCTTAGCTGATATATAACCTTCTCGAATAGGTCATTATGCACATGGGACGTGAAAATGTTTAATTTGCATATCAGAAAACTGGAAATATCTTAACAACACAGCAAGCAAGGAACAAAAAATATTTTTAAACTTAATTTTCATTTCATTTCCTCTTTATATCTAAATAAATAAATAAATTAATCAAGTTAATAAAATTCTAATTCAGTTGTTCAACAACTAGAGGCAATGTTCACCGTTTTCAACTCTCATGCCTTGTATAAGATAAGCTTTGCCGCCAGTTTGTATTCGAAAAGCTCCATTTTTCCACGTTATTTCTCGCCCACAAATACCACGGAAAAATATAACGTACGTCCATGTTTCCCGCAACAACCAAGCCAGAGCTAGTTGATAGAAAGGCTGTAATGGCAAAGGCTGAAAATGAAAAATATATACTGTATATTAAATAGAGTAAGGAGGTAGGGTTACCCTATAGCACCCAGGAACAAGGAGGTGGGGTTACCCTAGCACCCAAGTTACCCTAGCACCCAGCTCAAAGTTAGTACGGGTTTACAAACCAAATTTCACAATTTTCACAGGGCCATGCACCCTACGGCCCGGGTCAACTTTATTAGACCTGGTTAACAAGAAATTAATAACAAGAAGACAAGAAGCCTGGAACTAGTAAAAAGTTGTCCTGGGTAGGCCAATCTCGTTCCCAGAGCCCACGTTCCCCTTACCCAGCGGGCGGGAAACTAGAGGCTCTGGAATAATCCGTTCACGCCATCACAGGATTCTTGTTATCCGGAAGAAGAGTTATATAGAGTTCACTGTGTTCGTCAGCCAATGAAACGGATTATCCCAGAGTTTCTCGTTTCCGGGTACCCACAATCTTGTTCCCTACCAAACGCGTGTTTTATCATGACAAAACATAATCCGGCTGCTAGGTAACCTTAGTGGCGTGATAGAGTGAGCCTAGTACGGGTTACCCTAGCGTACTTGTAAACACGACAAACAAGAAAAACAAGAAATGTACGAGAGCTAGGGTAACCCGGGTGCTAGGGTGACCCTATTTCCTTGTAAACAGGTTACAGACCCTTAAACAACGTTAACTACGCCAATGGACTACAGAAATCAGTCGGTTTTAAAGCTGTTTCCAAAGGCTCGGAGCACGTTTACTAATTATATATAGTTCAATAGTTGGTTTTCCAATGGATGTAACTCTGACTGCTATTGGTTCATGAAAGTTTAGGGGTTATGTTACCCCATAGAAATTCTAGTTACAGAAACAATTATTCTAAAATTGCACAAAATCTAATAAAACATTGCTTTAAATATTTTAATATACAATGGTTATTTTAAAGACAACAATTATAACTATGACTACGTAACAAGCCATAGTAAAACTAAAACGTTGAGACGTCACCGTAAAGGAATCGTGACAATAGTGCGCGCATGCATTATGCAGTCATTGTATTATATATATATATATATATATATATATATATATATATATATATATATATATATATATATATATAGTAGAAACTTACTAGTATTCTATTGCAAATGCTGCAATCTGATTGGCTACTCTACTCGATATCTATTCGTCAATAGATAGCGAGTAGCAAATTGAGTACCAGTACTCGCGCGGCCATGCCGTGAAACAACATGGAGGACACGAGGAGTGAAAGATTGGTTTGCCTTGGTTTTTGCACAGAAACAATGGTTATGCTTCGTTTTTTGAAATAATTTGGAATCTTCAGAACTAAGGTACACAAGTTGTTTCAACTAAAACAATTAGATTATTCGCTCTCAATTTCTATGAGATGATAGTTGACTCGAGCTCCACTCTCGTCAACTATTCACTCATAGAAATTTCGAGCTCATAATCTAATTGTTTAATATATATATATATAGTATAGTTTAAGTAAGCTTACCTCAAAATGTTGAGATAACAAAATTTTGAGGTAAGCCTACTTAAACTATACTATATTCGCTCTACCTTTATGGTATTGAGCACTTTCCGACATTACTATAGCTGCATGCATGTACAGTAGCTATATATACTTACTCCTTGCAAAGTATGCAACAGAAGTTGATCAGCAATAAACCAGATGAGGCAATGGCAAAGTAAAAACAACCATATATTTGAGCCCCGTAAGTGATATATTCCCCAACATCCCAGTAGACCTATTGCAATACATTCTGTCAACGGTTCAAGAACCCCAATTACAGGCATCATGGTTATTCGCAAACGGGTCCACCTATAGACGGGAAACAATTGCTTCATTCTTGAGATGTACCATCATAGATAATAAAAATAACCATAGATGGGGAACTGATATAGTAATGACTGGTGCATTTTAGCCAATTTGCAATCTTCAATCTTCTCCGTGCTTTATAAATCTCTAGCTGAATTTTACGGTTCACACAAGGTCAATCTTCAATATTTTTACGTCAATGAACTTATTTTTTTATATTCAGTGTTACCGTGTGAAAATATAATAAGGCGTTTTTAGTTTAATCAAAAAGGGGAGATTCGTGTGGACATGCCCGGACAAAAGTTCAAAGGTAGCAAGGACAAAAGTTCAAAATTGTTTCAAATTTATTTTTACAGCACCATTTGAAGAGTCACCAAATCAATCATCACTGTAAACAAATATGGCTATCATACATACCGTACCATCCTTGAAAAGAACGACGAAAGCTCAGTTCTTGCAGGATTTTGCATTGCTGGTAGTGCACTTAACACTATTTTCCATCCTCTAATGTAAAAAAAGAGAAAAAAATAATTAAACGCGCGATCTACTAGTTGGTGCATGGTGGAAAATAGTATCACTTGAACTTTTTAATACAGCAGTCATGCAGCGGTAAGCAGTCGTTTCATCACTAGCTTGAAGTTATTTCATGCATATACAGTATACTGATATATCCGTACTTATGTTATTATAGTCAGTGATAATTCCTAAAACCTCTGTTAGCAATTCATAGTTCAATACATCAGTATACACTGTGCTGTATACCAGCAATAATATATCTGTTGGTGGTGGTGGCACTGACGTGTAAAGTTACAATTACAATATATAAAAAAAATAGAAAATGGCCACCCGTGTTTATATTTAACAAATAAAACACAAATCTCCGTGCATATGTACTCTTATAAAGGCACGTTTGACGTCATTTGAACACGAAAGAAGTTGAGTAGAGTGCCTTTACACTTCTTTCGTGTTCAAATCACGTCAAATGTACCTTTATAAGAGTACATATGCACAGGAGCGGTATGTTTTATTTGTTTTATAAAATATGAGGGAAAACCAACAAACTAATAGTCGGATAGATTTGAAAGTTCGCTAGCTTTTCCCGCCAGGTGACGCCACTCCACGCCAATTTTACGTCATTCATGATCTTCATACTCTTATAAATGCACGGGGCCCAGCCAATCAGAGCGTGCGTAGAGGACACCTTATTTTATAAAGCCTGATGCAAACAAGAGAGTAAGTTGGGAGAATTCGAAAGTTTATGTGTACATAAGTATTTTCAAATTCTCTCGAACTCACTCGAGTGTTTGCATCAGGTTATATAAACACAGCTAGGGCAACCATTTTCTATTTCTTTTATGACAGAAGACTAAGAAATTTGCCGTGACGTCACAACCGTGTTTCCATAACCTGATATAAACACGGTAACTGACCAATCACCGCATGCGTAAGACGCAACTTATTTTATAAATATATATATATATATATATATATATATATATATATATATATATATATATATATATATATATATATATATATATATATATATATATATATATATATATATATATATATATATATATATATATGTAATATATCATACACGAGGAGGAGTGTTTCATCAGGATATCCAAACACCGAGACGTTTGTTGAAAACCGAGGCGAAGCCGAGGTTTTTGAACAAACTTCGAAGTGTTTGCAATCCAGATTAAACACTCCTATGAGTGTATGATATATAGCATCTCAAACAAATCAGTATTTTAAGAGAAGATCGGGGCAAAAGTTTGCTTAATTTGTGTAATTTATTCCTCCGATATCCAAACCACCAACACGCTACTGATTTTCTTTGTGTTTTCCTCATGAATTATTAATGAGTTTTATATATATATATATATATATATATATATATATATATATATATATATATATATATATATATATATATATATAGTACTATATATTATTCCTTACCTGTCAGCAAATGATTTGCTTATAAAAAAATCCTCAGCAATGTAAGATGAAAATGCTTGAAGTCCTCCTACAATTATCAAAGTAATTCGGTTATATTTAACAATTATTCACCGAAGTGGAGATGAATAGTGCTGGGTATTTATACCGAGCCGAGAAGCGGAAAAATAAATACCCACACTATTTAACGACACTGCATGAGGTGAATAATTGTTTTAGCACCGCTGGCAACTTAGCCTACTCGATATTTGTCGACAAAACAATTTCCAACTTTTGGATATATTAATGGCTTAAACTTTTCTTGTTATTCTATTACATCAGCTTTGTCCATCAACAACGTGGTAAGAAACATGGTTTTATATGTACATTATTGTATCAAATTATTTTACGTCTTAGGCAACGTTGATTTTCAAAATAACTAAACCAATCCCCTAAGAAAACGAGTCTCACTTTAAAACCTTTCGAAAAACTCGCAGTAGGGTTGTCGCATTGTGTTTTAAACTCGATAAAGCAGTCATGCTCGTGTTCTATTTTTAATTAGTATAAATTTAAAAGTTTCTATTACACATCCTTGAATTTCATTGGCTATCGCAGGAGTTACTATCCGCTGGTAGAAACCTCTGGCGATAAGTCAACGACAAGCCTTCTTTTAACTAAATGGAACTTTTCACCAATATAGCGGCGCCATCTTGAATTCGCAATGCACTGTAGTCTATCCAGGGTAATAAGCTCAATTAAAAGGGCGATTGCTTAGTGTTGAGACACAATGCGGTAATTTTATCTTGATAAACACTTTCATGGCAACAATGTCTAGATATGATCGTTGTCATATTGGTAAAAGCAATAATTCTCGTACATATAAGGATACATTTGTCATGAATCTATCCTTACACATCCGGGAATTGTTGCTTTTACCAATATGACAATTATTATATTTAGTTATTGTTGTCACGAAAGTATTTATAAAGAAAAAATTACCGCATTGTGTCTCAACACTACGCAATCTTTAACGGAGCTTGTTACCCTGGATAGACCATAATGCATTGCGAATTCAAGATGGCATCGCTATTGGTGAAAAGGTCTATTGACCAATCACAAAATGCGTAGTATGTCACGATCAATGATCAGTAGAGCTAGCGGTTGTTCTGTTAAGCAACAATGGCGCCGAAATTATAAATTAAAAATATAAATTCGCTCATAGAAAACTCTGGCTCGTTGTCTAATTGTTAAATATTACTTACCTACTTCGTCTAAAACATGTTTTCTCAACAACATTGACATCCCATTTGTACAAGTAATTCCAAGTGCATTGGCAAACAAATAAACTCGAGCATGCTGGGTTCCAAAATAAACCTAAAATACGAATTTTTAGACGAGTTTAGACGTCGAAATTCACATGTGTCGAATACAATTGTCTGATCATGTGAAATTCGATGTCTAAATGAATTAAATACTGAATCAAATTCGACAAGACAATAAGTTCGACGACGAGTCGCATTGTGCGATTTCGGTTTGACTTTGGTTTAGACGTCGAACTTTACATGCGCCAAATTTATCTGGCTGGCTGGCTGGCTGGCTGGCTGGCTGGCTGGCTGGCTGGCTGGCTGGCTGGCTGGCTGGCTGGCTGGCTGGCTGGCTGGCTGGCTGGCTGGCTGGCTGGCTGGCTGGCTGGCTGGCTGGCTGGCTGGCTGGCTGGCTGGCTGGCTGGCTGGCTGGCTGGCAGGCTGGCCGGCTGGCAGGCTGGCTGCGACACAACCGATAAGTTACCTTTTGAAGTACTCCTGAAAAGGTCGGATAGTTTACAAGAAATGGCACCTGTTGAAGATTTATGACAAATTAGTTTAACTCAGTTGTGTATATTTATACCTAAATTAATATAGATTTAATTTTCCGTCCAAATGCGCATTGTCGCTATTCAGCCAATAAAATGTCTATTTAAAACAGATTATACCAGAGCCTCTCGTTACTCGTTTCCCGCCCACTAAAAACGTGGGCCCTGAGGATAACATTGGAGTTTGGCTCTTCATTACTAAAACCAAAAGTAACTGTTTCTAATGAAGACAGTTAAAAAGAACTTTTATAAAATTCACATGGACAGCCGACGCTCTGAGTTTCCATCTGTTCCGTATTTACTCTTGGTGATTGCTATATTAGTTGGCAGACCGTACCTGATGTGTTATTCCAACCTTCGCTGTCATCTCAGAAACCATTTGCATCAATGTGTTTGGATGCACTGCAACATTAAAACACAGATGTAATGTATTTACCCCCGTTACTTGACACGGTTTCAAATTTGCAACAGAACTGATATATTTTACTCTAGAGCTAAATTGGAAAATTTCTAAGAATATATATGTGAAAATATATACCTTTGTAAATGTGTAAGAATATACACATTTGTAAATGTGTAAGAATATATACATTTGTAAATGTAAGAATATAAAGATATATAGGGAGCATGGGTGGCGTGTGCTGTTAGCGCGCTGCCTCTCACCAAAAAGTTAAGCCCGGTTAGATGGGGTTAGTACTTGGATGGGTGACCGCTTGGGAATGACCCCGTTGTCGGGCTTGGACTCATGTGAGTAGAGTTGTAGTTGATCTCTCCTGTGCTTCGAGGGTTTTTCACCGGGTTCTCCGGTTTTCCTCCCTCCATAAAATCAACACCTAACATCTTAGCTGTGATCCGTGGTCTGAACTGTGTCGTTGGCGGCTGCTTGAAGCGCCTTTGATATGCCTCGACACGGCCACGTTGATCTGCGTCCTTCGGAATTCAGCCAATGGCTGCAAGTAAGGATGATTAGCCACCCAGTCCTTTATCCTTTACATTTGTAAATGTGTAAGAACATATACATTTAAGAAATAGAAAACATTTCCCGTGTTCTATAGAGTTAAAGAAACACGAGGGGAAGTTTGGGAGAACGAGATACATTTGTAAATGTGGAAGAACATATACATTTGTAAATGTGTAAGAATATATACATTTGTAAATGTGTAAGTAATGTTTACAACACGAGCGGCCGTGTTGTATTGAATATACAATCACGAGCCGAAGGCTCGTGATTGTATATTCAATACAACAAGGACGCGAGTGTTGTAAACAACTTGTGAAATGAATAAATAGTAAAAATCCCTTTGGGATATTGAGATGCTAATTTGCTAATTAGTTACAAGCACGAATGGTTGAATACATCCACTAGTGGTTGTAACTAATTAGCATCATTGGTTTTAGTTTGTATGGGGTTTACAGGGGTATACATGTGACGTAATTTCTGAAATTGGATTGGCTGCAAAACTCATGAATTAGTAATGAATTTCACAAGAATATATACATTTGTAAATGTGTAAGAATATATACATTTAAGAAATAGAAAACATTTCCCGTGTTATATAGAGTTAAAGAAACACGAGGGGAAGTTTAATTGGGAGAAGAAGATACATTTGTAACTGTGTAAGAATAGATACATTTGTAAATGTGTAAGAATATATACAACTGTAAATGTACAAGAATAGATACATTTGTAAATGTGTAAGAATATATACATTTGTAAATGTGCAAGAATATATACATTTGTAAATGTGTAAGAATATATACATTTGTAAATGTGTAAGAGTATATACATTTGTAAATGTATAAGAATATATACATTTGTAAATGTATAAGAATATATACATTTGTAAATGTGTAAGAATATATACATTTGTAAATGTGCAAGAATATATACATTTGTAAATGTGTAAGAATATATACATTCGTAAATGTGTAAGAACATATACATTTTAAAGTGTCTATGAAGTAAAAAAAGACTCGTTGGCATTTTCTTTGTTTGAACAAAAAAGCATGACAGGATCATTCACTGAAACTAATTTCAAGAGAATCTGGCGTGTTATTCCAAAGTTATGAACATCTCAAAGCCATGGCTAGTTCGCTTTTGGAGAAATTTGAACTTCTTGGTAACAATGCCCCATTGTTCTTATGGATAATTATCCTTTGCCGGTTGCGTACGTCACAAGACTAATATTGTTACCAAGAAGCACAAATTTCTCCAAAAGCGAGCTTACCATGGCAAACTTCAGGGTTTTATAACTCGAGGACTTTACGTCGGATTCTCTTGCATTTTTTTTGTGAATGCTTCTACCACAGGGAGCTCTAACATGTATTTTTTGTTTTAAACAGTATATACACCCATACACACATACATATTATATATAAATTACCGTATAGTTTAGTAGTCCTTGAATCCTTGATTCGCCTTGTTTTTGGACCAACAAGAGGCAAGAGCAAGGACACTACTAAACTATACGGTAATTTATATATAATATGTATGTGTGTATGGATGTATATATACTATTTAAAACAAAAAATGTACATGTTAGAGCTCCTTGTGGAAACGTTGACAGTTAGCCAAACTTTTTAAATAAACAATCGCAACGCCGAAACGTTTTGTCGCTAATTTGATACGAAAAATATTACTGCTGTATTTTTTCAATAATTTGTTCGTTAAAATCACTGATGTTATTGCTAACGTTCGTTAATTGGCTAAAACTAAACCGACGTCACAGAGCACGATATTCTGTGTAGCCCATCAGACGGGGAGGTGAAGTGACCGACACCGTACCGTCTGATAATAAGACTAGGTTTTTTTTTCGGCTGCGGCGCACGCTAATAGCCAATGGCTTTGGCGTATTAATGGTACCCCATAAACACTTACCAAATAATGAACTATCGTTAATCCATAGCAGATCATACTTGGCTACTTTGTAACCTTGCAACATGTTATTAATTTTTGGATTTACTCCACCAGTCGTAGCACCTAAAAAAATTTTAAAGGATAAGAGTAATAAAAGCCCAAATTTTCAATTTATGACCTGATTAATAAACATACTTACTAACATAATCCTTAGTAATAGTAACTAGATTTTTTTATATAACAACATTACTAATTCCGGAAAAAAGACAATCGTATCATACGCCATTCCGCCATCTTGTTTCAATAGTTGGAAGATAGTGACGTCACAAGCTGGGTAAACATTATAAAATTACACTTTGCTGATAGCCGAGTGCTTTCTATGTTTTCAGAGTGTTGTAGTGAAATAATGCAAAAACAACATTCGCTAAAAGCGAACTTCAGACACGCTTATGTATCGGTACGTATTACGTATCAGCGTCGGTGATGAGTAGTGTAGATATTAACCTCGCTGCTTAACGGCTCGGTAAGTATCCAGCATTAATTTATGATTGAGTCGGTTTTCTTTGTTCTTTCGAGGGCTTTATATCGCATAAAGACCTTGAATACTAATTAGATAAGAAATGAAGGAAAAAACTAGGAAAATCTTTGTCCAAGGTAGAAAAAAAACCCCAACTTTGTTGGAAAACCTCCTCAATCATAAATTAAGTCAGATAAATCCCTCGAACGTCGGGATTTATGCGATATAAAGCCCTCGGACGCTTCGCGTCCTCGGGTCTTTATATAGCATAAATCCCTCGTTCTCGGGATTTATCTATTACTTATTATATAACAAGTGCCAAAATCCGTTCCTCTAATGTTCTGATTGGGCGAGCGTTCCTCGCGTGGCGGTCCGAAAATCGTGATGTTTCCCACGTAACCCATGGCAGCTGGCAACATTACATTTATTTTCCCCAGCTTGGAGAAAAATATCAAAACCGGAAGTAGATTGTCAGGTTCATTTTGTCTTTATTTATCCAGTTTTCCTTTATTTAAAACAATGTCTGGAATTTTTTTGCATGTCCGGAGCTGGAAAAAATCTGAAAATTTTTTGCACGTCCAGGACTGAAAAAAATCTGAAAATTTTGGCATGTCCGGGGCTGGTAAAACTCTGAAAATTTATTGCATGTCCGGGACTGGAAAAAATCTGAAACTTTTTTGCATGTCCGGGGCTGGAAAAAATCTGAAAATGCTTTGCATGTCCGGGGCTGGAAAAATATTTGCATATTACAATAAATGTAAATTGGCCACACAATTTCTGCAAGCTGAAAAACTTTTCAATTATCGGCACTGACATTGGGTCTTGCAAGAGACTAGAATGAGACCCAAATCTCTACTGCAAGACGTTTTAGAAAAAAGCGCCATTTTTTCACTTTTAAATTCCCCTGTTTATAGGCCGGGAATGAAATTCTCCCCGGTATACCGAGATCATATAAACAGGCCCCAAGGCTCGAATAGAAATCTACAATAGGTTGCAAATTTATAGTCATGTGCGATATACTGTACGCTTCCTAATCGGTATCATTAGCAATAGCTAAGTTCCTCTAAAGGAGGTCTTTACGGCAACATTATCCTGGCCGCAATCTTTCAGTACAAACCCAGCGACCAAAGAACGAGGTTTGTGCGAAAAGATCAAAAAGAAGATAATTTTGCCGTGAAGACCGACAAGGCGAGGTTAACAAAGTTTTTTATTATATAACCTTTTTTTAGTTCTATTTGAATGTTAGGAAAACAAGCAGCAAAGACGAAGTAACCGACTTTCAACAAAAACCGTAACTATAAAGACACTTTTAGTCACCGTAAACATTGTTGGCAAGAAATTGCAAATTCATCTTAATACGTGCTTCCTATACGGTAGCGTTTGCAACTGAAATGCAGTTAAACTAACGTTAAGAGTGGTACGTGTACATGTAGCATGTTCGCAAGCTTTGTGCAATGTACTGTAACAGAAGTTTGGTAGACGTTCGGATACTCGTAAAATGTCACTTTAACCACACTTCATAGGCAAACGCTATCACTTTGGAAACACATGACTGGGAGTTTAACCTTAGCTCTCCATCTAGGCCCCACTAGCTCAATAGTTACAACGTCTCAACGAGCGTACTTACAAAATATATTTTGAGCATTTGAGCTTGAAGAACGTCTACCAAACGTCTGTTACATTCACTACATGTATACGTACAACTTGTCGTAACATCTCAACTACATCTCATACATGTATGGAAACACTGCCGCTTAGGAGCACATGCAGATATGACTATGAATATATATATATGTTATTTACCGGCTGGGAGGTCCGTATAGAGAAATATTTCCCGAGGTCTCAAAAACTGCCCGAGGCCGCAGGCCGAGGGTCGTTTTTGAGACCGAGGGAAATATTTCTCTATACGGACCGATCAAAACGGTAAATAACATTTTTTTTTTTTTATTAATCGTACGATTTATAATTTACATAATTAGGTAAATTAACATAATTGAACTGCGTAATCCAGGTGACATTCACGTGATATTCAAAAGTCCAAAGTTTATCGTTCGACAGTAAACAACTGCCGACATGCAGTCTGACAGGGAAGCTTGGAACCTCTTTTGTGATAAAAAAACCCAGTCAAAACTTGAAGATCTAGTTACGAAGGGAAGTCAGAATGCAGTCCTAGTGTTTTTAAAGTTTAGCTGATAAAGATTCTTCGTCGTTCTTCTTCGTCGCTCGCTCGTTTTTGGCTGTTCGCTTGGAAAATCGCTTTCAATACTAGCTGACTGCATGGAAATTGAAAGTGGTTCGTTCGAGTTTGAAGACGAAAATGCTTGTAGTAAGCCATTTGTAACTCTTTTCAAAGATATGACACGATGAGGTTGGCATGTGGAAAATATTTGACTAAAGGGTAAAGACTTGTAGCGGTTTTGTTGAGTATAGTTGGTCAACAGAAGAATGACAGTAATAGTATCAAAAGGTTTCAGCTTTTCTGTCTTCTCGTGGTGTGTTTTTTTTTATATATACTTCTATATAGTTTCATTTACTGATTCAAAATATTGTGTTCACAAGTTTATGTATGTTTTGCCTACTATTATAAACTGTTTTCATACGTCGTTGAGCAGTAATACTTTAAAACTTTATAAATGTCGCTCGCTAAATTTTGCTTTTTCACAGTTTTCTCGCGTTTTTTTAAAATTCGCTGTTTTCACACGAAGCTGTCAAAGCCATTTGGATAATAAAACTCATTTGCATCCCCGTAGCTCTCTGTTGAATATATTTTTTCTGTAGCAAGCGAAATAGTTATGAAAATCGATCAATTTTAAATGACACAATGTAAAAAAACAAACTTTTTTTTGTTTTGAAATCCGCAGCGGTCCGTATCGGGGTCCGCTCGCTAAGCCAATCAGAGCGCGCGAATCAGATGGATACCGGACCGCAAAAAAATAAGCAACCTTAGCTCTCCGTCCAAGCCTCAGTAGTTTAATAGCTAGATCGTCTAACCAGTCATTGGAAGATCGCAAGATGAAAATTCTTAGCTTGGCGAACGTCTACAAACGTCTGCTACTAAAAATAGTGATGCAATATAAGCATTCATTTTGTCTAATGCTATTTATATAACAAGATTAATAACACACATGTCAGAAGTTGGGCTTCAACATTGGGATAGTCCTCCATTAGCTTCTTGACAGTTTTAGCTGCTGGATCATGTTCATCTTGGACACAAAACAGAATTTGTAGCTAAAATTGAGATAAAGATTCAATTAATTGACAAGCCCTGTTTCAAAATGAAACTTTAATTGAGACAATAATAACTCGACAAGGGTATCAAGTACGTAGAATTCTTTCCGTTCTAAGGCAAAGCCATACCATCCAATCAACGACAGATAATAATTATAACTACATATTTTCATTAACAGTACTGCACTGGATAGCAGCCTGGACTGTCGTGGACAGCACTGCACTGCACTGCACTGTATGGTTACCGTACTGTACTGTACTGCACTGTACTGTACTGTACAGCACTGTACTGTACAGCACTGTACTGTACAGCACTGTACTGCACTGCACTGTACTGTACTGTACTGCACTGCACTGTACTGTACTGTACTGTACTGTACTGACTGCACGCTATGCTGTATTGTACTGCACTGCACTGCACTGCACTGCCCTGCCCTGCCCTGCCCTGCCCTGCCCTGCAATGCACTGTATACTGTACTGCACTGCACTGCACTGCACTGACCACAAGAAAAAGTAATGAAAGGCTCTGCTCATTAATATTATTTTTCTATCCTATACACTACCTATACAGCACTTTACTTGTTTACACTCTACAATATTTTCAGTACCTTGTGATAGCTTAGATCAAAGCAACTTTTTAAATTTTTGTACAAATTTTCATCTTCTCCTACAAGAGGCTGCAGAGAGAAAGCATTTAATTTATCAAGAAAAATAGAGCTAAAAAATAACTGTACCTAGAGGAAGACAAAATAGTGAAGTCGGCGGGTGAAATGGCATGTCGAGTGTCACAATGGTGTATGTACCTAGTGCGATAGTTTTTGTCCCCTCACTATATATATTATTCATTCTCTGATGATGTTGCGTGTAGCAATGAAACCAGTGCCGGATTAACTGTCTGTTGGGCCTGGAGTTGTAAGAGACAACAGGGCCTGTTTTTATGTGACGTCATCAAAATTATAAAATACACAAAGCTGTCTCTTTTTATATGTCTTTAAAGGATGTTTTCATTACGTCCGCTTTGCCCGCGCGTGCATTGTTTAGTTCGCCTTGGAAGTTGAAATATTTCCAACTTTCAAATTCAGTGCGTGGTGCACTCATGCATGCACCTGCAACAAGCAGTAAAAAAGCTAACCTTTTCAGAGTTTCCATTATTTTCCATTGTTTGTTTTTTATTCAGCCTTTTATTCACTTACAATAGCATTTTATTATTATACCTTCCACCAGTCCATGTTATGTCCATCTGTCTGTCTGTCTGTCTGTCTGTCCGTCCGTCCATCCATCCATCTGTCCGTCCGTCCGTCTGTCCGTCCATCCGTCCATCCATTTGTTTGTTTGTTTGTTTGTTTGTTTGTTTGTTTGTTTGTTTGTTTGTTTGTTTGTTTGTTTGTTTGTTTGTTTGTTTGTTTGTTTGTTTGTTTGTTTGTTTGTCTGTCTGTCTGTCTGTCACCACGATATCTCACAAAATAGTCTGCACAGGTTTTCAAAGAAACAACTCATTCAATTTTGGTTGAATTTGGTTGAAATTTAGATGAGAAATTAATAGACATCTACTATGTATATAATTTTAATTCCAATGCAAAGTAGGGGTCTTTAACCCCTTCTTCCCTTGACGAGCATTTAAAATTGTCTGGCATTAGTCAGAGTAAAATTTTACAAAAAGGCCACCACAGTAGGGAAAGGGTAATAAAAAAAAGCCTTTATAAAAAAGATTATAATTACAAAAAAAGTTTCTAATAGGTCCCTAGACAAAATAACATCAAGATGTAATCTCACTATTATGATTATAGGCAAATAAAATCTTAAATCTTAAAATATATCAGATTTATCCTTCATTCATTAAAACTAACCTTTAACATAGTGACACCAGGATATCCATTTGGGCTCAGACAAGCAGTAGTCAATGATAAATTACATTT
Organism: Corallium rubrum; assembly: GCA_964035015.1. Classification (NCBI taxonomy): domain Eukaryota; kingdom Metazoa; phylum Cnidaria; class Anthozoa; order Scleralcyonacea; family Coralliidae; genus Corallium; species Corallium rubrum. Next base: position 31,795,379 of record OZ035998.1, read on the forward strand.
ATGAAGCTTCACCTTCCTATAAAATAATAAATTAATATATATAATTGAATTATTTACAGTGTATTAATAAATTGTGTAATTATAATAACTGTCAATTATAAGTTAATATATAAATCTTATCTTTGACTTTGACGCAGATGAAGAAATTTAAAATAAAAATTAGCCTATGGTAAGCTAAATATTTATACAGCTGAAAATAGATGTATTATAGTAATAAAGGTATGGTACTTATACCTACTGTACAAAACACTATATACAGATAACTTAAAATACACAAGAAAATTTTTCATGATGTCTTACACTGCTATAAAGTCAACCAAAAATTTTTGGCTGACTCGAGTGGGATTTGAACTTGCACCTTTGGGATTCCGGTCTACCTGTTGAGCTATTGAGCCGCACAGGGATTGGAGGCGAGTTCTATCCAACTTAAGTGCACGAGATATTCTCGCTACAACTTAACACTTATCCGTAAGGATGTGCAGTGTTTCAATTCTATTACAGAATCATCCTCAGAGACATGAGAAAATTTTTCATGATGTCTTACACTGCTAAAGTCAACCGAAAAATTTTGGCTGACTCAAGCGTGATTTGAACTCGCATCTTTGTGATTCTGGTCCACTGCTCTACCTGCTTGCGAGTTCATGCAAATCCCACTTGAGTCGGCCAAAATTTCTCAGTTGACTTTAGCAAATTAAATACACAACTAATGCAGAGGATGCGATCAGGACATAAACATGTATGTATACAAGACTCAAAATAATGTTCAGAACTAAACCAGTCAAATGACAAATCATCACATTTTTTGGTAACGACTTCCCAAGATTTATTTTTGGCTGGTCATCTGATGATTTTGAATGGCCGGTATATGCTAGTATATGCTAAAGCTTTTCGCTAATTTCAGCTTGAAATTTTCAGGCAATCGCAAAGAGAGGAAGAACTAATTACAAACTTTGGGTCCTAATTATCTTCTTATCAGAATAAAAATGATAATTTGTCAAATGATATATAAAGATTATAAACGTGTATAATGCCTTTGTTTTTGTATTGTGATAATGAATTTCAATTCTATTTTTTTCAAGTTTAAAATTTGCACAAAAATATAATTATCATTTTTATAAAAAATACAAGCATAAATACAGAAGAAAATAAAGAAGGCAAGATAGATAAGATTGAAGAATACAAGAAGTGCTTAGTTGGCCACTCGGCCAAAACAGCTATCCAGTTTTATAGTAGTCTCGCAGAATGCCAGAATTTATAGCAAAATGTAGTTATACGTTTAGAACTGTTTTATAGAGTACACATGTACTCAAAATAAAGAGTATATTATGAAGTACCAAGTACCGTACGACAAATATTCGTAATGTATCTGCGCTATTTCTGCCTATTCACTAAAAAACAACGCAAGCAATATAATGCAATAAATAGCAATTGATTTCAGTATTTATTACAGTTCGATCACAGCACGAGTATTCAGTTAAAAACACACAATACATTACCCGTAAAATATGGCAACGATATGAACAAGATACATAAACAAAACTCCAATCAAAGTTAAAAAGGCGAAGAAATCCACGAGGGCCATTAGGCACAAAACAGCGTTCCATGTCGCCATCATGGATATTTATTTATTTATACCCAGCGACATGATTGGTTGATTAGTTTGAGGTTGGATACAACGCCGCTGCTGATTGGCTGTCCTTTGTAAGCACAAGCTTCTTTTTAAAAGAAGCGCTGAATTGAAAATGGTACAATGAATCTGTAAATAAATAAGATTCGAAAAGCGTAGACTTTAATGCAGTTTGATGTCAATTGTTACCCAAATCCTTTAGCGGTATAAATAAGTCGGCTTAATTAAAATTTAATACCTACGACGTCGACATTTGTAGCTTAAAATTACGCGAGAATTGGGAAATATGTCTTGCGTTCGTTTGTGGCACTAGTACTATTTTTTATACGAGTACAGTTGAGTAAACAGTCGAGTATATTAAGTATTGGCAAAGAATCTATGTTATTTAATGGTTATAGTTCTGAGGACATTCGACTAAGGAAACTACGACTAGGGCAATTAGTGCAAGATATTATGCGGGATTGTGGCAAATTAAAATTTGATTACCAACTTCCGCAAGCTTAGATCAGAGATTATCTTCAATACTTGAATGTTGTCAGAGAATATTTATCTATTTGGCATTCCTTTTTTGTAGTCATAGACTTTACCAAATATCAACATAAAATATACAGCTAGGATATAATATACTGTAAATGGATATTATGATTTATGGCCAATTGATTGACAAGTAATTAGATATTGGCATATCTGCTGACCGATCAAATCAACCCCAACAGCTAATCATAAATTATAGAACATACTGGTAATCCGTTATCTTTTTTCCTTTTTGCAAACAACATATTTTTTTTTAAATTGTTCAATTATCATGATTTATTAATTAACAGCGGATAATTTTCGTGCGTAACATGGCCGTTCATTGGAAGAGCTGTGGGAGATTTTCATATCTGATTCTAAGCGTTTTATAGTTCACTGTTTGGCGGCATTAATAAATTCAATTAATAATCTCAAAATTCTACGTGACCTTTTAATATATTATTCGAAAAAATGCTGGGCAAACAAAATTAATGAATTTTTTTGGGGAAATTTCTAAGGTTGAAACTTGTACGCCGGGCTCACCAGTGGCGTGGGTAGGGGGGCCCGGAGGGCCAAGCCCCACCCGCCAGCTGGGTTGCAGAAGGGGCGCCAAAACTTAACAAAATAAACCTATTTCTTTGTATAGCTAGGTCTTCAATGGTGAGATATAAAGATCTGAAATCTGTAATCTTTTGTGTTTTCTATGAAGTTTTATAATCTTCAGAATTCTGTGAAATCTCACTCCAAAATGGCTGGAAATGGCATATCAGAGACTCCAGATTTAAAAATTTTCCGGGGAAGCATGCCCCCGGACACCCCTAGACGTTTGGCACCAACCTCGTCCCCAGGGCATTTTGCCTCCACGTTGGGAGGTCGGCGAAAATGGCCCTGGCATCGGCTGGTCGATTCTATAATCGGATTGGCCGGTTTAAAAACTTGATTAATTCAGATACAGTGTAATTTATTCATCAAAATATGAATTGCAATAAATCCACTCTGCGATGTTCATCCAAAGAATTGTAACGATAGCTTTGGTTAAAGTCAAGAACAACATTAGATATATGTTTCTTCCCGACATTTAAATGTATCCTGGATAATCGTGGGGAGTATCATGATGAATAATGCTAGCCAGTTGCATTTATGATAAAGGTTCACATGAGTGATTCGGCAGAGCGTTAAATATTTCTTATTTATTATTCATGTATACGTATTATACAAAAACGAAACACAAAGACCGCATAAATTTTCTTGCCAAAACACCCCAAAATTCTGGGTGTCACGTGACCAGCCGATGCCAGGACCATTTTCGCCGACCTCCCAACGTGGAGGCAAAATGCCCTGGGGACGAGGTTGGTTTGGCACTACTTCGGCACTCGCATTAGCGTCGCCTTTGAGAGAACCCGTTGTTTGTTGTAATATTACATATTGCTACTTGAGTTATTTTAAAACAAAAAATGTGATAATTTATCAAATACAGTGATGTTTTTGGGGTTTTTTCTCTTTTTTTTGCGGGGGGGGGGGGGCATCAAAGCTAACCTGGCCACCCCAGCCTGAAACTTGCCACCACGCCACTGGGGCTCACCTTATGAAAAATTTAGAATAGCCCATTTTCAAATTTGTATCTAGAGAGGTTCGAAACATATTTGTGTCTCTGAATCACCATTTTACGCTTACCAGCGGTATAAGTGAGAAACTCCGAATTTTAAAAGTTTTAAAACAAGTTTTTTAATGGCACTTTTTATTATTCTTAACTCATTCCTATCCGAGGGCTTTCCCAGAGGTGAGTAAAATATTTAAGACCGATTCGGACAATTGAACAGCAAAGAGTTAGAGAGATAGTCTCTATTCTTTATCTTATTCCTGTCCGGCCGAGGGCTTTCCAGGGCTCAAAATAACGGCCGGGGGTGGGGGGTGGGGGGGGGGGGGGGGGGGGGGGGCGTCGTGAAATTTGACTGGTCAAAAATTCGCCTTTGTGACCGGCGTAACATAAAACGTTATTTTGAGCCCCACTTTCTCAGAGGTGAATAAAATCGTCTGGCGTTAGCCAGAATAAAATACTAAAGACCGATTTGGACAGGAAAAAGTTAAAAAATAATTTTGTGAATTTTAGGGTATACATTTATATAGGTGATGAGAATCTCACTGGCGTCAGTATAGTATTAAACACTAGACATATAACTAAACAAGGCAATTTTAGTGAGTTGAGTAAAACTCAATTTCAAACTGTCCATTTTATATTTAGAACTGCCCATTTTGGCAAATGAAAGCAGAATATCTTCTCATCTAGACTTCAGGACTATCCTGAATTTTCAAATGGCCTGCAATTGACGGTATCGAAAAAGTTGGCGGTCAAATCAGCTCAAATAACAACTAAACTATGTTTATCATGTTAAGATGGATTAAGTAAGCAAGAACTTCATTCCTACAGAAGTTGATGGTTTTCAAAAACCATATCTTCCAATAATTCTGCAGCAAGAAACAATATATTTACTGCACGCATAGGATTGTGGTTAAATGTACAAGTCGCCATCTTTTTCTGTACGGTCAATTCAGGATAATCGGTCTGAATTTTAAAGCTTGAAACCCAATGAACCGCCCACGGCTCGCCAACCCTAAACCTAACCCCAACTCCCCGGCAGCCCTAAAACCTAACCACAACCTTCTGGAAAAAGTCCTACTTCTCAGACTCTGCGCGACTTGACGACGTACACCCTAGCTTACTGATTTGTTAGTTATACGCTTTTTAGCTTAGCATACTGCATGTGGGACAGAGAAGTCTCCTAGGATTCAGGATAATCCTGAATTTTAGACACTTTGAGAATTATTCAGGATAACCCTGAATTCTAATGTAACAAAATGGTGTCACTATAGTCCGCAGAGAACATCTCTCATTTCCATCTCATCTACATATCGGCCCTCATCAAACGACAAACCGCTGTAATATAATATAGAACTTCTATAATTACACAAGAGTAAAATGTAAACAAAACTGATCTTTTGTACGTACTGGCTATTAGTCTAGAAACTTGTTTTTAACTCGTTCCAAAGGCCGTGTTATCTTATGTTTCAGTTTTCACTCTGGCTATAAGCGTACCGGCGTAAGTTAGACGTCGACGATTTTACCCGTCAAAGATGGGAAGTCTCAAGTTCAAAACGGGAAAAGGTTAATATAATAAAGGAAAGCTAATATACACTTCAAGTTTTAGCATGCAACGTCGTAAGTTAACTTATAGGTGGAAGAAAGCAAAGTTTCAATTTTCAGGGAAAAAAACCTGTCGGGAGTGTTTTTAGCCTAATTTCCGAGCTCTATCATTACATGGACTCTATAGACAAAAGATCCACCTGCTCGACATGTAATCAAAATTCAAATTACTTTTTGTTTAACATATTTCATTCTTCGATTGCATCTAAAATAAACTTAAATCAGCAAGTCACAGAAATACGTTAACAACCGGATCTTTACTTAAAGATCCGCTACGTCTGTATATATATAGGCATGGAAACAAACAACTATTCTTTACAGGCTTTACACAAGTCGACGCCAAGAAAAGCGCAATTTGCTGTCCAGGGAACCAGTCTGATAGGCATGATTCGTGCAAGAAAGTTGGCGATAAAATTGAAAAAGCGTGCTCAATTTTTGGTAGCCGATAAACGTCGTCGAGAGAACACTGGAAAAGCAATTCTAGTCCATCACGATATACCAGAAAACAGCTCTGGAGATGGGAGGTTGTTCTTCGGTTCAGAGCAACATTTGATAACATATTCGGGAGATCGCGTTGTCGGCAGGGCAACAGCAGGGGAAACGCGTGAACACAAAACGACACCAGACGATATTTTTCCAGCTTTATCGATAGAAGAAGATATTACTAGGATGCTACAAGCTCGACTGGATGGCGTGAAATACAATCCAGCAACGTGTAAAGAGCTGAGTAAAAGTTTGTCGGACCAGATCAAACAAGATACAAAAGCACATCACCCCCTGGCGCGCTACAAGTTGATATGTGTGGTGAGCGTTGGCGAAGCACCTCACCAAAATAGTGCTCGTTTTGGAAGCCGATGTCTATGGAATACAAAATCTGATAATTTCGCGTCGTCCTTTTATCAGAACAGTCATATTTTTGCTGTTGCAACAATATACGGTGTATATTGCGAATGAACACTAGCAGTAAACATGCATATAGTTTAGCATACACGCGAGCCAGTTTTATATAGTTAATCAGTAGTCTTTTTCTTTTTTGGACGACAATTCAGCCACTAACAATATACAAAAGATTGTTATAGCAGCATATGGCCAATGACGTGAATAATTTAACAGTTATATATAAATATATACAAACTTGAAAAGAAACCGTCAAATTGTTAACTTTTATCAAACGTGTGAGTCAAAACGTACATTTTGCCATGTATATGTTTGTAAAAAAATCAGTGTACAAATTCAAGCCACTCCAACTTGGACTTGTAAGAAAATGCACAATGACTTACATCTTTAATGTTTTCAGAATATTGTTTGGCCTTTTCTCTGCACACAAATATAATTTTTGTCTCGCGCAAAATCATTAATTAAATTAAGTGGTAATTTAAACCTGAAGCGGTGCGGCCTTGTTTTCCTTTGAGGTGGCTCCATACAGTTTCTTGAAATTTGAAAAATGAAAATACAAGTTTGAGAGTCCAAAACACGTGGATAAACAATTCGGAAAAAGAATAAAACTCAGTGTTGTGTATAGTTAAACAGTCTGACAATCAAAAACTGCCTACCAAATTAACAATATACATGAAAAAATTTCCCAATTCTGATTGGCTGAGAGGAGTGCAATTTTAGTGTAATTCAGTGCAGAAAAATGAAATACAGTGCAAATTTTGTAATTTTTTTAATTTGCACAAAAGTCATTCTTTACTAGAAAAAAAGCTCTTCCTGTTAATTTTTTTTCCATGTATGTTATTTGAACAAAGCATTTTGATTAAAAATATTCTCCTTATGACAAATTTTTTCATGTATATTATTAATAAGTAATAGCATAGTTTCGAGTGCAATTTAAATTAAGAATTAAGAATTTATTTTTTTTTAAGGCCGCGTCATCGAGCTTCCCGCGTCGTGGATGTTAAATATTTTTAATACACAACTTTTTAGCAACGCGAAATATTTATAATATACACAATTTGACGGTTCTGAAATAAGGAAACTGAGTAAGGCACTGGACTGATTATAAAACAAAATAAAACTAATACAGAGCTACTAAACTTACAATATTATGAATTTCTGTTAAAATTATAAGATCACTTGGAGAGATTTTGATTGTCAGATTAACCAGGTACTCTTCAGCATTTTACTATGATTCTTGCAAATAGGAACATGTTTCATTTTCGGGCTGAACAGGGTTTTTTTTATATTTATACAGCTAGGTTTTATAAATGCCAAATTTCAGCCTGCAGGGCCTTAATTCATTTTGTCTTTACACGTAGGCTTTTACTGTATCGCAAACAAAAGCCAATAAAGACACACCTAATATGAACTGCCGAGTTTCCGTGATTGCATCTACCATGCCGCTCGTTACTGATTAGCTAGGGTAAGGATTTTTGTTTGAGTCAGGCGATCTAAATCAATCAGAAAACTTCTTACTATTACCAATAGAATATCTATCCCAAATAAGTTATATAAGTTATCCCAAGTTATCCTAGTTATCCTAGTTATCTTAATTCTTTTAGTTATCTTAGTTATCCTAGTTATCTTAGTTCTTTTAGTTGTTTTAGTTCGTTTAGCTCTTTTAGCTCTTTTAGCTCTTTTAGTTATCTTAGTTCTTTTAGTTCTTTTAGTTCTTTTAGTTCTTTTAGTTCTTTTAGTTATCTTAGTTATCTTAGTTATCTTAGTTATCTTAGTTATCTTAGTTATCTTAGTTCTTTTAGTTCTTTTAGTTCTTTTAGTTCTTTTAGTTCTTTTAGTTCTTTTAGTTCTTTTAGTTCTTTTAGTTCTTTTAGTTCTTTTAGTTCTTTTAGTTCTTTTAGTTCTTTTAGTTCTTTTAGTTCTTTTAGTTCTTTTAGTTCTTTTAGTTCTTTTAGTTCTTTTAGTTCTTTTAGTTCTTTTAGTTCTTTTAGTTATCTTAGTTATCTTAGTTCTTTTAATTCTTTAGTTATCTTAGTTCTGTTAGTTATCTTAGTTCTTTTAGTTATCTTAGTTATCTTAGTTCTTTTAGTTCTTTTAGTTCTTTTAGTTCTTTTAGTTATCTTAGTTCTTTTAGTTATTTTAGTTCTTTTAGTTATCTTAGTTCTTTTAGTTATCTTAGTTCTGTTAGTTATCTTAGTTCTTTTAGTTATCTTAATTTAATTCTTTTAGTTATCTTAGTTCTTTTAGTTATCTTAGTTATCTTAGTTCTTTTATTTCTTTTAGTATCTTAGTTATCTTAGTTCTTTTAATTCTTTTAGTTATCTTAGTTTTGTTAGTTATCTTAGTTCTTTTAGTTATCTTAGTTATCTTAGTTATCTTAGTTATCTTAGTTCTTTTAGTTTTCTTAGTTATCTTAGATCTTTTAGTTATCTTAGTTCTTTTTAAATAAGTTCTTACTTTCTTAAGAGGAGCAGTGCTTGCTGTTGGTCAAACAACTATAGTCTATATGGGTGTGGTCCCTGCCTAATGTATAAGAAACATAATTATGCATACAAAATCAGTTGTCCTTCAGCAGCGCATATATATGAGGAAGAATGATTTCAAATGCAGTCAGAAATATCCATATGTCAAATATCGCACATATTAACATACGGTGGCTATTTGGGTCAAGCCGACAACGAGGTGGATTAGATATCCCCCGATGATATATGTGCGCAATATTTGATATATGGATATTTCTGACTGGTTCAGCCCGGAGCCCCAATAGCGGCTCATTGGTAGAGCGCTGATAAGTTAAACCAGAGACCTTGGGTTCGATTCCCGGTTGGGGCCGTCAGAAAACTTTTCTCTACAGCAGTGATTCGACTTAATTTGAAATTATTCTTCCTCACATGTTTAAAAAGTAAGCAAATACTTTACACACACCTATAGGTCTTCTGATTTCAGGGAGTGTACGTATGCCTTAACACCGCAACCTATTTCAGTTTTTTTGACTCAGCAGGTTCTTATATAATTGAGTTTACAGTATATTCCAAACATTTTAGCCTACAGGTTCTTATATGCGGGTTTTTACTGTATGTAGTACATCTTACCTCCTTCGTGCCTTTGTAGTATCCACGTTACCCCTCTCTTTTTCGGTATCTAAATCATGGTCCATAGTTTTAGCTTCATTTCTTTTATCATGAACTAAGACATTATAACGTCCTGGTCCAGCATGATTATATGAAAGGTAGAGTGGTTCTGCATGACTGTGAATGTCTCTTCCTGACACAGTTAGAACAGGAGGGCTTGCTTGAGTAGATAAAATAAGTAGTAGCAACGAATATTCTCAGAGTAGCAATAAAGGTTCTGAGAGTAGCAACAAAGATTCTCAGAGTAACAACAAAGATTCTCAGAGTAGTAACAAAGATTCTGAGAGTAACAAAGATTCTGAGAGTAGTAACAAAGATTCTGAGAGTAGCAACAAAGATTCTGAGAGTAGTAACAAAGATTCTGAGAGTAGCAACAAAGATTCTGAGAGTAGCAACAAAGATTCTGAGAGTAGTAACAAAGATTCTGAGAGTAGCAACAAAGATTCTCAGAGTAGCAACAAAGATTCTCAGAGTAGTAACAAAGATTCTGAGAGTAGTAACAAAGATTCTGAGAGTAGTAACAAAGATTCTGAGAGTAGCAACGAAGACTCTGAGAGTAGTACCGAGGATGAGGATATGCCTGTTGACGAAGATATGATCGACGATGAAGAACGTGATGACAGTTCTGGTCCAGCCCAAGAAAAGGATTACCAAGAAAAATCTGCATCAGAGCAGGAAGAGGAACAAACAGAAATCCCACACAAAAAAATACCGCGTATGCTAACTAGCCTATTTGATGGAGCCTGCAGCAAACCTCCTGGCAACAGAAGACAACGAAATCAACATTTTAAGTAAAGTTTTAAATTTATCAGCCATGCAGAGTCCTTTTCATGAAATTAAACGTGCAAAATTAGTAAAGAGAGTAAACTGTGAACAATCATGCAATATCAGTCAGTGATTAACGCGAGTACAAGCCGTTAGAATGAAATAAGCATAAAAAAGATGGCGCCTTGTGCATCATGTAGTTTAACCACAACTCTTCGCGTGCAAAAACGTTTTACTTTGCACTAATATCGCAAAGCATTGTGGTTAAATTTATAGTCGCCTTTTTACGTATACTGTCTCCCAATTAGCTAAGGTTGTCCTTTTTGCACGTGTCAACAAACGTTAAACAGTTAATGGAAAATACGATTCAAGAGGTTCGAACATGATCTCCAAGAAACTCCTAACAAAAATTAACTAAAAATTGCACGTGATGCGGTCGAAATTTGCTTGAATACTAAGCTATTTTTTGTGCTTTCGTATGGTTCTTTGCGTATTAGTTGTAGGTCTATGTTTTAGTTAGCGTCGGTTACAATATTTCGATTGACCTATAAGAACAATATACAAAATTCTTGAAAGTTTTCATGGCAATAATGCAATATAAATACGTTTTGTGGAAACCGCACGACGTAAAATATTTATTAGCTAATAAATATTTTACGTAGTGTTTCCACAAAACTTCTTTATAATATACGGAATATTAGAAACAAGTTAAAAATATATTACGTCATGGCGGAAATGCATGACAATCTCACTCATGATCATATAGAAATGTGTATTCAAACTGAACACTGAAAACTGTTTCAAATGGTAAATAAATATACTTATAGTTTTTAACACAAGTGAGTCTGTGTCTTGTTTATATTTTCTATATTGCTGTTAATTTCCGCAGATTGAATAATTTAAGCAACTCGTTTATAACATGATGGACAACTATTTTCAATACAAAAAATGCAGTACTTAATTTTGCGTATTCTATAATAGCATACGATTAAGACAACTTAAATTTCCACAAATAATTCCAGAAACCAAAATATCCAGTTTTTCATTCATAAGATAACTAAGATAAGTAGAAAAACTAAGATAACTAAGATAACTAAAAGAACTAAGATAACTAAAAGAACTAATATAACAAAAGAACTAAGATAACTAAGATAACTAAAAGAACTAAGATAACTAATACAACTAAGATAATTAAAAGAACTAAGATAACTAAAAGAACTAGGATAACTAAGATAACTAAGATAACTAAGATAACTAAGATAACTAAAAGAACTAAGACAACTAAAAGAACTAAGATAACTAAGATAACTAAGATAACTAAAAGAACTAAGATAACTAAAAGAACTAAGATAACTAAAAGAACTAAGATAACTAAAAGAACTAAGATAACTAAAAGAACTAAGATAACTAAGATAACTAAAAGAACTAAGATAACTAAAAGAACTAAGATAACTAAGATAACTAAAAGAACTAAGATAACTAAAAGAACTAAGATAACTAAAAGAACTAAGATAACTAAAAGAACTAAGATAACTAAAAGAACTAAGATAACTAGGAGAACTAAGAAAACTAAGATAACTAAAAGAATTAAGATAACTAAGATAACTAAGATAACTAAGATAACTAAAAGAACTAAGATAACCAAAAAAACTAAGATAACTAAAAGAACTAAGATAACTAAAAGAATTAAGATAACTAAGATAACTAAAAGAACTAAGATAACTAAAAGAACTAAGATAACTAAGATAACTAAAAGAACTGAGATAACTAAAAGAACCAAAATAACTAAGATAACTAAAAGAACTAAGAGAACTAAGAGAACTAAGATAAATAAAAGAACAAAGATAACTAAGATAACTAAAAGAACTAAGATAACTAAAAGAAATAAGATAACTAAAGAACTAAGATAACTAATATAACTAAGATAACTAAGATAACTAAAAGAACTAAGATAACTAAAAGAACTAAGACAACTAAAAGAACTAAGACAACTAAGATAACTAAAAGAACTAAGATAACTAATATAACTAAGATAACTAAAAGAACTAAGATAACTAAAAGAACTAAGATAACTAAGATAACTAAGATAACTAAAAGAACTAAGATAACTAAAAGAACTAAGATAACTAAGATAACTAAAAGAACTAAGATAACTAAAAGAACTAAGATAACGAAAAGAACTAAGATAACTAAGATAACTAAGATGACTAAAAGAACTAATATAACTAAGATAACTAAAAGAACTAAGATAACTAAAAGAACTAAGATAACTAAGATAACTAAGAAAACTAAGATAACTAAAAGAACTAAGATAACTAAGATAACTAAGATAACTAAGATAACTAAAAGAACTAAGATAAATAAAAAAGTTAAGATATGTAAGATAACTAAAAGAACTAAGATAACTAAAAGAACTAAGATAACTAAGATAACTAACAGAAGAACTAAGATAACTAAGATAACTAAGGTAACTAAAAGAACTAAGATAACTAAGATAACTAAAAGAATTAAGATAACTAAAAGAACTAAGATAACTAAGATAACTAAGAAAACTAAGATAACTAAAAGAACTAAGATAACTAAGATAACTAAGATAACTAAGATAACTAAGATAACTAAAAGAACTAAGATAACTAAAAGAACTAAGATAACTAAAAGAACTAAGATAACTAAGATAACTAAAAGAACTAAGATAAGTAAAAGAACTAAGATAACTAAGATAACTAAAAGAACTAAGATAACTAAAAGAACTAAGATAACTAAGATAACTAAGAAAACTAAGATAACTAAAAGAACTAAGATAACTAAGATAACTAAAAGAACTAAGATAACTAAGATAACTAAGAAAACTAAGATAACTAAAAGAACTAAAATAACTAAGATAACTAAGATAACTAAGACAACTAAAAGAACTAAGATAACTAAAAGAACTAAGATAACTAAGATAACTAAAAGAACTAAGATAAATAAAAAAATTAAGACATCTAAGAATCTAAGATAACTAAAAGAACTAAGATAACTAAAAGAACTAAGATAACTAAGATAACTAAAAGAACTGAGATAACTAAAAGAACTAAGGTAACTAAGATAACTAAAAGAACTAAGATAACTAAAAGAACTAAGATAACTAGGAGAACTAAGAAAACTAAGATAACTAAAAGAACTAAGATAACTAAGATAACTAAGATAACTAAGATAACTAAGATAACTAAAAGAACTAAGATAACCAAAAAAACTAAGATAACTAAAAGAACTAAGATAACTAAAAGAATTAAGATAACTAAGATAACTAAAAGAACTAAGATAACTAAAAGAACTAAGATAACTAAGATAACTAAAAGAACTGAGATAACTAAAAGAACCAAAATAACTAAGATAACTAAAAGAACTAAGAGAACTAAGAGAACTAAGATAAATAAAAGAACAAAGATAACTAAGATAACTAAAAGAACTAAGATAACTAAAAGAAATAAGATAACTAAAGAACTAAGATAACTAATATAACTAAGATAACTAAGATAACTAAAAGAACTAAGATAACTAAAAGAACTAAGACAACTAAAAGAACTAAGACAACTAAGATAACTAAAAGAACTAAGATAACTAATATAACTAAGATAACTAAAAGAACTAAGATAACTAAAAGAACTAAGATAACTAAGATAACTAAGATAACTAAGATAACTAAAAGAACTAAGATAACTAAAAGGACTAAGATAACTAAGATAACTAAAAGAACTAAGATAACTAAAAGAACTAAGATAACGAAAAGAACTAAGATAACTAAAAGAACTAAGATAACTAAGATAACTAAAAGAACTAAGATAACTAAAAGAACTAAGATAACTGAAACAACTAGGATAACTGAGATAACTAAAAGAACTAAGATAACTAAAAGAACTAAGATAACTAAGATAACTAAGATAGCTAAAAGAACTAAGATAACTAAAAGAACTAAGATAACTAACGGAAGAACTAAGATAACTAAGATAACTAAGGTAACTAAGGTAACTAAAAGAACTAAGATAACTAAGATAACTAAAAGAACTAAGATAACTAAAAGAACTAAGATAACTAAGATAACTAAGAAAACTAAGATAACTAAAAGAACTAAGATAACTAAGATAACTAAGATAACTACGATAACTAAAAGAGCTAAGATAACTAAAGGAACTAAGATAACTAAGATAACTAAAAGAACTAAGATAACTAAAAGAACTAAGATAACTAAAAAAACTAAGATAACTAAGATAACTAAAAGAACTAAGATAACTAAAAGAATTAAGATAACTAAGATAACTAAAAGAACAAAGATAACTAAAAGAACTAAGATAACTAAGATAACTAAAAGAACTGAGATAACTAAAAGAACTAAGATAACTAAGATAACTAAGATAACTAAAAGAACTAAGATAACTAAGATAACTAAGATAACTAAGATAACTAAAAGAACTGAGATAACTAAAAGAACTAAGATAACTAAGATAACTAAGATAACTAAAAGGACTAAGATAACTAAGATAACTAAGATAACTAAAAGAACTAAGATAACTGAAAGAACTAAGATAACTAAGATAACTAAAAGAACTAAGATAACTAAAAGAACTAAGATAACTAAAAGAACTTAGATAACTAAGATAACTAAAAGAACTAAGATAACTAAAAGAATTAAGATAACTAAGATAACTGAAAGAACTAAGATAACTAAAAGAAGTAAGATAACTAAGATAACTAAAAGAACTGAGATAACTAAAAGAACTAAGATAACTAAGATAACTATGATAACTACAAGAACTAAGATAACTAAGATAACTAAAAGAACTAGGATAACTAAAAGAACTAAGATAACTAAGATAACTAAAAGAACCAAGATGACTAAGATAACTAAGATAACTAAAAGAACTAAGATAACTAATATAACTAAGATAACTAGGATAACTGGGGATAACTTGTATAACTAATATAGGTTAACTAAGACAGCATATCTGGGATAGATAGGTCAAGTCACTATACTACGAAAGCCGGGTAGGGACTTCAGATTTCAGATTTCATACTTCGGACTTCGGACTTCAGACTTCAGACTTCAGACTTCATACTTCAGAGTTTGTCACCTGCCGGCTCGCAGGCTACGTTTGCCAGCCGTTCAAAATAAATAAAGAGGTGAATGTATTGAATTTAATATTCATGCCCCTCAGTGGTCTTCCATTACCAGAAATTTATGACAAAATGGCCGCCGCTTTAGGATTAATTTACATATAATAGTCCTTAGTAAAATGGCACATAATTTTGAACAGTAAATATATAGAGGGGAAATATTAAAATGAAAATTCTGCTAATTGTGTATCTCGCCTACTATTTGCCGACCTCGCTATCTAAGCAACGGCGATTTTCATACTAATTCCTTATTTCTTTAAATCAGGTATACCTATACGTCAAATGACTATATCTCTCGAGCTATCGTTTGTCAGTGTTTGGGCCTCCATCAATCATGGTGAGTTCAAAATGCCCATTGTCTTGTTGTCATTACAAGTCGGGTATTTGTTAAATTAGAGGTATACAACTTCAGCCAATTTGGTCAAAATATGTAATCTATTACATGCAAGATAAAGATTCCTCTATCAACTCTGGAACATTTGACCAAAGATGATTTTTGATCAAACAAAATCCTACAGCAATCCAGTGGTGCATGACCTACTTATTTGTTTACTATTTTCAACACAATTTGGCGGATCGTAGATATACCTGGTGAAAATAATAGGTTACAGAATGATTAGATAATGGTTATTGTTTAGATCAGGAGGTCGACAAATAGTTGGCAAGCTACTCAATAAGCAGAATTCTCACTTTAATATATTTGCCTTATATATTTACTGTTCAAACGCCATCTTCTAAGGAACATATGTAAATTGGCTTTCAAGCTGTGGCCATTTTGTCATTAATTTCTGGTAATGCGTTGCAAACTGTGTAAAGTGACAAGCCCAAATTATAAAAGCCTTTACATACGGCGTTCGAATTCGATGTCCTACGTTCAACGCAGGCCGGATTACGCTGCTCAATGCAGCCGTAAACACAACGTCATAATGAAAATATTGTTTTATTTATTTTATTTATCAAATAACGACATTTTCTTTATGTCGTCGTGTTTACGATTGGGCAGCGGCGGTTAAACCAGTCTGCGTTGGACGTCCGACAGTGTTTCAAAGCACAGACTACATCATCAGCGACGTTTATAATCAAACACAATTAACAAATTGACTAGTGTATTAGTCAATGTGCTTGTGCCCACTGTGTCCAGTTTTAAACTGTGTTTACGGTTCAAAAAAGTCTATACTATATAGCCGCCTACAGGAAACGTTCCAATTGCCTATATGTACCAACAGAGAACTATAGACAGCATGCTTAAAAAATTATATAAATTATTATAACATCAGATAATTGATAAGCTCTACCAGCAGGGTAGCTTACTTTAATATTCCTGGAGCTTTTACTCGTCCATTTTGAGCGGCTATTAAAAAACTCCTTAACTCGGAATTCGAAGTCCGAAGTCCGAAGTCTGAAGTTTGAAGTCTGAAGTCTGAAGTCCGAAGTCCGAAGTCCGAAGTCCGAAGTCCGAAGTCCAAAGTCCGACGTCTGAAGTCTGAAGTCTGAAGTTTGAAATCTGAAGCCGGTCTGAAGTCTGAAGTCTGAAGTCTGAGGTCTGAGGTCTGAATTTTTTTTTATTAACTTTACAAGCATTAAATATATTGATGGAATAGACAAGAGGGCGTAAATTTCATTTTTAAGTCTAACCAGAACATATAACAACAATAACAAGAACAAAAACTAAACTAAACTAAGTTTAGTGTGAAGTCTGAAGTTTGAAGTCTGAAGTCCGAAGTCTGAAGTCTGAAGTCCCTACCCGACTTTCGTACTATACCAAGGGGATACTTTAGGATAGTATATATGAAAATTTATCTGGCTCATTTGGTGACACCAATACATGAAACTTGACATGAGCCTGCGATCATGCCCTGATGTTGACATGAATGCCATTTTTTCTCTATTTCCGCTCGTGGAATCTCAGTTAACATGATTATTTTGGTCGAAATTGTCCTTCTTGCCATTGTACATAGATGCGCCATCGTTGACAGTGGGAAGTCTTCGTTCACAGAGAGAAAAAATGTACTGGTTTTCATTGGAGATGACGCCGGATTTGAAACTCAAGTTTACAACAACAGTGTGTGCCAAACACCAAACCTCAACGCACTGTCGGAACGTAGCCTTATCTTTGATCATGCATTCACATCTGTGAGCAGCTGCTCGCCCAGTCGCTCAGCTATTTTAACAGGTGAGATTTCTGCTTTATCTCCGTTGGTGACTTGGCGCTGTATAATAAAATAGTAGGCGAATGTAGCCTCAATTGCCCTTTCGCTATGAAATGGCGGCGCCGGCGGAAGACAAACGCGCAACGATGCGAGGGAAATTTTGAAGCTCAAAAGTTACTTCTACTCTTTCTGGCTAGGGTGATCCCTTGGCATAAGATGTTGTAAGCTGGGGGGTGGGGGGTAATTCATTATATAGAATGATAGCCTGGCCTGCCTGGGGTGTACTTTGACCCCTCGGTCCTCTCAGGAAATTTTAAGTGGGGTTGTTGCAATAACTGACCAAGGTTAACAGCTAGGTATAAACCGCACGTTGTTCGTTATATTGGTGCAGATGTAGGTTGGGGGTGGTTATTGGGAGACTGGTACGGTGCGATGGCACATCATTAGTACATACGTATGACAAGCAGCCAGACCAGTAGTGGTGCCACAGGGAGGACTGGGGGGACCCATCCCCCCAGTTCTCTCCAAGGTCGATTTTCCAATCCGTCCAAATCCAAGGAGAAACGTTGGGGGGGGAGGGGGGGAGTGAGTTAGGTTTTTGACTGAGATTTTAATTCTGGCTCATGGGAACTACTGGTATAAGGGCAGACAACCTACCTAAATAAACTTTTGAATATAAGAATGAAGAAAAGTAATAAAACACCTCAAAATTATTGTGATTTTATTTCTTTTTTAATATCGATGATTTGAAATAGAATGGCACTGTTAGATATCTCTCTTAATTTTTTGACAGTATCTAGTAATTGTCCATGAAATATCCCATCCAAAACCTGAAATGTGTAGTTTTTAGTTTTTTTTATGATGTTTTATAATTTTTAAAATTTTGTAAAATCTCCCCCAAAATGCAGGAAATGGCATTTCAGAGACTCTAGATTTCAGAATTTTCCAGGGAAGGATGCCCCTGGACCCCCCTAGTGCTCGTGCCTTCAACACTCGCATTGTCCCCCCCACTTCTCATACCCTGGTGCCGCCACTGAGCTAGACGTACATGCTGTTGCTCGAAAAATGTTCTTTTTTCTTCTTCCTTTACACACCACTCGTCTGGTCCCTTCATTCAATGGTGCAAATGGTAAGTTCTTTTTCCACCAATTTACACTGGTGTGATAGGTGCGAGCTATCCTGAGTGGGGTGGTCAGTTCAAGATATCACTGCCTAAAGGAACTTACCCTGAATCCAAATACCACAGTGTGCTCCCAGGCCCCCTCAGTCTACAGCTTGCACCTAACCAACCTTATCATTCATTTCGTTTCTATCCGGCATTCTGATTGGTTAATTTACCTGCAAATAACTGAGTGCAGATAATTTTCTGCTTGCAAATAATTTTATGAGCATGCGCACTAGTGGTAACACTGCTGACGGCCAATAATTTTCGCAAACATGGAGGCTAGTTCTTCAGCTATCCGAGGAAATAATCGAGAGTATTTGGAAGCATCCTTGACGACAATGTACTTCAGAAAAGAAATAGTGAAAAGGAAGTTTTAGTGAGATAAAAAGCAAGACTCGTGCCAACAAAAAGTAAGTTTTACGAAGATTTTAGTATGCCGAAGACAGAGAGAAGAGTGGCGATCTCTTACTTCAGGCATTTCAAATTTTTAACTATTTTATGAATGATAAATCAATTATTGAACTCGTCTATCGCAAAATATCATGATTTGTCAGTGTCTCACTACTAGTTATTTGCCTCTGCCTTCGGCATCGGCAAATAACTAGTAGCTCGCCACTGACAAATCATGATATTTTGCTCCGACTCGTCCAATAATTGATAAAAATGGGTAAGTAACCAATTTCAGTGGTGCATAATAATTGCCCCCCTTCCAAAATGAAGAAGAAAAGCCTAGAAATTTAAGAGTTTAGTGATTGCTGAAATACTGTCCCATTAAAGATTGAGAGTGGGAGACAACAAGCTCAAAGTTTAGTACAGTGGACCAGTATTAAGAAGCAAGTAACTTCATGTCAGCATCTGTGTGGTGCACTAAAATATTGTCAGATTTTTCATAATTTTTCAAAGCTTTCCAACTTTGCATAAATATTTATATTTTAGGCAAACCATTGAGAATACTGTAGTTTCTATTTTCTTCTAAATCAGGTGTACAAAGCCAACTTCTTTTTTTTATAGGTGTCCTGGACACCCCAGAATAAATTTGATGCCCAGACATTCCCCTCTGGGCTCTGGATGAAAGCCTGGGCTTAGCCCCTTCATCAGAGAAAATTGGGGTGTGGGGTGTGGGGTGTGTGTGTGTGGGGGGCGGGTGTTAGCTAGCCCCCTTCTTCCTGTTACATCACCCTTGCCCACTGCCACACTGATAGCCTATTTAAGGGCTGTTGGCATGGGAGCAGGGATGAGACAAGTTAGCAGGACATATGGTTTTCATCCCAGGTTTATATGAGAATGTTTTCATGACAATTGCAATAGGCGAGTTTCAGGGTGTTGCGCGCGCATCATTTTTCAAAAAACCTGGCAAGCTCCCCTCAAAGTAAACATGCTGTTTAAAATAAACAAAGTATAGAATGATGCAGTTTCTGGATGTTTAGCACTGTTATTCTGCTGTTCTTGGCTTGCTAGCAAGTTTGTTTGCCATTGCTTACTTCAGTGGAGAGTCTGCCAAGAGCCCGCCAATTTATTTGCAAAACGATGCAACACCCTGAAACTCGCCTACTGGGTCATTGCAACGTTTGGACAGTACATGTATTTAATATAAACAGAAGAGCTGCTGTTCTTCTGCAAGTCAAATATCACTCATTTGCATTGAATATTAACATAAGAATAAGAATCAATACTGGAAATGGTATTCGTCACATTGACCTGGTTAGTTAAATAAAAGTGGCGTGCTGCGTAGGCAGTGTTGAAACAACAATCGAAATATAGTGAGGTTAGAATGATATACTGCCGAAACAGAGAACGTAGGAGTCTAACGTTTCGAGTGACGGCCCTTCATGAGAGAGAAATGTAAAGAGTGTAAACACTTTTACACTACTAAAATTAACTTTTGTGATCCTGAAAGCTGGCACACCTGGTTTGAATCAATTTGGGATTAATGTACTTTTTCATCCATCAAGCTGATATACATGTACATGTAATATCATGTAATATAGTTGTAAGTTACATTAGGCACACACATGTGTGACTCTTCGTAGATTGATTTAGAATACATTGCAACAACGTGTAACAAAAATAAGTAGTGACTGGATATGAGGATTCAATGATGACAGTGAGTGATCTGACAGTGAGTGATGAGTTGAAAAAAGTAATGTCTTTTCCAATGCAAATGTAACTAATTATCTTTTTGGGGGGGGGGGGATTTTTTTTATTTGTACCTTCTAATAAAAGTAGTTATTAGAAAGAACTAACAATTACATGTACATGTACTTAGTTGTAAAGAAGTTACTCTGGCAGCACTGACTCCGTATACTGTACATTATATCAACTTTTTCATGTAACAGCCAAATCAAGGTCAATAATTTCCAAAGCACGTTCATCAGTGACTGAGGCTACTGAAGTGAACGTATAATAAACGCGCGTCACGGTCGCACGGAAACGTGCGTGCCGCAAGGAACGGAAATATGATTAGCGTAAACCACAACACGCATCACGGAGTAACGCGCCGTGATGCAACAAAGGTAATAATAATAAATAAAATCTTATACGCGGTTTCCCATGTGTGCTTAGCTACGGAAGACTTCTCAGTTCATATATTGGCCCAACATCACATAAAATCGAAAGAATCCTCTCTCAAGAAAAAATAAGTCTACCACAGCACCTCTAACAAACTCTACCAACGATTATTTACACATACATAAAGACGTAACCGAAAGAAAGAAACAACCTGGTGTCTACTGCATTCCTTGTGAATGTGTGCTGGTGTACATTGGAGAAACAGGTCGCGCAGTTCCGGTACGCCAAAAAGAACACATGGCATGCTGTTCTAAGGGTCAAACTGAGAAGTCTTCCGTAGGTAAGCACACATGAGAAACCGGGTATAAGATCATATGGAACAAGACCAACCTGATCTCGAACGTCCCCAACTATTTCTCCGCCAGAATGACACGGGAATCAATTGAAATAGTGAAGAATAGAACCATCCCACAAGAAGGCCAACTTTTGAATGACACTTGGACGCCACTTTTAATATAGAACTCTACTTGAACAAAATATTTTCCTAAAAAATTTCTATGTTAGTGAAACTATGATTCAATTCGAATGAATTAGAATTAATCTATGTTTAAATTATCTTAATGGCGCGGACATACGCTCACGCACGCGAATTCGTTGTAATTTTGTTGTCGTGTGCTAACAGCTAATGTCACGCTCTGACAATGCTCTGCGAATTTTTATCGTTAAGCCTGGTTCTCACTTGTCGTAAGAATCGTAAGAATCGGGGATTTTTCCTGTCCCCGATCGTTTGGGATTGTTACGACAGGTGTGAACATGGTTGAAGTAACGTCCCAGACAGTCGCCGATCTGATCGGAAGCATTGCAAGAATCGGAATCATTTCTATTTGGAAAATGCATCCCAGACTGTCGCCGACGATCGGGGATTATTAGGACTAGTTACGACATGTGTGAACACTGAAACCACCCCGTCTGGGACAATCGGGGTGATTCTCGATAATACAAGATGGCGTCCAGCGAAAGCTACCTGAGTAACGGTGAAGACACCGTGTTTATGGAAATTGTAATAGAATTCCCTTGTCTGTATAATAGGAGCAGCGCACAATTCAAGGATAAAAACTTAAATTGAATTTATGGAAGAAGATCGCTGCTTTGCATACCACCGAAGGCAGTCATGGAACAAGTTCTTTCTGCTTGCAAGCAAAGATACGAGAGTATTCGCACTGCCGGCTTTTCTCGTTTATCTAAAAAAATGCAAGCTGCCTTCGGGTTCAGGGAGTGTCGTTGTCCGTGTAAAATCATCCGTCTGTTTAAGGCCGCCATCTTTAAAGTTTAAACTTTGGCGCGAATTACGACAAGTCACGACAAGTGTGAACCTGGCGGTCGTAAGAATCGCCGACGATCGGGGATAGACTGTCCCGATTCTTACGACAAGTGAGAACTATAGGCTTTAATAAACATGATGTATAACCGCAAACATTTTGTTTGATTACATATTATGAAATTCAAAAGATATACTAAAAAGGCTAAATTGATCGTTTTCATCTGAAACAATGAAATTTAATGGCAGCCATATTGTTGTCTTATAGGAATTTAACTCTATTCTTATTCAAACATTTCCTATTGTTTTATCACCCCAATGTGGCCACCGATCACGTAAGTGAAAACAATCTATTGGCAACCACTAAATTATCGGCGACGAGAACAGCTACTTGTACTGGTCGGCATAGTCAATCGAGATATGGTCTGGAAACTCAGCAAACTTCAAAGCGCCTATAATGAGCTGGGATTTTATGTTGAACCGTACCTTACACCGTGCGCATCTTTTGTTTTAGGTTTATTAATATTTAAATAGCACGATTGAGTGATTGAACTGAAACGTTGCGCACCGCGCACAAAAATGCATAAAGGCGAACAAAAAGATAGACCAAAGACTTTAGCTGAGTTTCCAGACCATATCTCGATTGACTACTGTATGTACTGGTGCACAAAATTTTAAAAAAATGAAGCACCTAAAACAATGATTGAACTATTTCACATTACTGAAAATGAAAGATATAATCTCCGTAGTAGTAATAACATGCTGATGTTATCAAAACCCAGAACAAATGTCATGAAACGCAGCTTTTAATATAAGGCCGCTAAAGTCTGGAACACTCTTCCATTATCGCTAAAAAATTCTTCTCTCTCAATTAAGGATTTTAAAAGAGAACTTATGAATATAAATAGAGAAGATTGTAATATTTTAGATATTCTTGATTATTAAATGAACTTGTAAATTTTTAATATGTACTATAAACTATAGTATATCGTTAGGTAGTTTTTAACATTTTATATCAATTTTCATTTTTTATACAGCGTAACACGGCCCTATGAAAAGCAACATTTTAATTTGAACTTAGTATTTATAACTTTTTTATAGAATTGTTAGGCTACCGTGATTAAATAAAGTTAAATAATAATGCCCAATTGCAAATACTGCAATTTTATATAAAGCACCAACTTATTGTGCAATGTTTATTCTTCAATATAGGTTTACCACAGCACGAAAATGGAATGTATGGCTTGCACCACTCAGTACATCATTTTAATTCATTCGATGCTGTCAGAAGTCTGCCAATGCTTTTACAAAATTCTGGTATTAGAACTGGAATTATTGGGAAAAAACATGTTGGTCCAGAAGCAGTAAGTTGATATTTTATTTAGATTACATTTTCCCATGTGTCTGTGTACTGTAAGAAAATTACAGATGACGTTACAGCGTGTAAAAAAAAAAATCGGAATAAAGTCGAGTGGCGTGACTGTCGTTTTTGACACGCTCTGAAGTCTTCTGTGATCTATTACATTACACACAAAAAAAAATGTATAATTTATTTGTTTTATATACAATAGAAATTTAAGTGGTATATCGAAGGATTCTTTAGGCATAAAAAAAAGAAAAAGAAGTCTAATAGGCGAGTTTCAGGGTGTTGCGCGCGCATCATTTTTCAAAAACCTGTCAAGCTCCACTCAAAGTAAACATACTCTTTAAAATAAACAAAGTATAGATACAGTTTCTGGATGTTTAATTTAATACTGTTATTCTGCTGTTGTTGGCTCGCTAGCAAGTCTGTTTGCCATTGCTTACTTTGTGGGCTCTTTGCGGGCTACCTGCCAATTTCTTTGCAGAACAATGCGCGCGCAATACCCTGAAAGTTGCCTATTACGTGATCTGACGTGGATTTGATGCCATGTATAGACCACGGCCAACAACCAATGAAAATGGACACATAAGTCACATTATTGTATAAATGGTTATTCCATGGCATTGACATGGTGGTGTGTATATTGGTGCGCGTATGGTGGTGCGTTTTGGAGTTTATGTATAGTTGGTATAAGTCTAGTTAATTTATATATTTATGACTTTATGTATTTTTTATTTCTACGGGGAGTCTCGTTCGCGCTCCTCTCATGTGGATATTATAGTATATTATTATACACCTATTAAAGTTGTTAAAAAAATAAAAAACATGGGATATATCTTTACCTGTCTGGCTGTCTATCTTTTGAATGCAGCTGTACGTTTTTTGTTAAGCCATCGTCGGGTTTTTTAAGCCCCCATATTCTAATAGGTCCTTTCCTGTGGAACGAAATAAACAAGAATCCCAGCCGTGGTCGGGTAGAGTTTTTCTCCACTTGCCTGTTATAGTTCGTCACTCGAAGTAGCACCTAAATAGCATTAAATTAGAACCCCTTTTCTACTAAGTAGGGGAGTGACGGGTATTTGGGTAGTGGTGTCACAGCGGATAGTGCCCCAACCGACACCGCTGCCAAACGTTTTGCGCATGCGCGACGTCCGAGCTCGTCCTCAGAAAAAGAGCGGGAAAACACTGAGATATTTGGACTGGTCCGAGAGTCCGACACAAAATTTAAAATTGTAAGCATACTACGAAAAAGATAAGGTAAGTAATTTGTCCATGGCTTCTTTGTCAATATTGTAACATATTCTGAATTTACCCCTTCGTAATTTTCTTTACCTTTCTTTTAAAACACAAATGAATAGTCGAGTCTTACTTAGTCTTCACTGTTTGGTTGTTGTCGCCACGGCTAGTTCCCACTTCTCTTGCAATACTCATCGAATTCATGCATGCGCAAGCGTTTGGCAGCGGTGTTGCCCAACCCCCTTTAATTCACGGATATGAAAGACAAAAGCACAGAGTGTGAGGACCTTTTTTCCCTTCTAGTTTTGGTTTAAACTGTTCCTAAGTAAGCTGTGGTTTACTGAAAAAATTACCACTTTATACACAAGCAGTTTACGGCTTGTCGTGGCTTGTAAACTTCTGTATTAGCTGCCCTAATCGAAACTCGATTCAAATTCAATCTAAGGCCTTACTAATGATTTTAATTTCTTTTGTGGCTTACATTAACTTGTATTTTTTAAAGCTTTAAATTTACACATTTCTATAAAAATAAAGAACACAAATGATTTTACACAGTGATCAATTCATCAGAGAGAGTTTGAGAATTGAGTATTTCTTTTCCAAACAGGTCTGCTTACTATCTTGGCAATAGAAGTGTTCCTAAAATATTGTTGCAAATCAATTCCTCAACCTGACCATTTGATTTGATGAAGTTGGTGTTTAACTAATATTCTCAACTCATTAATAATTCATGAGAAGCATGAAACACTCAAACTCGTGTTTGATCTATTACATCATATTTTCTAGTGGCTGTTCAGAATCAATAAACCAATAAAATTCAGAACAGGAAGTTTCCGACGAATTTCATCAAATGAATTACCAGTAGTCACACAGAGGAACTGAATTGCAACAATATTTTTAGTATAGGTAATCATATATGATAGCGAGTACAATTAAGGATTTACACTACAAGTGATATTTGAAAATTTTGCCAAAATTGCACGAGCCGTTAGGCGAGTGCAATTTGGCATAATTTTCAAATATCACGAGTAGTGTAAATCCTTAATTGTACGAACAAAATCATACAGTATGATTACTCATTTATTATATGCATGACAAAATTACGACACGTACGCTTCGTACTCACTCACGCCTTTAAAAACATCTTGTTTCATTACTTGACAAGAAACATTTTCACTCTGGGTATTCTCTGTACTCATTTCAAAATATTTACATGGAATTTTCCGTTCATAGTGTACCACAAGTCGTTGGAAATGTGAAAACTTTCCATTGCAGAATTGGCCACCATTTTTAATTTTATTGTCAACATCGTTCCCTGGGCCTTGGGAGCAGTACAATTAATAAAATAATTGTACTGCAGTACAATTAATAAAATAAGTGTACTCCTCTCAACCAATCAGAATGTGGTAATTTTGTCATGCATATAATAAGTCTGCTAATACAGACTCTTCACATCGCGCCCTGGGAAAATGGACGCGAGAGAAAGAAGAGTCTGCTATTTAACACCGCTAATTGTGTCCCGTCGAGTTTATGCAAATATTTTAACTAGCCTGGCGAGTATTGTTATGTGAAATTTGTTTAGTCGAAAGCTAATGTTTTAAAAGGTTTAGCGTCAAACTTACAAAAACAATATTTTTTGACTATATTCGTTCTGCCCGTGGAAATAAGTGTGCGTGAAAGTCAGTGTAATAAGCAGTTAAGCTAAAGCATAAGAAAAATTAAATATTGTAAACAAAAGCTCATACAGCCAAGCAGGGATTGTCTGAACTTAAGTTTACTTAAAAGTTAATTTTTCGCATAGTATAGCATAGAACTTTACGGAATTTACGAAGACTGGTATTTTGAACGTGTTCTTACTGCTCGTGTAAATGAATCTACGCGTGAAAGATTTTGAAAAGGCTACAAGTGTTGGCGAAATGTATCTCTCAGATAAAAAATTTTATCGAAATGTCTGGCCATGTCTGATTGCATAATTAATTTGATTTTCAGTAGCCAATGAGGGACAACTACCAAAATCTGACAGCATAATCGGGACGCAATTAGCGGTGTTAAATAGCAGACTCTTCTCTCGCGTCCATTTTTCCAGGGTGCGGTGTGAAGAGCCTGTATTACTGAGCAGGCTACAATATTTTAGGAACACCTCTATTTCCACGACAGCAATGTTTAGAGCAAACTTTCTTTGTATTCTACTGTTGCATTACGGTGTAACATCTTTGCGTGACCTTGGATTGACATCATTTCCTGTAAATAATATACCAACTTTTAATACCATGGGGGGAAAAGGTATCAAGATGAAACTTTATAGTTAGTGGTATTGTTCAGTTTGTAAGTGTCAAAGCTTGAAAAGCTTCTAATTATGGACCATGTATATATAAATACTTAATTAGCTTCTAATTATATAGAAAAAGTCCAAGCATGATCCAAGCATATAAGGGGGCTATGTTACGCTATTTGTAGCTTCAATTGTCTTATGTTAAAATTCTGAACTGCAAACATAAAGCTGTATACGTGTCGTAAATTCGATTGTGAAATACGAGTCGTCTAACCGAACTATGGAGGACTACTGAACATTTAAGACCAAGTTTTTACACAAATTGGTCTAGACTTGATTGCTGCTGGGCTACTAACGGAAATCGATATGTCATATTTGCAACCCCTTTCAATCTCGCTTTAATTTTGACGACCCGTACTTCTGTGCAGGTTAATAGTATCTCTTTTATGTTTCTATATAATATAAAACCGTTATTTTGAGATTTTGTTAGACTGTACCCCCATACCACGTAAGCGAGGCGTGCGTGTCACAGGCTAAGATT
The DNA here is from genome assembly GCA_964035015.1 of Corallium rubrum. Lineage (NCBI taxonomy): Eukaryota > Metazoa > Cnidaria > Anthozoa > Scleralcyonacea > Coralliidae > Corallium > Corallium rubrum. Next base: position 31,823,221 of record OZ035998.1, read on the forward strand.
TTTTGTAATTTTAGGACTGTTATTTCTGTACGCACTGATAAAAATACAGTACTGCTTAGAAATAACATATATATAGCAGTCCGTCTGAGGTTGAGGTTAAGTTAAACAAAGATAGAAATGGTATTTTGTTAGGTTATTTCTGAGCAGTACTGTATGGTGATCCACTTGCTTTTTTTGTATTACTTTTTGAGGTGTACCCATTCGACTTTGCATACACAGAAGAACATCATTCCATACTACAAGTTGGGCGAAACATCACGTACATGAAACTCTTGGCACGCCAATTCTTGAAGGAATCCGAACAAGACAAACGTCCTTTCTTTCTCTACATTGGTTTTCACGACCCTCATCGCTGTGGGCATACTCATCCTCAATATGGTAAATTAGTAAATACTTGTTACAGCTAAAATCCAAAACCAGCTGACAATTTTAACAAATCTAGTATAAAACATATTCTGAAAATGAACATCTTGAAAACCCATGATATGAATCAAAAGAAGACAAAAAGATGAAATGGTATATAATATTTCGACTTTATTTCGAAGTCATCGTCATGGACCAAGTGACTAGAATTAGATACCTACGTTCTTTATATTTACAAGGAAATCAGCTGATTATAAGATAATGGTTATATTACAACGGTCAAATTAAGATTAGGAAATTCAAATATAACCCTTGTCTTATAATCAGCTTGTTTCCTTGTAAATGATAAAGGTATCTAATTTTGGTGACTTGGTCTGATGACTTTGAAGTAAAGTCGAACTATTACCATTTCATGTTTTTGTCTTGTTTTGATCCATACCTTTGGTTTTTCAAGATGTTTATTTTCGAAATATGTTTTATACTATATTTATTACAACTAGTTTAGGTCCTAATCAGGGTTCCCACGGTTCTTGAAAATCCTGGAAAGTCCGTGTAAATTTCCAGGCTTGGAAAGTCCTTGGAAATCAATAGAGGTCCGTGAAAGACCTGGCATTTTCTTCCTGTTGCTTTACCGATTGTTTAACCATGCTAAAATAACTGAATGTAAACAAAGTGCGTTGTTTGCTCGCGATAGTTGACGTTTGAGTTAAGCCTAATTTTCAGTGCACGTAATTAATAAACTTCTTTTTTTTCTCATTTTTTGGTCCTTGAATTTATTTTAGAAGGTCCTTATGTGATAGATCATAAACGAGGAGGAGTGTTTCATCAGGATATCCAAATACCGAGGTTTTTTAATAAATTATGTGGTGTTTGGATATTCTAATGAAAAACTCTTCTGAGTGTTTAATATAACATAAAAAAGAAATCAGTCTTTTAAGAGAAAATCGTGTTGAAAGTTTGCTTAATTTATGTAACTTTTTCCTCCGATATCCAAACCACCGATACGGTACCGACTTCTTTTGTTTTTTTCTTCTGTTTTGTTGACAACAACAACAACTCTTGTTTACATGGATCAACAATGACTCTTTGATTTACATCAACAATGACTTTGTTGTTCTTGAGTCTATGACGTCATAAACTCTTTCCAACTCATTCTTCTCAAACTCGGTCAATTTGATGGATGCGCTTCAAGTTACAAACTTTAGATTAAAATACAATCTTGGTTTCAGGAATTTTAAAGTGAAACTTTGGTCGATTACAAACTACCTGTACCAATCCATAAAGTCTAAGATAATATTATTTTTTAAACTACTTTAAAAATAGGAGGTTAAGCGATATTTAAAACATGAGCAGCAGTGTTTTATCAGATACAAAACACGAGGCGATAGCCGAATGTTTTAGAACTGATAAAACACGTACTGCGAGTGTCTTGAATAGCTTCAAAAACGACCCATTTCATAAGTTCTTTGGCGTAGAATTTTTCAAAAATAACGATGCCTAAACCGAGAAAATCTAAGCTAAAGTTTATATAAATCAGGAGGATGTTTTATCAGATTTTATAGAACCACGGTCATGGTACTCTTTCATGGTAAATTCCCTTTGTGTTTTCCTTATGAATCATTAATGAGTTCTTTAAACTTTTTTTTTCCTGCTAGGGCAATTCTGTGAAAAATTCGGCAATGGAGAAGCTGGCATGGGAAAGATACCAGACTGGAACCCAGTGCTCTACAAACCTGAGGAGGTTGAAGTGCCTTATTTTGTCCAGGATACAATAGCTGCAAGACTGGATCTAGCAGCACAATACACAACCATTAGCCGATTAGATCAGGGAGTTGGCTTAATATTAAATGAACTGAAAGAAGCAGGATTTCAAGATTCTACCTTGGTAATTTACAGCTCCGATAATGGTATACCATTTCAAGTCGGTATGTAGAATCTTGCCTATGTATATTTTGTGTATATAATTAACCAAGGTGGCCCGATAGTATGGGTCATACCGTGGTCATACCAAAGTGCATTTCTTCCACATAAAAAGGTTTTGTAATGCAGATTTGAGCTTTATTTGAGTTCATTGCATACCTTTCGTGGTGGTATTGATTAACGAAATGTTTTATAGCCTTAAAGGTTACCTAAGTGAAGAAATCATGTTTCCAATAAATCCATAAAACCTAATTTGCATAAAATCTGCGGGTTACTATAAACACGATTTTTCTATAGATTTAATTATAATCTTGATATAATCTTGATTATATTAATAATGGCTACGTAAAGTACAAACCAGGGCAGAATCGACGTTAATAATTTTAGGAGTGTGAAGGGCTGAGATTATTGCGCCTGGGGCGTGATCTATGATGGCGGGAAAGTTGGGAACAACTGCCTAACAGTATACTAGAAATACATGAACGCAACAACCCCTCGCCCATTTTATATTCATTTTTTAACCCCACTCCCCGCCCCCCTCCTCCCATAATTTCTGTTTTTGTTGTATTAATGACACACAGATCATCTTTAAATTTTATATGTATTTTTGAAACACACACCCCCTGATTAAAATATTAAAGCCCTCCTGATATGCATTTAAAGGGTAACTAGAAATACATGATCACAACAACCCCTCGCCCACTTTTAATATATACATTTTTGTAAACCACCTCCACCACCACACACACACTTTCTGGTTTTGTTTGGGGGTTTTTTGTATTTAAGTCTACCTGTATTACAGTTTTTATATTTAGTCTATGTAATAATAAAATTAACAGCCTGACAAATGTTGAATAGAAAGAGAGACACAAACCAGTATAACTTCAAAGAAAATTCATTGGCAAAGTTCACCCGGCTGTAGTCATGTACTGTAGTATTAAGTATTGACACACCGAAAGAGCATACAATGTCAATATTAAAAAAGAAACTATAGCCCTAAACTAAGACTATAGTCCTAAGTCTAAGACTGTAGTCGTAAGACTAAATTTATAAGACTATAGTCGTAAGACTAAATTTATAAGACTATAGTCGTAAGACTAAATTTATAAGACTATAGTCCTAAGACTAAATTTATAAGACTATAGTCCTAAGACTAAATTTATAAGACTATAGTCCTAAGACTAAATTTATAAGACTATAGTCCTAAGACTAAATTTATAAGACTATAGTCCTAAGACTAAATTTATAAGACTATAGTCCTAAGACTAAATTTATAAGACTATAGTCCTAAGGCTAAATTTATAAGACTATAGTCCAAAGACTAAATTTATAAGACTATAGTCCTAAGACTATAAAATTTATAAGACTATAGTCCCAAGACTATAAAATTTATGAGACTATAGTCCTAAGACTAAATTTATAAGACTATAGTCCAAAGGCTATAGTCCTAAGACTAAGACTATAGTCCTAAAAATTAGATTATTGTCCTAAGACTATAGTCCTAATACTAAGATTATAGTCCTAAGACTATAGTCCTAAGACTAAGATTATAGTCCTAAGACTATAGTCCTAACAACGAGATGAACCGAATAACAAATTTTCATTCAAAATAGATAATAGTGCCATAGTGGTCCAAAGACAACTGTAGACAAGAATATTATTTTATATATTGCATGATTTTCTTTTTCAAGACTCAGCTAAACTGGTAAATATGAATCTCCTACCGTCAAACTTTCTTCTGCTTTTGTCACCACAAACACTGCCAATTCAGCCTATACTCTTTTCAGAATTCAGATTGTTTTTCTCGTTCGGTTTCTTTCGGTTTCTCCGTGACCAGGCATCATTCAGTTCTCTTCAAGATCTAAAAAGCCGTTTGTTTTCAAACTGATTTCTTCATCGTTCTCCCTCGAGTTAAGTAGAATACACCAGAGCAGATTTCTTTACAGGTTTCGGCCAGTTTCAGGACACAGTGTCGTTTTCGGTTTACCAGTAACCCTGCTATTCGAATTCCGAACTGCGAAAGTTGCGGATTTGTTGACATATATATATATATATATATATATATATATACTAGAAATACATGAACGCAACAACCCCTCGCCCGCTTTATATGCATTTTTAACCCCCCCCCCCTACCCCCTCCGCCCCCCCCCCCCTAATTTCTTTTTTATGTTGTATTAATCAATACTGAACACAGATCAGAAAACATCCAGAAAATTAGTTAGCAAGGTTCATGTAGTCGTGTATTGACACACCGAAAGAACATGCAATGTCAATATTAAAAAAAACAACGAGATGAACCAAATGACAAATTTTCATTCAAAAATATATATAAACAGTGGCCAAGAAAAGACACAAATCACACAATGTCAACGTCCCAGCGTTGAAAGACAATTGTAGACAATATATTATTTATGTTAATTATAATTTTCAAGATTTCTTCCGTTTTACTCGGCTAAACTGTTAAATATGAATCTCCTACCGTTAAACTTTCTTCTGCTTTTGTGACCACAAACACTGCCAATTCAGTCTAGTCTTTTCGGATTGTTTTTCTCGTTCACGGTTTCTTACTTTTTTCGTTGTTGACCAAATAAATATGACAAGGCATCATTGAGTTCTCTTCATGATCTAAAAAGCCGTTTGTTTCAAAATTTCTTCATCGTCCCCTGTCGAGTTATGTAGAATACACCAGAGCAAAATTCTTTACCGGCTTTGAACAGTTTCAGGACACATCCTGCTTCTTTCAGTTACATTTTGGTCGGAATCGTTTTCGGTCTTTATCGTATTAATTTTTAGGCTATTTCCAGTGGTTTTAAGTCGTATTTATTGTTGTCTTTTTCTCGCTGGCACATCTCTTGTTAGCCTTCTTTCTTTGGTCTTTTTTCATAGTAATATTAATGTACATTTTAGCTGAAACCATTTTTTCTGGCAAAGATTTCTTTTGTCATGACGTTGAAAAACTATTTCGTAATCCAACCGAACTTATAAATTATAATTTGCTGACGTAAATTTAAATAATTTGAATAATTTAACAGGTTAGTTACCAGTACCCTGCTATCCGAACTGCGAAAGTTGCGGATTTGTTGACATATATATATATATATACTAGAAATTACTATCGCAAGTGAAGTGCTGCCTCAAATGGGACACAAACCTTTAGTCTACTCCACAAGCAAATATGTGCAGTCTGTGGCTAATGTGACACCCCCGTTGCGCACTCCACCCAAGATTGCCCACTCCACCCAAGTTTACCCACTCCACCCAAGATTGCCTACTCCACCCAAGATTGCCCACTCCACCCAAGATTGCCTACTCACCCGAGTTTGCCCACTGCACATGAGTTTGCCCACTTCACCAGAGGTTGCCCACCCCATCCAAGTTTGCCCACTCCACCCAAAATAGCCCCCAGAGTTGCCTGCAAGGGAGGTCGGAAAGTCCCAAAAGTTAATATTAATTACAATAGACAGAGTATTTACACATTACTACAAGTTACTATATATAACTTATTGCTTAACATGATGTGGCAAGGGTTTTGACAGGATATACACATATTAATATACGAATATTAAATAATCATGCCTCTTGCTCTACTGTCAATGCAATCCCAAGTGCTTAATATGTTTTGACAAATCTAGAGCTTTTATAAAATTATACAGCGATGTACCATTGAGCCCATCTGATTATTTTGCAGAATTTGTATAAGTAAAAATATACACACGTTCACACACGCAGATAGTAGCGTACGTCTGATCAGAATGCTGATCAGCGCAAACACAATGAACCCACACAAATATTGGCAATATACTGTACACCTAAAAATAAAAGAAAACAACCGTGAAATCTCCTACCAAGAAACACAGTTGTCAGTTGTAAAAACTGATATCTTACCTGTCCTCGACAAGATAATCTCTCCTCACTAAAATTGTATAAGATCCTATTATCCTAATATAAGACAACAAGTGTGTTCATTTACAGCCAAGAACATTGAAGTGTGATAACTGCGAGTTCAGAAAATCCATCGCCGTCGTGGTGTTGCCGTGTTGAAATCACGCTTCAAACGTACGTGTAATTTCATCAAACAAATCCTTCTGGCGTATGTGATAAAATGCTCAACAAATAAATAAATAAATAAACTCTCAAAATCTCGATTCCGTTGACCATACATAACTCGGCAAAGAGGTCTGGACACGAGACACAGGCAACCCATGTCAAGATTAGTGAGCTGCCTCGCTACGCTCGGCAGCAATAAACATCTCGCAGAATTTCTTTCCCCCTTGCGTGTAATTTCGCGTGTACTCCACGCGTGTCGAGATTAGCACCCTCACCCGGGCTCCGGGCCACAGAATAAGGATCAACCAGAAGTCCAACTCGCGGAAAAAAGTGTCCCATTATTTTTATGCGCATGCGCCAGTCCGCCATTTTGAAAGTAAGTGCAACCGGGAAATTATCCCCCTCGCCCTTACGACCCTCGGGCTCCTGTAGTCAATTACCCTTTGCCTTCTTGTGACCTTTTATTTAACTTTATATTGTTATCTATACATATATAAATAATATTTATTAAGTAATAAGTAATTTACTTTAGAAAACATTTCGTTGGAGATGAAATTCTTTGACCACGAGGTTATTAAAACTTCAGTACGCGGATACTACGGGTAAAAGTCCGTGGCAAAAAAGTCCTGTACTCACGAGGCTGAGTTTTACATTTCTGGATGATGCCGACACACTTGTTTACAGAGAAAGATGGCTAAAATTTTCGGAACTACGCATTGTTGAAATACATCGAGTACGTATGTTGTTAGAAATTTTATAAGCTTTCATTCGGTATATAGTTCAAATCATAGTGTTACCTGTAACTTTTTAAAATGTTCAAAATGTTCTGACCATTGACCATATAAGTTTTAATATTTTTTCACATATTCAAAAGGTATGATCACTAATTTGCACCAAAAACGTTTTCAACTTCAACTAGAAATCTGCAAACGTTTCCACTCCTTTCGTATTTGAATTAGCTTCTGTTCAAGAAATATCTTAGGTTCATGCCAGAAGTCTTTCTGAGGTTATAGGAAACACCAAAACAACAAAAGGCAAAACAAACTTAAGAAATTCATCCATTTCAGACGGTCCACGTCAAAATAATAATGGTTTTTTCATATTTTAAAGTACTTCCCAGCAAGAAAATTGAAAGATCTGACATGAATAGCACTTGACAGCACCCTTTGTTTAATATCTTGTTCAGGGCTGTGCGTTTAGTATTTAAAAACAAAATCCAAAATTCTATAACACTTGTGAGGAGTCCATTTCCCATTATACAATTCTTCTTTTACGAACAATGGTGAGAACATTTTGAACATTTTAAAAAGTTACAGGTAACACTAAAACTTGAATTATATACCAAATGAAAGCTTATAAAATTTCTAACAACATACGTACCCGATGTATTTCAACAATGCGTAGTTCCGATATTGTTAGCAATCTTTTTCTATAAACAAATGTGTCGGCAAAATCGAGAAATGTAAACCCCGCTTCATGAGTGCAGGACTTTTTTGCCACAGACTTTTACCCGTAGTATCCGCTCACTGAAGTTTTAATAAGGTCGCGGTCAAAGAATTCTAACTCCAAAGAATCGTTTTCCAAAGTAAATTACTTATTTACTTAACTAAATATTATTTATATATATAGATAACAATATAAAGTTAATTAAAAGGTCACAAGAAGGCCAAGAGTAATTGACTACAGGGGCCCGAGGGTCGTAAGGACGAGGGGGATAATTTCCCGGTTGCACTTACTTTCAAAATGGCGCCGGGATCGCGAGGCCGACATTTCCCGAGGACGCTTACATCAAAGGTGCCGACAGAGAGTTGGACTTCTGGTTGATCCTTATTCTGTGTCCGGGCCTTCGGCCCTACGCCCGGGCTCGGGGATAAACATCTCGCAGAATTTCTTTCCCACTTGCGTGTAATTTCGCGTGTACTCCACGCGTGTCGAGATTAGCACCCTCACCGGGCCCCGGGCCTTCGGCCCGTCGCCCGGCTCGGAGACTAACTGTTTACTTTCAGATTTCTGATTTGAAAATTGAACATACGAAAGCAAAACTTAGGTTTCATTAATTGAACTATAGCTGTAAAACATATATTCATTGTTTATAGGTTTCCAAGGGAATTATTTTTAGCAAGTCTTTAAATGGCTTCCCTCTGCTGTTCTGCATACGTGTTTTACAAAGGCAGAATTAAAAGTTAACAACTCCAAAACTACATTTATAATATAAAGTCTGAGATAAAAACAATTCAGTAGAATCGGATTCCAGAAAGAAATATTAAACAGACAACGTTTCTGGCGAAAATTGGGAAATACTGCCTAGAAAATCGGCAAAGTCGGCCCATGAGTATTATAAATAATAAGAAGTGCATATACACAGTCAATGAAAAACACCACGTCCAGATAAGTTTTACAAGTTTTTAAAAAGGTAAGCACGAATATAAGTGGAGCTGTATATCATTTAGGTTTAAGCGAAAACATGAAAACAACACAATGTATTAAAGTAATTAAACTTTATATAATAGATGCTAGATTAAGTTTAACGGACGAGTGACTATAAAAGGGCTTTTACTTAAACGTATTTCCGGTCTTGGAACTTAATACAATGAATCCAATCAGCAAAATAAATATACAAATCCCCTACCTGAGTTACCACAAACACTGCCAATTCAGATCGACTTTTTGTTTATCATACAGCGTTTAGTATCTTCAGGTTTTCTGGTTTCTCTTCAAGATATATTAAACCGCCGTGTGTTGTTTTAGTAGAGCGGGCTCCATTTCGTTTCTTTCGTTTCGCAAAATATAGCCATAGATTCAGTTTAAAATTTTGTGGTGCTTCGTTGTCAGTCACCAGTACCCAACAATTCTTACCGCATGACACCCTACGACGTATATATACATATATATATATATATATATATATATATATATATATATATATATATATATATAAACAGCTTCCAGATTTTCGTCTGCCTTGCTTTTTCTACACGCGTGTAAAATGAACTCCACGCGTGTCGAGATTAGCACCCTCACCGGGCTCCGGGCCTTCGGCCCGCCCGGCTCGGGGACAATAATAACCCAGAATGATTTTCCAATAACTGACAGTAATCTGTACGTAACTTTATATCCGACAAATCTATCTAAATAATTCGAGAGCGAAGTGAGAGATAAAAGAACTGTAAAAAGCCACTATTGATCAATTTCAGGAAATCTTCGAGATGAAGCAAACTGAATTTTCATTTCATTTTCTCTTCAAAGGCCGCACCAACTTACAAGAGCCAGGAATGAGCGAACCGCTGCTCGTCTCTTCGCCGATCCACAAAGAACGTTGGAACGAAAGGAGTGAAGCCTTGGTCAGCTTACTAGACCTAACACCGACCGTTTTAGACTGGTTCAACATTTCGTATCCGTCTTACGAGATTTTTGGTCCAAATCCAATAAATCTGACCGGGAAATCGTTGTTGCCTTTACTCGAGGAGGAGCAACCGCCATTAAAATGGGATACAGTTTACGCAAGCCACAACCTTCACGAAGTCACTGGATATTATCCCATGAGGGTAGTTCGTAAACAGCGATTCAAGCTAATCCATAACATGAACTTTTTAATGCCGTTCCCTATTGATCAAGACTTCTATATATCTTGGACGTTTCAGGATCTCCTCAATCGTACACGCAAACACATCGACACCCACTGGTTTATGAAGCTTGGTGATTATTACTACCGTCCTCGGTGGCAACTGTTTGATCTTGTAAGCGACCCTCAAGAACAGGTTAATCTTGCTGAGAAGACGGAATTCCGAGAAATATTTGAAAGTCTGCGAATGGAACTGCACAACTGGCAAAATGCCACCAATGATCCATGGATCTGTGCTCCAGATGGCGTATTGCAAAACGAAGGTGCTTTTCCACCTTCCGGAATCTGTTTGCCGTTGGATAATCATTTGAATAGATAAGTGTTAACCTAAAAACTGTAGTGCAGAATTTATGTCTTGCGTATATAGACAGTTACCTTTTGAGCAAAACTCTTTTTTTGTTTGCTTGCTGCTCACAGAAGAAGGTAAACAAGGCTCTGCTCTGTTTGGCCCATTGATCTATGGTTTGACCCAGTGAACTCCGATTCCCATATCTGGAACGCTATCGTCAATTGCAGATTGCGTACACTGTAGAGAACAGTTTGTAAGGGAACTGATTCACGTAAGCAACGTAATAGAGCTTGCATGTCTTCACTTTTTGCCTTAGAGTTCCAGATATGGAGAATGAAGTTAACTGGTTTGGCCTCGATCAAGTTTAGGACAGGCAACCTGGTTTGTTTTTGTTTTTTTGTTTTGTTTTGTTTTTGTTTTTGTTTTTGTTTTTGTTTTTGTTTTTGTTTTTGTTTTTGTTTTTGTTTTTGTTTTTGTTTTTGTTTTTGTTTTTGTTTTTGTTTTTGTTTTTGTTTTTGTTTTTGTTTTTGTTTTTGTTTTTGTTTTTGTTTTTGTTTTTGTTTTTGTTTTTGTTTTTGTTTTTGTTTTTGTTTTTGTTTTTGTTTTTGTTTTTGTTTTTGTTTTTGTTTTTGTTTTTGTTTTTGTTTTTGTTTTTGTTTTTGTTTTTGTTTTTGTTTTTGTTTTTGTTTTTGTTTTTGTTTTGTTTTTGTTTTTGTTTTTGTTTTTGTTTTTGTTGTTTTGTTTTTGTTGTTTTGTTTTGTTTTGTTTTGTTTTGTTTTGTTTTGTTTTGTTTTGTTTTGTTTTGTTTTGTTTTGTTTTGTTTTGTTTTGTTTTGTTTTGTTTTGTTTTGTTTTGTTGTTTGAACTGGGTATAAGATTGTAGCCAACATAACTAACCGTGTACATGTTCAATCGAGCCAAAACATGATGAATACGGCAGAGCCTTCTTTTCTTCCCTGTTTCAGCAAAAGGAAACAACGGGGTAGGCTTTGCTTGCAGGGTAACCGAGTATAATCAACACTATAAAGAAGTATTTACATAAATTGCAGGGTTTTAATCGTAATGAACTCATTGACAGTGCCTATATATATGTAACGCAATTTTTAATTAATTGACAATAATACCACCGAATTAAAGTATATTTTAAACTTCGTGTGATTCTGAAAGTTTTAAGACGAATGACAATGGAGCGAATTTGATGCAGCATTTCCTGATTTCTGGATTTGACTGCACAATTAAGGCTCGTTATGCATAAGCTAAGGAGGTTTCAGACCACAGTATAAATACACACCTTAACCCTTATAAATATTTCAGCTGGTAAACATTCTTAAACTTCGAACTCTTATGTTGGTTGGGACAAAATAACCTCCAAATTCTATAATCTTCATATTCTATAAACAGGGTATATGAGGATTGAGGAACACCTCACAAAGAATCTTAAATGACAGATAATTGGATGTGAACCGTGTTGACTCAATCTTAGGCTCCTAATCCCGACATTTAATTTTCCTGGTCGGTTAAAAAGCAATTCAAATTTAGTATTAAAAATAAGTCACGGTTAACTGACTACCGTATTCAATACTTGAAGCTTGTTTTCTAATTTTCAAAGTGTTAAAACGGTTGCAGTGTCTGTGTTAAGGCAATCTCAGACAACATTTCCCATCACCCTACGAGTCAACGTCGTCCTGAAGACACGTGAAAATGCTCTGAGTGGCGTTGTATACAGAGAGAGGACGGTGTTCAGATTACTCTTGGGACTAGAAATTATTCATTATCTTTGTTTTGCAAGAAGAATGCTTTTGTTTGAAGGACGTCGTCCTCGAAGTTGCTGTCGTGGATCTTAAGATCCCTTTAGAACGACGGACCGCTATTTCGAAGAGATGCGAGTTCAAATCCCACTGCAAGAGTCAACATGTTGACTTCGCTGTGTAAGAAAATTACGAAATTTTTTCACATGTCAGCTCGGACGATCCAGCTTGGTAGGTCGGATTGTCAAATCACTACTTTAATTTACGCCGTGGCTATTTACCCCACAACGGATTCCAACGCTATTTGTTCGGCAGGTGACCAGATTATACTTGGTCACGGAAATTAATTACTAAATCTTTGGAAAATATACGTTAATAACACAAATGCTGCGTTCTACAAATAAATGTTTAGCACTTTAAAAAAAAACCATTTCAAAGCGACCCGGCCCCCAACTAAAACTTAACTGTAAGTCCAGTTCTGACTCTAACAACTCTAACAGAATCCTAACAAAGAAAAACCAAAAACGAAATAATGTCGATTGGACTCGGACGAATAGCGTTTAGACATTGCGGCGTTTAATTTATCCACCAAATCGTAGTTTCATTTAGGCCCACATGCAAATTAGTTTCCTATTCAATTTGGGGCCCTATGCAAATTACATTGTGTCTATTAAAGCATAACGGGAAGATAACATGGGCTGGGACTGTTTTTTCATGTTTTGGGATCATTGTTTTTAGACACTACGTTTAGGATTATTGTCAAGGATAATCGATAAGCAAAGTTTAACCCTTATAGAATACCTAAACATTAAAAAGTTTATGAAATCAGAAATGTTATATTCGCTTCGGCTGCTTCAGCCTCATGTTATAAATGAACTACGTTTTATCCCGACTCAGATTGTATGCGCAGTCGAAACTCCGATTTCGTCTATTGGAGAGAAACGCAAGCTGTCAGACTGTCCAATCAAGCTATATCATGTTGAACGGTTTTGACAACACCTTCGATATAGTCATTGTTCATGTTACTTTGGTTTGTAAAGTATGTATACAAATTCTTAGGCGACTAATGCTCCTCAAATATGAATAATTTACCATAGAATCAACTAAGACCAAATGCGACTTAATTAAGATTTGCCGAATAGGGAGATTTCTAAGCATGATTGAATACAATGTCGGAAAGTTCTAGCCGGATTTTTAGTTGCTTCTATACATTGTTTCTACAAAAGTGCACCAGTCGATAACTTCGTTGTTTACTCTCACCATCTCAGACGTAATTTTATTTGTTCATGCGATCTTATTGTTTCTCCATGTCATTTGAGTTAATTTAAACTGTGCTTACTCAGTCTTGGATGTTGCTTTGTTATTAGGAGCCTTGTGCGTTGTGCAACGTATGGTTCTGCCGTCTAGCTGTTTTTGGAGTCTTTTACCCCCAGAGTTAGTATGCATTATTGTTTTTTTCCCCTGAAAATATAATGGAAATAAATCTAATTCAAGACGAAAGTACACCGGGAATCGACGTTGTTCCATCGTGTCTACTGACTGCAACATCGACAACGCAAGGTCAATCTGCTATGAATGGGACAAGAAGTCAAGACGATACCACAATGAGAATCCCCAGATATGGTGATTCGCGAGTTCGAAAAACGTCTATCACGAGCGGAGCCCATGAGGTTGACAAGGAGGAAATTGAAGATATGATTATTTCCGTGTTATCGAAGCACTTGGAGTCCGTTGAATACGAGCCGAAATATTGCGGCAAGAAATGTCCGATTCTCAGCGAAATTATCGAAAAGAACATACGGCGGCGATGCGCAGGACAATATAAAATCCTCTCACTTGTATTCATAGGAGCTTTGCGTGACAAAGGCCTGGAGATGGCGAGCCAATGTCTCCACTCTCCACAAAATGATTGCTTTGCTCTCGCATACTACAGCAATCAATCGCTGTTTGCAGCTGCCGCGGTATTTGTCGTCCTTTTGTGACATCAATGTTTTATTTCATGTCGTTACAATTTACATTTCAATAGTCATAATTTATGGGCTTAAGCCTTGTCAACGTTGCCTGGGACAAATTTTGGGATTTTGTGGCTCATATTTATCAAATGCACTGTAACGTGCCATAAACTTGAAGAGTTATATATTACAGAAAACGGTTTAAAGTATAAACTTAAAGTGTAATGCCTTTTGTAATGCATGATATCTTTCGAAAGTCCATAGTGGCTTCTATTGCAAAACACTTTTATTAAGGTGTTTACAAAATCAACGACTCATAACTACAATATATAATGCCATTTATTGTTTAGTTCGGCGATGTCTTAACTACGGGCACAAAATGAGAAACATTACTTGAGGAAATCGGTCTATGCATGCAACAGCTTATATATAGAGACAGAATGCAGTATTTACATTGGCTAAGAAATTCTCGAGTTGGACTGTCCGATTCACTTTCTCAAACAGACTTCATTACAGGGTTGCTATGGTTTCCATCACTCAAGGTATACCCCATATACAGTGGCTTGTGCAAATATTGTTTCGCTGTAATAACTGGCCGATGCATAACTGTCATATTTTTCGTTCCAAAGACATCTACTGGTCACACGTGCACTCTGCCCTCTGTTCTCTCCGATGTAGACCATGGTGACAAGCTTGTACCTCCGCAGGCCTATACCTTTCACTTTATACTGGATAATTCTGCTTAACGAAGGGCAAAGGTCTGAACACTTGACGTCCTCGTATTTTTTGTCCTTAAAGTGTTCATTCAACGTACTTTCTAGGATTTCTTGTACTTCCTTGACCGGGAAGTTCCTATCTGGCGTCAGCTTGTAGCTGTTCTGGACAATCCCGCCAGGGCCCGGTGAACCGACGTACATACTAAGAACGTCACCCAACGGCGTTGAAGCCTCGTAGCCGTCGTTTGGGGATTCCTTGAGCTTACTTTTGTAGATACTCAAGCGTCTTATCTGTTTTGAGTTCATCATTCGGCGATTCCAGTAACGTTTCGATCCGGTCCGTCCACCGTAAACAGACGAAAAAATGATGGAAATCAAGAAACGTTGAATTAATCACGGCAGTAACTTCAAGTAGGACGAGATTTAGGCTTATATGATTGGCTAGCTTATGATTCTTAGTGAGTTTTAATGAACTTATAGATGATTTGCAGGTGTGCTAGTTAACAATGAGAATTGATTTTCCACGGGACCCCTGATAGTCATTGTAATTTCAAAGTAAGCTATTACGTGTGGGCATAGATAATGAAGGGGAACTGGATATAGGAAACTTACGAAACCGGAAACGCTGTTTGCACAACTTGCTATGGTAATTATACGCTTATAAGCGGGCAATGCACCTAACGGGTGGTCCCACATGGCTAAAATCAGACACTGCTGAACTTAAGTGATATTACACTTTTGTCTAATTTCAGCAATAGGTGCATTAGCTGCTTTTAAGTGTGTAATTACCATAGCAAGTTGTGCAAACAGCGTTTCCGGTTCTTTAACCTCGTTTGAAGTTTCCTATCCAGTTCCCCTTCCATTTTCTATGGTGTGGGATTGCATATATATAGCATAATATATACAATCATACATGCATATCCTAGGCCTGTAGGTATACAAAATTTCTTTCTAGCTCTTTCGTATATGGTGGCGCGCCACCTACACCTATAGAGCGTTTTCACTCACGTGATCGGTGGCCCATTGGGGTGGTGAAACAATACGAAATATTTGAATAAGAAAGAGCTAATTCCCATACCGTCCACCAATATGCCGCCATTTCATTGTTTTGGTACACCAATATGGCCGTCGTGACGTAAGATAAAAACGCTCTATACATTTATACCATGGATAATAAAAAAACAGATAGTAAACTAATATGTTCACTCAGTTTGCAAAATGGTTGAAACCTAGTTGAAAATTGTGATGTCACGGAATGGCGTATACGCTTGTTTTCTGACTGAGGTTTTTAAGTGGCTTTTCTTCAGATTCTTCATATTCCCACATTTCGATGCCTATGTTCACGTTTCAAATGATTTTATCACCTTACAATCCTGCCTAAGCCACAATCGAGTGTTCGAGGTAAACGTTGTTGATCTTTGTTTTGATGTTTTTTGGTGTTCTTTTAACTGCTGGCGTTGCTAAAAGGTACTTTTGATGCATATTTTACCTAGTAAACCTTGATATTCTATTTTAAAGGTGCCCTTTAGTCCGTTTTGCGCATGTACGAAATTAAAAATGAAAACTAATGTTCACATCTTTATTTATGATCAACTGAATCATAGTCAATCGAGATATGGTCTGGAAACTCAGCTAAAGTCTTTAGTCTATCTTTTTGTTCGCCTTTATGCATTTTTGTACACGGTGCACGGTCACTGAACACATTGTATTTTAGTATAATGAACGAATTGTCCAATAGCAACGTTTCAGTTCAATCACTCAGCCGTGCTATTTAAATATTAATAAACCTAAAACAAAGGTTGTGCACGGTGTAAGGTACGGTTCAACATAAAATCACAGCTCATTATAGGAGCTTTGAAGTTTGCCGAGTTTCCAGACCATATCTCGATTGACTATGACTGAATATACTGATACCTCTTTCAAGATTGTAATTAGTTTTTCTTGCTTCCTCTTCATTACTTGTACTCAAAACAAAACATTTTCAGAGGAAATAGTAGAAATCCGAAGACATCCTCGGGTTTCTGCTATGTTGCTCAGAACAGTTTACACTGAGCTATACTTTGATGAGACCTATACAAAACTAAGATGGCGCGTCATGCGCAGAACGGACTGGAGAGCATACTGCCGAAGTTATTGAACGTACCCTTTCGTCAGAGAGAAACGTAGGTTTAAGATATTAATATATCTTTTATACGAAACATTTTTATATAAACAAAATTTAACATAATCATTATTTCTATGTTAATGTAGAAAAACATTTACTGAAAATAGTAAACTGACACAATGCGACTTGTAGCCCAACAAGTACTTGTGACACATGTACGGTCTGCACTTCTAGACAGTTCCCACCATCTGAGTTCCAGTGGCTCAATAGCGAGAGCGTCCAGCTGACATTCGGAAGGTTGTGTGTCCGAGTCCCGTCTGGAGCTCAGAGTTTTTTCTGAGTTTAACTTGCGACAGCCGCTTGTAGAGCAAAAACAAACGAAAAAACAATCCCTATTTACTCGGGCGACTGTGGTATACCGAGTCTAGGTTTCGGCTCCGTTATTATTTTGTCAATGTTTCGAATTGGCAATCATCACGTAATCATTACGAGTTCAGTGTGTTCACAGACATGTACATGAGACATAGTGTCATAGTTATTGCTCAGTATAATATCGCTACACTATATATTAACATGACGAGCGATTTCGAATGTATGACTCCCGAACTTACAAAACTAAACACGAATATAAACTTGAATACAATGCAATGCTATGTGAAATGCCATTGAATACTTAAATGCTGTGAATGGAAGCACAAGCCACAAAGGACGTTGACGAAGCGACGGCTTGAAGTACAGGTAGACATGCTGTGTTGATATTTAATACCCTAAGCGTCTTGGGGGGGCATGCTCCCCCTGAAAATTTTGCCATTTTTGATTTCTAAAGCCATAAATTACATAATTTTGTTGTTATCAAACCAGAGCATAGAATGATGCACGTCAGAATATCTTTAGATTTCTTTATAAATGTAAAAACTTCGTAAATCTAAAAACAAAGTTGGAGACATTTTATAGAGACGCTTAGTATTGTAATTATAGCATATGCTAATAATATATATATATATATATATATATATATATATATATATATATATATATATATATATATATATATATATTTGTAATTATAGCATATTCTAATATATATATATATATATTTATACAATACCCTGGTTGATATGCGTGTTTTCATTGGTTATTGGCCATGATCTATTAGAGGACAGACACATGGATCACGTCAGATCACGTCAGCTGACTTGCTTTTTTCTTTCTTCATGCCCCAATATCCGGCAAGAAGTATTGTGTAATTTTTATATTGTATAAAACAAATAGATTCCATTTTTTTTGTTGTCTGTTCAGTTATAGATGCACAGAAGACGTCACAACGTGGTAAGAACATCAGTGACCACTCGACTGCGTCTCGTGAGCCACTTTTTTGTTCTTACCACGTTGTGACGTCATCTGTGCATCTCTAACTGAACAGACAACGGCAAAATGGAATCTATTTGTTAAATATATACGTGTGGGTTTTGGTCTACGAAACGCAGAGTGCTCGATAACATATAGTTAGAGCAAATATAGATTTTCGCTTACCTCAAAAGCATGGGCACCGTTAGCTAATTAAGGCGGCGGGGGCAGCCATACATAAAGGGCACTTTTTCTCAGCATTAATTTTCGCATGTGGTAATTAATATTCGCGAATTTTGCTGTATAGCATAAAATAACCAAAAGCCATTATATAATAAATTGCAATGTATTGAAAAAGTAACTTCAACGACTAAATTGTACATATTGATGCTACATTCCTATTTATATTTAAGAAAACATGACACCATAAGTTGTATTATACATAACATGCATGTAACAGACGTTCGGTGGACGTTCGTCAAGCTCAATTCCTCAAAAAAAGATTTGAGCCGCAGACAGGGTTCGAATCTGCAACCTTGTAATGACTGGTCAATGATGTTAATCAAATGTCAGCCAAGGTAAAACATGACATCCTTAACGAAATCACAGAACACCCACCAAGTTAAAAAGGCCTGCATGAGCAGAATTAAGACAGAAGTAACCCAAAGTAAAATTAGTTTGCTGCCTCCCCGCGGTCTGAAGCAATAAACTAGCTTGTAAGACATTTTCCATGTTAATACAACAGTAATCTAATACAATAATACGAATGGTACTTTCTGTAGAAAACATTCCTCGTACGGAAAAGGGCAATTGTTGCCCCCGTGCTGCCCCCGCACCGTGAGGGCAAGGGGGGCAGCTACCCCCGCTGCCCCCGTGGCTCCGGCGCCCCTGCTCAAAAGTCTGCAACAGGCTGTTTCATCTAAAAAAGACTGCAACAGGCTGTTTCATCTAAAAAAGAATCTTCAGGCAGTTGCAGACTTTTGAGGTAAAATCTGCAACTGCCTGAAGATTGCAGACTTTTGAGGTAAGCGAATATATATATATATATATATATATATATATATATATATATATATATAACACATTATATATAACACGTTACTAGTCTACTAACTTTGCCTTAAAACAAGTGTACCCCCTCCCCCCCCCCCTACAAGTTTCGGCGTGGATTTCAAGTTGCAATAGAACGGTCTTGATCGGAGAGTTTAATTTGCCCCTTGTGCCCTGGCTACACCACTGTGCATGTGATAACCTGCGCATGTGTGTGATTGCAGCTTTCATAACAATTTCAGTACCTTTTATGACCTTTTATCCAAAACACCTCCACATACTCACTGATTTTGCAGTAGCCCGAGTGAACGCCAAACCAGGCGTCTTGTTGTTTTATATAACACCAAAATAGATAAGACCCTGGGTACGACGTTGAAATAGATCCTCTCAAAATAGATCTTACAAATAGATTATTTGCACGGTGAATGGAAGAAAAATGCACGGTGAATGACATTAGCAGTGCTATGGAATTCTCTTCAATACCACGTGATCACTAATCTGCCAATCAAATGGCGATGACAATAGTAAAGATTTGAAGAGTGCACGATCTTTTAATTAGGAGCGCTTTTATGGCCGTTCGTGAAAGACAAATGGGCGTGGCCACTGGTCGTAAAATTAAATGGGCGTGGCTCCAGTCGTGAAATGAAAAGACCGCTAAATGCCTGGCTCAGGCCAGCTGGTTGGCTAACTTGGTTAAAAACGAGTACACTCATCGACTCAAAGCAAAAATAGTGCGGTGTTGAACGGTGTTCCACTACGTTTAATTTTTGTTAGGGGGAACGGCGTTCCCCCGCGTTCCCCCTGAAAAACATCACTGCCGGTTAGCCGTTTCTTTTTTGTCGCGAAAATCTCATCGGCTATTCGAGAAATGCATGCACAATGATGATATAACAAAGCAACTGATTACCTTCGTGTTTCTGAAAGTTTTGCATACAGGGTGCTATATAATTCCTTTTTGCAGTCATAGAAAGATTTTCGTGACAAAATTTTAATGGCCTTATGACCGGGCTAGCCCGCCTCATGCGACCAGCCCTTAAATAGGTGTGCTTTCAGAGAGGGGGGATTTTTGAGACCCGTTTACACAGGGTCACAGGCGATCTTTGCTGCGTTTTTGTCCCTCTGTCCTCTGACACATGCGATCGAATGGAAGAGCAAAATTAGGTTCAGTACTTTGACCTTAATCCGGAGGAAATAAAACGCAAGCAAAAATCACTCGTATAGACCCTTTTAAATAGAATACGTAATTTTCACCCTTTGACGTCAATTTCTTTTCAATTTTTCTTTTGAATTATTTTCAATTTCGTTTATTGTCTTAGCTTTTGCATATTTTCAAATTTCAATAGAATTCAAAATGCTAAAAATGACGTAAATGGCGGAAAATTATACTTATAGGGGCATAGTCACGGTATACAAATTCCGGCCATCAGCAACGTAGACCAAGGGTCTTATCTCCGCGTCAAAGAGGGAAGTTATAAAACCAGTTTCTATTGGTGTAGGGATAGCCATTCCAGCCAATGACGATGCACTTTCTAAGACCATCACCGAGTGGTCCATTTCTCGACAAAGCAAGTAAGCAACGTGCCAAACAAACTGTCAGGATCGGCTCGAAGTCAAACGAGGGTTCGTGTAGTTGTCGCTTTTCTGTTTTATTTTCTTTTTCTGTTCAACTCTTTTTCAAAACATGGATTCGTCGTATACGGAAGAATCAGGCGACAACAACAATCTGATCGTGAACTATTTGCCCCAGAGTATGACCGAAGAAGAAATTGGCAAGCTATTTAGTTCGGTCGGTGAAGTGCGAGAGTGCAAGTTGATCCGAGATAAAATCAGTCAGCATAGTATGGGCTATGCTTTTGTAAACTACAAGACACCAGAAGACGCCAAAAAGGCTATTGGGACTCTCGACAAGCTGCGACTGCAAGATAAAACAATCAAAGTGAGTTATGCCCGGCCATCGTCTTCCGATATCAAGAACGCCAATTTGTACGTCAGTGGTTTACCGGAGACCATGACAGTCGAAGAATTCGAATCGATGTTCACCGGTTTCGGTGTAATCATCACGTCGAAGATCCTTTCCCATCCAGATGGCAAGAGTCGTGGGGCTGGTTTTATTCGTTTCGACAAGCGCAGTCAAGCTGAAGTTGCCATAAGAAACTTGAACGGAACAATCCCCGAAGGGTCACAGAAGCAGCTAACTGTGAAATTCGCCAACCCGCCGCACGTGAATAAGCAAATGATGAGAATGCCCGATCCCCACATGGCAACTCCGAATGGTAACGACGTTCACGCTGGCCGTGGTCGAGGTTACGGAAATGGAAATGTTGGGCCAGTATTTTCTCAAGGAACAAGCTATAGATATTCGCCTCTCAACCCGGTCGCAAGCACTCCAATGTCGATGAGCATGGGATCGGGAGGCCAGAGTAATTCGTTCAGTAATACGTCTTGGTGTATTTTCGTGTACAATCTACCTCCCGACTCCGATGAGAAGCTATTGTACGAAATGTTTGGTCCTTACGGCGCGATTTTGAATACGAAAATCGTCCGCGATACGCAGAGCAAGTCGCGTGGCTTCGGATTTGTAAACATGCCTGAATATCAAGCAGCCTTCAACGCCATTGTTGGCCTCAATGGCAAACCGATGCCACATGGCAAAGCACTTCAAGTTTCGTTCAAAACGCCAAAGAATAAATAAGCTTTAAAAGTAGTTTATTGCCCAACTTGTCTTCTTAAAACGGTCATGTGTCATGTTGTCTAATTTTAACGGAAAATTGGTGAGAAAAAAATCTGTATAAAGGCGGTTTTTTATCTAAACGTTGACAAGCTGCCAGCCTCAGTCTAGTAAAATGAGGTATTACGTAATTTAACGTTATACCTTTCGTGTTAAAGTACTTTAGCTTTTTTGCCTTTATTTACTTTGACTTTTTTTGCTTTGAACTTTTGTGTTTGAAAGCCCAACATTTAAATTATGACATTTATGTTGTATTAAGTTTTTTTCCTATATTTTGCTTATCACTTTATTGTATGGTTCAGTTATTTTGTTCGATTTTGTTCTTTTTTCTCTTATTATTAAAATTTACTTGAACTGATTTTGTCTTTTTTGTTCTATTTTTTGGATTTATTTTATTTACTAGCTTTATGTTGTTTGTTTCTTTGAAGTTTTTGGGCTCTTTTGGTTATTTATTCATATATTTTTTTTATATATATTCTATAATGGGCAAAAAGCTTAGAAAAGTAAAATTTGTAAACTTCGTATAATAAGCACCCCAAAAATAAGCCAATGGGATTGTATAATATATATTAATAAATTACTTATTCCAACAATGACAAATTTCCTGCTAAGCATATTAAATCCCTATCCTCCCCCAAAATTGGTCCTCTTGAATGTTATCCCAGAAAGCGGTGCTTATTATTGGAAGTTTATGGTGTGTTATTAGTTAACCCATTGCTTCTGAAGGTTCTTCCTTGGATGAGTAAAATTGTCTGGCATATAGACAGCTGTTTTGGCTGGTGCAGACAGCAATGGGTTAATCAATACAACGCTTCAAATCTTACTGCCATAGATGTGCTTGTGTACAGTAATATTTATATGGGCTAGCTAATATCAGATATACTCGTCAATGGAAAATCTGTTTAAAAGATTGATTTAAGTGAACTTCGTAAGTTTCTTGCAATTGTACAATGTGACAATGATACTAAGACAAGTATTGTACCAAATTAGATTTTATCGGAAATATTTCAAAACAAATGCACAAGAGTAGAGTGCTGCCCAGGCAGTGTGTTAATGCATAGAAAATCTTAACCCATGACAGTAAAATTCTCTGGCAGTAGATAGTGAAATAAAAGAGCTGGCTTAAGGCAAGAATGGGTTAATGATGTGAACTGCTGAGGTTTTAGAGAATGAACCACTGATATTTTGAGCTGAAGTTCTTTATCAGCTGGGGTAAATTCTTTGAGTTTTCACCAGAAGGCTACGATATTTCATTCTCTAAAATCTGGGCCATTCACCACTGTTAAGATTTTCTTTATAACAAAAAGTACATTAGAATTGTGCTATTTGAAGCTCTTACATAATCATTTTGAAATTTCTCATTTCATTTCAGAGTTTTAAAAAGTGTAGTTCTACTGTATTTTTACATGTATAGCATATTAGATGATAGTTCCATGTACATAAAAAAACACTTTCCCAGCTTGCTAAGAAAATGTCAAGATTGGGTGACCTCAGTATGCGCTGACTTTAAAAATGAACAGTAAATTATTTATAAATGGATAATTATTTATATATATATATATTCTTAAAGTAATATTGTGGCTAATTTTATTCATTCACTTTAGCCATGAGGAACTATGTATATACATGCAGAAGTAATATGTCAATAGACTATTTCCAAATTATGCTTCATGTTTGGGAAAATTGACCTATTTTACTTGTCTAAATGATAATCAGTGCAAGGAATGCATTGGGCTCACTACATTTGATATCCAGTAATCTGTAGGCCACCAAGATCAGTGGTCTGAGTGGTGAAGCTGGGAAGCTAATGAGGGGCTGAAATTTCTAGGGAGGTTGGGGGCATGCCCATCCCCCCAGAGAATTTTGAAATCTAGATTCCCTGGAGTCCCTGAAGGTTATGAAAGTTTTTTAAGGTTATGAAACGTCATAAAAACCCAACAAAAGACAACAATTCAGCCCAACTTTTATAATACTGTAACTCATAACTTTTAGCATTACACCACTATTATCATCACCATTATTACACCACTATTATCATTATTACACCACCACCATCATTACACCACCATCATCATTACACCACCATTATCGTTATTACATCATCATCACCATTATTACACCACCATTATCATCACTGTCATTACATTCATCATCACCAGCATCACACCATTATTACACCACCATATATAATATATATATATATATATATATATATATATATATATATATATATATATATATATATATATATATATATATATATATATATATATATATATATATATATATATATATATATATATATATATATATATATATATATATATATATATATATATATATATTAATATATATTTGTGAAATTCATTACTAATTCATGAGTTTTGCAGCCAGTCCAATTTCAGAAATTACGTCACATGTATACCCCCTGTAAACCCCATACAAACTAAAACCAATGATGCTAATTAGTTACAACCACTAGTGGATGTATACTCTTCTGATACAACCACTAGTGCTTGTAACTAATTAGCATCTCAATATCCCAAAGGGATTTTTACTATTCATTCATTTCACAAGTTTACAAAACTCGCGTCCTTGTTGTATTGAATATACAATCACTCGCCTTCGGCTCGTGATTGTATATTCAATACAACACGGCCGCTCGTGTTGTAAACATTACATATATATATATACTGTATATATATATATATATGTTTATATATATATATATATATATATATATATATATATATATATATATATATATATATATATATATATATATAAATATAATATATATAATATAAATATAATATAAATATAATATATATAATATAAATATAATATATATAATATATATATATACAGTATATATATATATATATATATATATATATATATATATATATATATATATATATATATGTAATGTTTACAACACGAGCGGCCGTGTTGTATTGAATATACAATCACGAGCCGAAGGCGAGTGATTGTATATTCAATACAACAAGGACGCGATAGTAAAAAATCCCTTTGGGATATTGAGATGCTAATTAGTTACAAGCACTAGTGGTTGTATCAGAAGAGTATACATCCACTAGTGGTTGTAACTAATTAGCATCATTGGTTTTAGTTTGTATGGGGTTTACAGGGGTATACATGTGACGTATTTCTGAAATTGGATTGGCTGCAAAACTCATGAATTAGTAATGAATTTCACAAATATATATATATATATATATATATATCAAAAACTGCAAAAGATCTTACGTTGTCATTGTAAGTGTTCTTTCAAATAAGACAGGATTTTCGTGCCATAGGCTCTTTAAGATAACCGAAAAGAGTTATTGCACGCATGAGCATAAAGGACTAGCCCTCTTTATACAAACACCCCATCTCAGATTCCACAATTGCGGCTCATTCCGATCTGGTTCATCCTGGTTTTGTTGTAAATAAATGGCTTCATTGATCATTACCACGCACATCACTTGTCAGAAGGTATCATGACCGCTTCACTAATTGATTTCTGAAAATAAATATTTTTAAGTTCAGCTATGGCATATATAATCAAATAACTACACGCGGAAATGCGGAAGCAAAAGCGCGCATTCCTCAGTGTGATTTCTTACAACGTAAAACGGGGTCTCATCATAACACAAAGTTTCACAACGTAACATGTAACTGATGTAAGGCAAGGTCTCGCAATGTAAGGTTTCACAACGTAACAAAATGTCGAAAATTAACGCAAGGTCTTACAAAAGTCTCACAACGTATATCGTAAAGTATTGCAACGTATCGTAAGGTTTCACAACGTAACACGAGGTCTCACAATTACGTAGCGTAAGGTTCCACAACGACGTAACCGATAAAGTCTCACAAATTATTGAAATTAACGCTGTCTCACAACGTAAAATGAGGTCTCGCAAATTAATGCAAGGTCTCACAACGTATAACGTAAAGACCGTAAAGTCAAGGCATCGCAAGGTTTCACAACGTAACACATATCATAAGGTCTGACAAAGTAACGTAAGGTTTCATAATGCAACGGAACTACTGTAAGGTCTTACAATGTAAAGTAAAGTCTTGTTCCACAGTGACGGGTCAAGGGGAGGGCAGTTTGGGCAAGTGCCAGGGGCCCCGCGCTTTCTGGGGCCCCGTCGATTTTTGGCGTAAGAAACTGTCTTGTAAATTAATTCTAAACTTTGAAATCATTGTTTGAAAATATCTGAGAAATAAAACCATAGTTCCAGAAATCTAGGTTGAGTACCATAGGTTGTCTAGGTTGAGTACCATAGAAATCTAGGTGGTTGTACCCAGCTGCCAGCTGCATTTTTTGGTTAATTTTCTCCGATTTTTCTAGCCTCGGGGGGAGGGTGAGGGGGCAGATGTGAGATGTGAGTCAGCTACTAATGTGCCAGGGACCCCGCTCATGGTTGATCCGCCCCTGGTTCCACAGCTTAGCTTTACAACTAACATAACAGGTGAACATGCAGCAAAAGATAACGTCTTACAACAAATATTAAGTAACACAAGCTTTGCACGAAACAATGCGAGTAGTCCTTTCGTGGTAAAAAAGTAAAAAATGTTTCTGCCATATCTTTTTTTTTCCCGGTCTACCGACCAAAACAAATCCGTAAGCCAATTAATAAAAAAAGTCTGGCCTAATATATAGCAAACGAGAACAAACCCATAGTATTACAGTAAATACTTACCTTTAATTTTTCTATTTCAGAATCCCATTTTCTTTCTACAATTTTTGGGACAGCAGTGATGATCAGCTGAATTGCTTTTTCTATATTTCCTTTAAAAGTTTGAATTACTGATTCTACACTGACCTGAATAAGAGGTAATTAAGAAACGGTGTAAAGTTAACTATATAAAAGTCTTTGGCCACTATGCCTGTCAACCTGCAAACCTGATAAGGAGGGGTGTTATTGGTTAAAGGCCTGGGAAACAGGTTGAAGTTATTGGGGAGTAAGAGGGAGTTTATATGGAGGGGGCTGGCCCTTCTAAGACGGCTGGATTTCACCTTGCGTCTACATGAGCTCTTTTGGTAGGGCTAGCTCTAGTAAGAGGGCTGGAATTTACCTCGCGTTGGCTTGTTTACTGACTTGTGCAACTTTCCCACGAAGCCCGAAATCATATTTTCGCAAACACGATTTGAATTTATAACAAACACATGAACAAACACAACTTGTAAAATAAAAAGACTAAAAGTTGACAAAAAAATATTAGTAAAGGCAAACTTTACCGTGTATACTGAGCTTCGATTTGCTAGTAGCCAGCCCTCGAGTGCGTTGACATGGGAAATTTCCAGCCTTCCTAGGCGAGATCCCGGGTTGTCAATAGCGAGATCTCGCCTAGGAGGGCTGGCCCTCTTGTCATGTAAACGCAAACACATTTTTACAAGGAATTATGCTGAGAAGCGGGATGTCGGCAAAGAGGGCCAGCCCTCCTCCATATATAAACACTATACTTAACTCTTCCACGGGCAAAGAAGGAGACTGAATCAGCGGCATATATGAACGGTTTCGAAAGAGTTGATCGAAATGCATGAAAACACACACGCCAGAAGATGACTTCATTGACCATATTTTTCTCGCAAGTCAACAAATCAATTCCCAACGCAGCCAGGTGAACAATCAGACATAGTTTAAAGGCTGATTTCCAGTCAGTGGAATTTTGCGAGCGGGCGAATTTTTCTTTGTCTTTTGTGCTCTGAATTAGATTAGTTCCGCTCGAGTGCTCACACACAGCAAAAAATCATTTTCTTGTTTCAAGAAAAAAAAAACTTGTTTTAAGAAATTTTTTTCTTAAAATAAGAAATTTCTTATTTGGGAGAATAGCAAGAAATTTTTTCTTACTAAGAAAATCTAAGAAAATTATTTCTTAAAATAAGAAAATAATTTTCTTGTTTTAAGAAAAAGAAATCTTAATCCAAGAAAAAAAAAACTTATTTCAAGATTTTTTTTTCTTGAAATGAGAAATTTCTTATTTGGGAGAATAGCAAGCAATTTTTTTCTTAGGAAGAAAATCCATGAAAAATATTTCTTAAAACAAGAATAAATTTATGTTTTTTTTCTTGCCAAGAAAATATTTCATAAACGAGATTAAAATTATGTTATTTTAACTCATGCACTGCATGCCATATTTCTCTCTTTGACGAATACATTTAAAAGGGTTACCATATTTTCTTAAAATAAGAATATATTTTCTTATAGAGAAACTCTTGAAAGAAATCACATGCATGCAATAAATTATTATATAAGAATTATATGAATAATTATCTAGATTATATTCTATTCTATAATTTCTATTAGAATTTAATAATGTAATTTAAAAGGATTTTCTTACTAAAATATATATATATATATATATATATATATATATATATATATATATATATATATATATATATATATATATATATATATATATTATTTAACACAATAATTCTGCATGCATGCATGTCTAATTTTAACTAATAACAATGTTAATAAGCTGAAAAGTGATAAAACTATACCTTTCAACTAAACACCAATATATAATTTTTAAGTCCAATAAACATAATCCTTCAGTAACATATAGATAAAAGGATATGGAGAAAGCAAATGCAACCAACTGTTACTGTATTAAAAAAGGTTTAATGAGTTAAGCTTTCGCTGTGATATGACATCATCAGAACTCTGAACTCATCAGAACTCAGAAAGTTCTTATGATGTTGTAGTACGACGAAAGCTAAACTCATTAAACCTTTCTAAAAAAGAAACAGTTGACTGCATTTACTTTTTCCATATCTTTTTACCAATACAGTATATAATAATAAAATTAAGGGAAAATGTTATAAGCTAAACAGATTCAGCTTTGTAGCATTTATACTGAGAAAGTTGGCTGTTAAACAAAGCTGCAATATCCTCAGGAATTGTTTTGCCCTCAAAAACATACTATTGTAAGATGTTCATGCCTACTTCATGTTGCTTTGGATAGTCGTACTCCAGCAGATAAAAACATGCCGAAAACCCAACCACAGCTTCATCCATTTTCTTGGCATCCATCCAGTACACAACATAAATATTTTCTTTTTCCACTATCATCATACTTTTTAATCCAAACATCTGGGTCTTCGTTTTCCTGAAAATTAATATAGCCTTAGCAAACAAGGATCAAGAAACTATTTCTTACATGTAAACATACATGTACCTGCATGTGCCTAACTCTTGTGTGGTGTTGGGACAGAGTTACACCACCAAGCCATGCTGGTATGCAGAGAGTAAACATAATTGCATAATTAATTTCAGAGAAACATGCTAGGTTGAAAATATATACATGTAACTTCCTTTTGCACTACACACATCACACTTGTACTTGTCATATGGAATGGAATGGAAGGTGAATGGCAATGATTCGACTTCATCAAGCAGGCAGGCAACACAGTCACCCATAAATTTAGAATCAATTCTACCTGACCCAGTTATGATCACATATTACCGTAAGAAAAATGATTGGTCCCTAAATATATAAAAGTGATACTCCAGTCTATCATACAACAAACATACTTAACTTAAGTCCAGGTATAATTATAACTTTAATTATGGAAACCTTTTTAGATTCAATTTTTAAAGAAAAAACTCTATGGTGTGAAAATTCTTGAATAAAGATCTAATAATCTTTCAACACTAGAGATTTTGGCTGAAATGTGGTGTCGGCAATAGCACCTCTAATTAAAATGTGGTTTCATCACTACAGTATGATTAACTTTTTTATTAAGAAATGTGCTGACATTAACTGCTGAACATTTGTTTAACTCTGAACAGCAGCAAACTAAGGGGGTGATGACATGGACCGGGCTAGCCGTCCTACATAAATTGTATGTCTTTTCAACATTACAATTACATGGTAAGCGAGCTAACCCAGTTTGCCTGGATCCCGGTTGTCATAACCGGTTAACCGGGCCAGCCCAGTCCATGTTTAAATTTTAATATTCTTTGAAAAATGTTTAATATTCTTTGTAGTCTGGTTTATAGCATACATGCATAAGTTCACCCCAGACTCCAACACTGAGAACATTGCTGTCTAGGAATATCTAGTTTTCAAGCAATGTTGTTGACACAGTAAAGCCTTTTCTTAAATTAAATATTGAAACATAACAGTTGTATAATTCAAAAAGGGAATCAAATGGTCGACTTTTTGTAAATGAATTAACTATAGTATGTAGGGGGTATATATATTCAAAATTGCCGCCGTTGTTGATCAACACAAAACAATTTGTCAATTCCCGAAACAAACCATAAATCCTTTATGTAATTGTAATACTTATAAACTACGAAAATAAACATATTTTGTAAGAATCAAACTGCAAATCGTTTGTGTTCCAACAATTACGAACATTTCTAGCGAATAAATTAAGAGCATTCTGTGGCGAATAAATATAAAATACCCCAAGTATACCTTGCCGACTATTTCAAATTTAATACATACAAATCAGTATACAAAATTGCTGATTAAAGAATCTATGACTTACCTTCAATAATATGATCGCATCCATCGTCTGTATACGTCCAGCGAAGAACCATTTATAAACCAGAAGCAATAAATTACAAAGCAAAAGGCATGCAAATATATTGCAATCACCAACGAACTTCCAATTCGAAAATGAGCGCGTCACCCGGTTCCCGTGTCATCATGGGATAATAATCCCGCGTTAGCCTCGCGTGGTCTTAAGGTAGCACAAAACGTTTATGTAAATTCGCCCATAGTCACTCGAAAGTCGAAAGCCATACATTGCATGAGTTTTACAATTAATATTTCTACTTTTTAATTCAACTTTATGGGCTAGTATATTTAGGTCATTTGACAAGTTTTGTGTCTAATCAAATAGTGTGTAGCATGCTGCACTAAATATCTGTTAGCAGAGGAATTTTGAAGATATGAAAGGTATATAGTTAAAGTTTGGTGGAAATATTGGTGAAACACTTATAAACAAAATATGACAAATGGTAAACTTGGAAAAGCATTTGAAGCTCAATGTTATAACTTATAGAGATGAATAAAAAATCGAATAGAATATTCTAGTGGCACATATATGCATGCATGTGCTAGAAAATATTTTTATTGAGAGAAACTGGGTTTTTTTGTTTTAAGAAAATGAAAAATGTTCGGCATGTTCTAAGAAAATATACTTCTTATTGTAAAAAAATAGTTTTCTCATTTTAAGAAAATATTTTCTTGTTTTGAGAAAATGAAAAATGTTGAACATATGCTTGAAAATATTTCTCATTTTAAGAAACTGGTTTTCTCATTCGTATAAAATATTTTCTTGTTTTAAGATACTAGTAAATCTCGATCCTTGCAAAAAACTTTTTTCTCATTTTAAGAAATTTTTTTTCTTAATAAGAAAATAATTTTCTTATTTTAAGAATTTTTTTTCTTACTGAGAAAATGATTTTCTTATTTTAAGAATTTATTTCTTTCTAAGAAAATGATTTTCTTGTTTTAAGAAAATTTTTCTTAAAATAAGAAAAAAAATTCTTAATAAGAAAATCATTTTTTGCTGTGCAGGACAAAGAAAAATTCCGCCCGCTCGCAAAATTCCACTGACTGGAAATCAACCTTGACGCTACTCTGGCTTAAAAGCTTTTCACTGTCTTCACAACGAACACTAAATTGGAGTGTCGAAACGTTGGGTCATGATGACTTCATTATTCTACGGAACGGAAAGTCTCATTATTTCAGCGGGGTTCGTACTGATAACAGCATTTGTTTTAATGCTGAAAGGATTACACTGCATGACTAGAATAAATAGAGGTGTCTATTATTTTTGAATGTTAACGATTCAATGATCACCTAATCCTCCCTCCCTCCCTCCCTCCCAAACAAACAAACAAACAAACAAACAAACAAACAAACAAACAAACAAACAAACAAACAAACAAACAAGCAAACAAACAAACAAACAAACAAACAAACAAACAAAACAAACACAAACAAACAAACAAACAAACAAACAAACAAACAAACAAACAAACAAACAAACAAACAAACAAACAAACAAACAAACAAACAAACAAACAAACAAACAAACAAACAAACAAACAAACAAACAAACAAACAAACAAACAAACAAACAAACAAACAAACAAACAAACAAACAAACAAAACCCCCAACCAGAAATCTGGTTTAACCCCTACCTTTTGGAAAAGTATATTTGACGACATATTTTGGAAAAGCCGCGAAAGGAATGGACGGGTCATTTTGAGTCAACCCTTTTAGCCGAAACCTTTTCGCGATGCCCAACTCCAACTAATCAAAACTGGGCACCGTGCGTTGAGGTAGTACTCGGGCACCGTGCCCGGGTACGATTACTAATGTGAACACGTTTTCAGTGCCCAAAGTGGTGCCCACGCTTCTTACTAAATATTCTTTGTAATTCGGAGGCTTAAAGCCACAAAATAGCTACAAAAGCCACGAAAAGCTTTCTGTGTGAACGCTTATCAGATCCAGGGCACCGTGAATGTGAAGAAGTGTCCCATGCCCGAGCACCGTACCCGGGCACCTAGTCTGAATAGAGGGTAAAACAAGATTAAATATAGAAGGTGAATTCAGCTTTGCAACAATCTTGACACGGCTCAGACCACCCAATAGGAGAGACTCTCTTCTGTTAACCCATAAAATGTTTTTCTTTTGTTCTTTGTTTACCCATTGTTTTTGCTTTATTCTCATGTTTATTCGTTTGTTCTTATAGTGTCCGATATATTGGACACTGAGCGTTAAAAGGGTTAACAGTGTTCACATCACCCTTTCTTTGGCACTGTGCCAATCTGATAGCATCGCCCCAATGATTATTATCTCAATATTTATTCTGAGGGACGTTTAGACCTAAACGTCCCTCATCCAGTATTGATGAGGGAAATACGACATTAATCGTCCCTCTTCAAACAAAGGGTTCCGAGGTGATGATGTAATTACTATAATCAAAGGTTACTATGTTCTTATTTTGATAAACTCTTGTGTGTGAAAGCGCTGATCTATTGGATAATCACTGACTCAGCTCCCTCTCCTCCCGTGAAAACGTTACCCCGAAATTATAGAGTCGTTTATCTACAGTAGTTGTAATTCATGTGATTTAATCTACAAGTCGAGAAAACAATTACAGTCGAACCTGTATATAACGGCCACTCACTGGATCTTAGAAACCGACCGCTTAACAGGTGCCCGCTTAATATAGGATCACTAAAAATACCACTGGGTGTGGTCAAATATCAATTTTAATGGCGTATCATACCACAACGCTCAGTCATTGTTCAAGCAAGCACTAGCAATAAGACAATCAATGCTTTTTCAGGCGATCTATACTTTAAACAAAGCTGCTAACTTGCAACTGACACTGTAATGGTGCAAAAAACGTAACGATGTTTTAAGGTGGTCGAGTCAACTACAACATACAATATTTCTATCACAGTTTACAACGAAGTACATCTCACTGTCTTTCATAGTTCTGACGCAACTTCGTACCCAGGCGCTTATATGACAGAACGCGCGGGGAGAGGAAGCTTCGGCACCACTGATCTCTATACAACTGAATTTTTCATCCTTTATGGCCAGCAGGAAAAATTTTGAAGCCACTGGCGGTCATATTATACACGGTCCAAGTCCAGTGTACCTAGTGGGCTTAAGAGTAGTAAGAGTTTACCCGGAGAGAGAGAGAGAGAGAGAGAGAGAGAGAGAGAGAGAGAGAGAGAGAGAGAGAGAGAGAGAGAGAGAGAGAGAGAGAGAGAGAGAGAGAGAGAGAGAGAGAACGATTATAAAGTTAATTAAAACGTCACAGTGACACGAAGGCCAAGAGTAATTGACTACAGGAGCCCAAGGGTCGCAAGGACGATAGGGCTAATTTCCCGGGAGCACTTACTTCCAAAATGGTGCCGGGAACATTGCGCGAGTCGGACTTCTGGTTAATCTTTATTCTGTGGCCTGGGTACGAGGCTGGTTCTGACGTTCAACGTTGCAGTTAAAATGAAAATTTTGCTAGTAGTGATGATAGATCGAGTCCGGCGTCTCAAACAATAAAATACTGCGTAAAATGACATGTGGCTTTAG
This sequence comes from Corallium rubrum, assembly GCA_964035015.1. Lineage (NCBI taxonomy): Eukaryota > Metazoa > Cnidaria > Anthozoa > Scleralcyonacea > Coralliidae > Corallium > Corallium rubrum. Next base: position 31,857,203 of record OZ035998.1, read on the forward strand.
GTTTCCGTTCAAGTGTAGTCGCTTAATATCGGTAAAAATAAAGAAATACAAAAATTTGAAATGCTAAAGGGTTGGCCGCGGCCACCTAATACAGGTAAAAAATACACCGTATATATATGGGTAAAAAATGGGTACTTTGAAAACTGGCCACTTAAAGGACATTGGCAATAAAAATTAAGTTTGTCTCATTTGAAAGAACTCGTCTAATGGTATAAGAAGACCTTTTACAATTTTTCCGTATCTGTTTTGGTTTTGGAAATATTTCGACCAAACTCAGCGTGCTGTCCGCCATCTTGGAATTATTTTCGATATGCAAAATTATGCATGTGACGACATAACCAGGGTAAAGCGAAATTTTTATCTTGCCAACCTTATGACATTATGAGCTAGAAACTCGATTTTTGTTGCGTTATTCCCATTATAAATTAACCCACAACATTTAAAAAGCCTTCCGTAGAAATTTGGTCACCCACGGAGTAGTTTCATCAGGTTTACCCTGGTTGTGACGTCACCAATTTCCTAGTTAATTAGACCCAATATTACAACAAGATGGCGGACAGCACGCTGTCTTTGGTCGAAATATTTCCAAAACCAAAACAAATACGGAAAAATTGTAAAAGGTCTTCTTATACCATTTGACGAGCTCTTTCAAATGAGACAGACTTATTTTTTATTGCGACCCTTTAATAGAGGGTGGCCGGCGCTTAATACAGGGTCAATATATACAGGTTCGAGTCGTTCGATTGTATTAATGCCTACAATGAAAACTTAAACAGTCGTAGCTCTTACCACATTCCCATCATCTTTCCAACAATCGTAATCAGTAATCAAACAAATGCTAGCATACAAAAGGCCAGCCTCTTTTGCCAGACATACTTCAGGTACTGTAGTCATGTTGATAACATCACAGCCCCAACTTTGAAAAAGTTTGCTTTCAGCTTTTGAAGAAAACCTGGGACCTTCAACAGTTACCACTGTTCCTTCTGGATGATGTGAATACCCCAAGGACTTGGCAGTTTCTGTTAAGATCTAGACAAACGAGCAACAAAACGCTACGGTTCCGGTTTAATTGAGCTTGCATGGACACACGTAAGGTAAACCTACATGTTTCACGCTAACTAACACGTTGCTACGTGCTATAAAGCGGGAATTGCGATGTTTCCAAGGTCGGACGGTATTGTTTGTCCTAGCATCGCGCCTCAGTTGACACCGCGCCTCCCACAAAACAAACAATAAAATTTCACCGCATGCCTGCACAGCGCCATGTTTCTCAATAGTTATACATGGGATTTGGTAGTCATTTTCTGATTCGGTAATTTGCACCGCGTGACAACCCTGTTAGATCATGGCAACGCCCAGCTATACTTTAATACTCGCGTGCTTTAATTGCATTAAAGCTTGGATAACAAAGGACTGTTGCCGAATTTTTTAAATTGTGCGGGAGCCATATCGAGGAATACAAAAGATTGAACAGCTTGGAATATAACTGTTTCTTAAGGTACATGTAAACTAATAGTTTAGGTATTTTTATAGTTTTTTTAATTATTCATTCTCTGATCATTTTGCGTGTGGCAACAAAATGTTAAATTTCAGTTTTACTAAAGTATTTTAAAATCGCTTTAACTGGTGTTCTTTGCCGAGCTTTGATATTAAACAATTATTATTGGACGAGGCTGAGCATGATATTAACTTTTATCCAAACCGAGGTCAAACGGATAACATCGAAGCTTGGAGAATTCTCGATATCTTGCATAAGCCAAATCCAATAATTGTTTTATTAGACAATCAAAATAGTTAAGATGCACTGAAGAAAAGTCTGGCAGTAAAGACACCCATGCGATTAATCTTGCAAAGCGGACTTTATTGAAGATTTTGTCATTTTCGCGCGCTTTGTCGTAGTGAGTGACGTCATGCTATTTTTTTAATTTTTTTGGACGGTTCACAGTATTCGACGGAAATGACGCCACAGCTGCCGGACATGGAGAATTAACTGGAGTATGTTGACCAATAAGAAACGAGAATGAAGTTTGAATGTATAATGAGCATTTTATTATGGCTGGGACGTTTCCGGTCCGTACGCAAAACGATACATGCTGATTGGTTCTCGAGCGGTCGGAATCTTACGATATTGAGCGACCGGTTCAATACGCTTTTTTATCGAACCGATAAGTTTTGGCGGGGTAATTTAATAATATGAGTTGATTTGAATACAAACAAAGAAGAACTATAGGTATCTTTATTGCTGCTTGCCAAAAAACACGTCAAATAAAAGCCCAACTGGTGTAAACAAGAACATGAGTAGGATCAGCGCTGTGGTAAAACAGAGGCGATGGAAGTGGATTGACCATGTGCTAAGAACTGACAAACTTACGGCCGTGACTGAATTTATAAGTCACTCTATCTGCAGCTTTCGTTTTCTGCTTTGAATCCGACTACACGCCGTGTATATCTAAGTATGTTTAAATGTATGTAAGTTTTGTCAAATATCGAAACTCTCTTTTAAACTTTAATCATTTGAGAGACTGAAAGACGGAGAATGTCAACGACGTGCATCTTCCAGACGAGAAACTACATGTATAGTATGAATAAATTTTCCACGCCAGTTGAATTTTCTTACTAACCTTTTGGTCAAGACTCAAAAAACTAAACAAGTCTGGCTTTGTGCTGGTTGTTGAAAAGATTCGACAAGCACTAGCTAAGTTAAAATACACTGTATTGCACACGCGTTATGTCAATGTATACTAACCATGGTCGGATATATAGCCATCGAACCTAAAGATCCAGTGTCGGAACTATATAAGCAAGGCGTTTATAAAAATACCTGTCTCAAAGGTTTGCAAAACGGTTCGTCCATTGCTATATGACATATTCCAACAGGATGACCATCTTCACCATCATATAATGTTGTGGGTCGCTTGGTTGTCCTATCAATGAACTGGTCTGGGAATACAAAATCTCCAGGATGGTAATACTTTTGCAAAGATCCACATGCATTCGTAACTATTATGTGAGTACATCCAACCTTCTTTAATGCCCAAATATTTGCTCTGTAATTAATCTTGGCTGGCATCAGTGTATGTCTCCGGTCATGTCTGAAAAATAATAAATTGTTATGTACAGTACGTACATGCAAGGTCACTCTATATATGTGATTCCTCTTGATTTACATAAACTTTAGCTTTGATTTTCTCGACTTAGACAACGTTTTTTTAGAACGCCAATGAACTCACCAAATAGATCGTTTTAGAAGTAATTTACAGAATTCGTGTCCGTTCTGCTTCGGGATACAGGCACTCGGCTTCGCGTCGTGTCTGTATACGTCTGTATACCCCGAATCCCGATATAGAAAGGCCACTCATTCTGTAAATAGTACATAAATAGCTAGAGCAACCGGTTGGTTTTATAAAGAGATGGCTCTTCTAGTTTTCTGATATTTTAATGAAACACGTAAAATCAAACGTGTACTGTGTGGTACGATTATCGGTAAAGATATAGCTCTTAACCTCCTATACCAATCTAATCAAATCACTTACCCCCTGTTCCCAGAGCCCTCTGTTCCGACTAGGTGCCCGGGCACGGGCACTAGAATAGAGACCTTAAGATACCCCGGGTTCGGTTTACGGGTACGGGTACCGCCATTTTTGTTTACCCGTAATAGAGACCTTAAGATACCCCGGGTTCGGTTTACGGGTACGGGTAATCTACCCGTACCCGTAGTCGTATGTACGGGTAGACCATGATCTACCACGGGAAAACTGGTAGATATTACGAGTAAACAAAAATGGCGGTACCCGTACCCATAAACCGAACCCGGGGTATCTTAAGGTCTCTAATGAACACGACTTTTTCGCGGTGCCCAACTCAAACTAATCCAAACTAGGCACCGTGCGTTGAGGTAACGGGCACTAATGCACTAATGTGAACACGTCTTCAGTGCCCAAAGTGGTGCCCACGCTTCTTACTCAATATTCTTTGTAATTCGGCGGCTTAAAGCGACAAAATAGCTGCAAATGCCATGAAACGCTTTCTGTGTGAACGCTTACCAGATCCAGGCACCGTCTAGGGGTGTTGGTGACACAGTAGTTAGCGCACGTGCCTTTCACCTTAGCCTGCGTAGCTGGCGGTATTAGGGAGTTCGGGCGCGGGCGGTACTTTCACCTCTGCGACCCGGGTTCAATTCCTGCTCTCTGCAGTTATCTGATTAAAATTTCACCTTGGCCGCATGTGAGAAGAGTGCTTCCAGTTTGACTCTACCAAAGATCGCAGGTTTCCTCCGGGTACTCCGGTTTCCTCCTGTAGAAACACTGGACCAATGAGGGATGGCCCTTACTGGACCTTTAAGGAGAACAGTTAGCTTTTAACTGATAGATATATCCAGTATAAATAAAATTAGTTTAGTTTAGTGTAGTTTAGTTTAGTTTAGTTTAGTTTAGTTTAGTTTAGTTTAGTTTAGTTTAGTTTAGTTTAGTTTAGTTTAGTTTAGTTTAGTTTAGTTTAGTTTAGAATGTGAACAAGTGTCCCGTGATGGAGCACCGTACCCGAGCACCGTAATACATAAGTTCACCCAAGTTACTGGAGTTGTTGTGACAACATAATATGGTTTAAATGTAATATACCTTGCCAATAGAACACAATCCACACCATTGATCTTTCCAAATGATAGAGCATCTGAAGGCTGTAATTTTATGTCAGTAATAAATAGAGGATATTACGCGGCGAAGATATGAATTTTATCTTCGAGTGAGGAAAACAATATTGTTTTTGCCACTAGAAGATAAAATTCATATCTTCAAGCCACCGTGTAATGTTCTTTTTATTATATAGATTCAATGCAAAAAGCGGTAAAATTCTAAATGACGTCATCGATATCTTCACTAGTGAGGATATGGATAATACGACACTGTATATTTCCTAGTAAAACACTCGCATCTATATAATAAATTAATATATTCTACTCAGGTACACAAAAATTATAACTATACAAGATGCCTGCTTGATGGTTTACAATAATTGGGCCAAACAAAAAATACTTGGGTTTCTGGTTTCCTCTTGCAAAAACGTAGGTAGCAGGTCCGTTTTTTGTTGGGTTTTTTGGGGGGTTTTTCCCCCTACTTAGTGCCCAGGCATGCATGACAATGATATCTTTCCCAAAACCAAATGTCAATTACCGTAGCACAGATATTACAAACATTGGATTTCAAATGTGTCTGTCTCGTTGGTTCCTGCCTTCTTTGATTCAGTGGCGATTAAAATGTCATAAACTGAGCAATCTACATGGCTGTGATAGCACTTGAATATCTTTAGGCCAATTGGGGCGGGCGGGCGGATTTTTTTTTATTTTTGTTAGTAGCGTATTTTCTTACAGAAAACGGGTTAAAAGTTGAGATGTTTTCTATTTCGTACGCTTTGCATGCATAGCTAACGATTACTGTCCAAAGCTATTGCACGTTTAAAGCTAGACTTTCTCAAAGTCTTTTTCAAACATTTTTGACCTTTCGGTTCCTCGTTGAAAAGGACTTTTCCCACCTGCAGCGCGCCAAAATTCAACGGTGAATTTTTCGACCGGTGACGTAATTCGTATAGGTAATCGCATGGGGCCGAGGAAAATTAAGGTTTAATTTCACGAGTGTTTTCAAAATTTTACAAAATTGCCCGAGTCGCGAAGCGACGAGGGTAATTTGTAAGATTTTGAAAACACGAGTGAAATTAAACCTTAATTTTACGAGAACTCATGCGATTATGTGTTAATAATATAGCGGGCAAAATTATTTAAGAGCTATATTATGTCCAGAAAATGTCAAAGTACAATGTACCTTATCACGGTTCGGTGCTCAGCAACATTCCAAATTTCCCTCGCTCTATCGCTGTGCATGTAGCTTTCTTCTTGTAAACACAGGCAAAAGTTCGTAAGTTTTCTACGGTATTCATTTTCACTAATAGTTTACACTCCTTCAATAGTTCAAATTAGTTCAAAGTAAACAAAAAAGCATTTTCAGACCGAAAAACCTTGCAGATTTGTTGAAAACATTGTCAGTCCTCTGAGGTTCACTGTTGCTAAGTAACCAAGCGACCAATCACATGCAAGTACTGCTGATCAAGGAACCAATCAAGTGCAAGTAATTTTGCCCTGAATTACAAAAAAATGCCCTCTTCATTAGCCAATCATATTCGAGAAATTTTGCCCTCTATATTATTAGGGAAGTAATTATATTCAGGCTAAATTACTATGCAAGTGCTATCTTTGGAAGTTGGAGTTAAACAGACTCTTGAAAACGTTTTAGTAGGGGTAGAACCACTTTTCATTGCATGCGCGACAACACGAAACACGTCAAAACAGGGCGATGTACATTTCAGCGATTTCCCGCCAGAATATTTAATTAGATTCAAAAACCTGCAAGCGAAACAAGTCCACCTCTTTCCTCCCGCTTTTCCGCTCTCCCGCCTTTCCGCTCGCCCGTTTTTCCACCCGCCCACAAAAACTAGGCGGACTTGCAGCAAGTCTAGTTTAAAGCTAATTTTAACTTTCAAAGCCTTTAACTTTCAAAGCTTTGCACAATTTACCTGCTTGTCTAGTTTCTTCGGAAGGCTACTGTACTTTGCTCACGTGCGATGGTACAAATTCAAAAGCAAAAGCAAGAACATGATTTACCGCTCTTTTCTAAGCGCATTACGGCGCCAAATTTTTGGTTTCAAACAGATAACTGACGATAAAAAAAATCAAAAAAAATCGGGGCGGACGAATTTTTGGGGGTGGGCGGTGATGAAACAGAAATATTTTTTTTTAATTGGCCTTAGCATTAATAGTCTATTTCCAACTCTAAACAAATAATTTTTTCTCGGTTGAATGATTCCATTTTATAAAGGTAATTTTGAACACACTGCTGGGCACGACCACTATGTTTGCCACCTCAAGATGCAAAGCAAGCTGCAACTTGTTTCTAGGCTCCTCGAAAATTCAATAAAAAAAATGAGGGTTAGCATATTTCACAGGTCAAAAACTAAGGTAGCTAGATTGGGAAACCAGAAACCCAAGTAATTTTTTGTTTGGCATTGGTAAGTTTTAAATTACAGTATTATAATTGTTTGTTGTTTGCTGTACAAGCTATGTTAGTTGGTAATACTCAGAAAAATACTGAACTCTAAGCGGGACTCGAACCAACAACCTTCTGAATGCTAGCCAGACGCTCTAACCATTGGGCTCTAGCTAACACAGCTTGTACAGCAAACAACTGACAATTATTACTAACATCAAGCTGCAATTTCTGAAACTAATTAAGTTTTAAATATGTTAAAAACAAAACAATTAAAATAAAACAAAACAAAACAAAACAAAACAAAACAAAACAAAACAAAACAAGAAAATGAAATGAAATAAAATAAGATAAAATAGAAATAGAATAAAATAGAATAAAATAAAATAATAAGTTGATAACAGTTTGATCACAGTCATGCAAACCAAGCTTCAACCTTGATCAAACTGCCACTGTTTGTAATGAAATGAATATAAACTGTTTTTCTGTGTCATTCAATATGGAAGTACTGTACATTATACAGCTTTACCAAAATTTAGGGCTGCCTATGGGATGAACAATTGTTCTACTGTGGATCAATCTAGGCACTACCACATTGTACATACATGGATGTCTACTGAACTTACTGAGTAAAATTATGGGAACCACTGAGTATTTTGATAAAATACAAAACAACAGTAACTCCGAAAATGGTAAACATTTTATTGATTCAATATATGTTTCAACTAAATTATAGTCATCATCAGCAATGCTGGATGTGCATTCCTGACGATGGCTACAATTTAGTCAGAATGTTGAATCATTAATAAAATGTTTACCATCTTTGGAATTACCATTGTTTTGTATTTTGCTGAGTAACTTACTTGCCTTATTTCTATGTATCATACTAGATAAAGTTAATAGCCTGCATAGCTGGCAGTATTTTGGGGTTGGAATTTAGGGTGGATGGAAGTGTCAGGGGAAATCAGGGAGTGGTGGGGGCAGAAAATACCCCCCTGACTTCCCTTGGCACGAACCTGCCCCAAATAGCCAGCTATAGGCTATAATGTTAATTAAACTCTTTCCAGGTGGCATACAACTTTTATGGTTTATATATATATATATATATATATATAAATTGATTGAGTATTTGTTTATTAGCCAGTGTAGTATTTAACCACATCCCGTCCTTGAGACTGTGATTACATTGTGCCAAAGCAAACTAAAATGCATTTACATGTAATACCTTTCCATATGGTGTATCAACCTCTTTTTCAACCTTATTTTTTAGAATGTCAGGATTGTCCATTCCAGATCCACCAATAATCCCAATCTTTATAAATTAACAATTAAAACGCAGCTCTTGTGAAATAAACACGTTTAAAATGTGAAAAATGAGAGATGTGTACAGTACCTTAACAGTTATGCAGTCAGACATTTATACGACAATTGATCAGTTATTTCAGTATAAAATCATACATACATGCAATCATCTATTAATTTATTGTCAAATTTGAGATAATTAAGTATGCTGTTTTTAAAATAATGCAGGCTACATGGGATCTAATACTTTATGTAAGACTTATTATACGGTGCAAGGAGAAGTTCATGCAAAACAGTGAAAACACACGTTGTTTTCGTTTAGAAGGTGATAAAAAGGTAAAAAAGGAAACCTGGCCTTTGAAAATACATTCCATTGATTTCATTTTCATTCGAACATGAACGCTGCCATTTTGAATTAGAAGCGTGGTGAGTGGTGTCGTCTAAAGTTCAACTTCAAACATTACTCCATTGCTCCAATGCGTTATCTAATCGTGAATCATATAGCTGCTCTCGAACCAAAATCCAGAAATTCAATATTCGTAAACCAACAAAATGGATATTTTAAATCAAAGACAAGATATCCATGTAGAAGGTAAAACAAATAGCTTTGTATTTCATATTTTCACATTCTTTGCATTTCAGTGTTTGACGTCATGTGCCATGGTGGCCATGTTGGAGGAACTTTAACAAACGAATTAGCTAAACGAATTAGCAGGAATAGCAGCTATTGTTATCTCTGCCAGGAGGTTATGTTTTTACCTCTGTTTGTTTGTTTGTTTGTTTGTTTGTTTGTTTGTTTGTTTGTTTGTTTGTTTGTTTGTTTGTTTGTTTGTTTGTTTGTTTGTTTGTTTGTTTGTTTGTTTGTTTGTTTGTTTGTTTGTTTGTTTGTTTGTCTGTCTGTCTGTCTGTCTGTCTGTCTGTCTGTCTGTCTGTCTGTCTGTCTGTCTGTCTGTCTGTCTGTCTGTCTGTCTGTCTGTCTGTCTGTCTGTCTGTCTGTCTGTCTGTCTGTCTGTCTGTCTGTCTGTCTGTTTGTTTGTTTGTTTGTTTGTTTGTTTGTTTGTTTGTTTGTTTGTTTGTTTGTTTGTTTGTTTGTTTGTTTGTTTGTCAGTTTGTCTGTCTGTCACCAGGATATCTGCACAGGTTTTCATGAAAGTTTGTGGAAAGATTGGTCATAGACCAAGGACCAACCCATTCAATTTTGGTTGAATTTAGTTGTAGTTTTCCTCCAACATGGCTGCTACATCTTTGTCTTCTGAATCTTTAAAATCTTTAGGCATGTTCCCCTGGAAAATTTTGGAATCTAGAGTCCAGGGCTGAAACGCCATTTCCTGCACTTTGAGGGGTGATTTTACAGAATTCTGAAGGTTATAAAACGTCATAAAAAATGCACAAAAGAAAACACATTTTAGGACTATGAATATATTAATTCCATATTATCTCGATGAGGCGATTACAAAATTTCACCCAAGCCCTAACTACTTCGTATCGGCGGAGGGGATGCGACAGAGTGTACTTTATGCAACCCATCATGAAATGCAATAGTACTGCTGACCATTCTTGGTTCTCCTACCAATGCCAGAGTGATTATCAGCCGTGAGTGCCACTGACAAATAATGTTATAGCTACAATCATAGAAAATCTCAATACTATTTCACCAACCCCCACCCCCAATGTTTTCTCCACGGATTTGGAAAAATTAAGAAATCGATCTGCAAAAGAACTGGGGTGGACATGTCCACCCAGTCCACCCCGTGGCGCTGCCACTGTTGTCAATTAGCTAAGTAATTCTATTGACTGATTTTGAATTAGGCCAAGAAAAATGCAAAAACTTTGGTAGGGTAGGTTGGATTCCTTTCCTTCCCCCCCCCCCCCCCCCCCCTTTATTTTATTTTAGTGCCCACTGCCCAGGCATGACATTTATATCCTTTACAAAACAAAATATCAATTTACAGTAGCACGTCTATTAAAGCTAATTTTGAGCACATTACTATAGGTTCTGTCACCATGCTTGCTATCCCAAAACGCAAATCATATTGCTGCAACTCGAACCCAAGCTCCTTAAAAAATTCAATAAGAAGATTAGGGTCGGCATTTTGCTGGCCAGAAACTATAGGTAGGGTTGGGAAACCGGAAACCCATAATTTATTTTTTTTTGGCTTTATTGAAAATTGGACTTCCAATCATTGATTTTCATTCATTGTGTTTGCTTGGATTTTGCTGTCTAATTTTTTAACGATGAGCAAAATAGTCTGGCGTTGGCCACAATAAAATTTGTACGACTTGGGAGTTAAAAACCTCAGCCGTATCTCAACTGGACATCAGTTGACTTTCTAAGAAAAACAATCATGATAACCTTTTTAAAATAAGACTTTCTGTAACCATTATTACAAGACAAAGTTCAAACATGACTTGTTTGAGACGTCTGAGTGACTGAAATTTTGGAACATTTACAACGCTTGAAACTTGTTTAAATATTATGTAGATCTATGTTAACTACATGTTACACTTTACACACTTATTGCACATTAAACATTGCATATTACGTCTTGTATATACATATTACACATCGCGTATTGCGTGTTCTACATTACACATTGCGTATTGCATATTCCGCATTACACATTGCGTATTGCATATTCCGCATTACACATTGCGTATTGCATATTCCGCATTACACATTGCGTATTGCATATTGCATTTTCCGCATTACACATTACACATTACACATTACATGCAGTTGCGTCTTGTATATTGCACATTGAATATTGCATAATGCATATTACACATTACACATTAAATATTGCTACATATTCCACATTGCATATTCTACGTTTAGCATTTCGCATTACATATTGCATATGTACACACATTACGTGTTGCATAATATTACATATTCTGCATTACACATTGTGTATTGTATATACATATTACACATTGCGTATTGCATGTTCTGCATTACACAATTAGTCCGGGCGGTGAGTGAGGTAGGTATCACCTGAGCGGGTAATTTAGGCGAGTAGGATTTTCTAGACCAGTTTTTGACGTAGAACTCGAATCTGGATGTTATTCAGGCAGATGAGGCTGCTTTTAAGAGTTATAGCCTGATGTTGCGCAATTTAGCCTCATTTCCGTGTAAAATTGTTAGTTTTAAATATTTTGTTATTATTACTAGGAATCCCAGCAAAACAGGTCTACTGGACCAGTTTTCGATGTAGAATCCAACTGGCGAAGTATTTTTTTACAAAAAAATTATAACTGAGGCTGTATTTGATTATATACTGAATGTAGCCTCGTTTTCATGCAAATATGTAATTTGAAATAAATCGTGATGCTTATCAAATTAACGAGAAATATATAACTTTTCAACATTTGGAAGGGACATCCAAATCTGAGTGTTACATATTAAATATACGAGGGGTGTCTCAAAATTAACATGGTTTCCTATAGATATAAAGTTGCAGTACTTTTATTATTCATCATCCGAACTCGAGCTGTATGCGTCGTCTTCTTCGTATCCATCATCACTTTCCTCATCACGCTCGTCAAGTAGCTCCGCAACGTCGTAAGGATACGCTTCCACGATCCAATCGGTCTTTAAGTTAGGGAGCCAACCATGGAACTGTGGATCCTCCAATGCCATAATTGGGTACCATGCCTTTCTCCAAATTCTAGCCACATAGTTTGCGCTGGCTGTGTGCTTTCGTAGACTGCTGCTACATGGCGGTAAGAGGGAAATGTCAACAACCTTGTGCTCTTTGCTCATCTTTCTCCAGAAAATAGCTGACCTTGCCTCGTTCACTTGTTCGGTTTTCTTTTCTCCATAGAGGAAGCACACATACTTTTCAATTGCACCAAATATCTCGTCAGACACATTCATCTCCGTCCCCAACCGGCTGAAAATGTCCAAGAACACTGGATCTTTGCTCGCTTGTTTCCAACAGAAGGGCTTCCCTTTGTGTAAAAAACTTGCCACATAATCATTTCCAGTAAATGCATGGAGTCCAACCAATGCTTTCTTTTCCTGATTGGTAAGACTACACGAGTTCAGGTAAAGGAGTTTTCTTGTCTTGCCAGAACCGTTGTCGATGTAGACTTTCATATTGCTGATTGGTTCCATTCCAAGTAAAATTATGGAAATATCGATATCACCAGAGCTTGATCGTACCACACAGGTTGTTGGTTGGTTATCACTGCTCCTTGCAACATGCTGAATCAAATACCCAATTTTAGTATCAGCCTCCTCGTGGTCTGTTGCTAGTTCCCTTACACAAGAAGAACCGTTTTGCGTTATCTTGAGGCAGGCGTTCCCCCTAGCGAAGTATACAACACGCTCTCCCAGTTGATTCCTATTTTGAACCCACACTTCTTCGATAAGCTCAAACAGTCGCTCTTTGTTGTCTCCATTGCCAAGAAACTTCTTAAAATCAGCAGGTACACGCACATTCTCACTCCTGATAACAAAACTTGTCGCTATCACCTCGGAGGCTTCGTTCACTGTTCTTTATTGAACGAACCTTGTACGTATCACATGCAACGTAGACGACGTTATACTGCCTTGGAAGATCTGAGAAGAGTCGTAATGCAACATCTTTAAACGTGTTTGGTACCTTAACCATGCTACGAATAATGGCTGCGAGATCGAGAATATTGACTCTGCGAGCATGTTGATCGTCGGGCAGTTGCGCACCGTTTTCAATCATTGAAGTTAACGCGGCATTGAACAGCTTGCTTTTGGCGGTTTTTCTTCTGATTCCATCGCATGTTGCCATCGATAGTGGGACTGGTGCAAGCGGGTAACACAGGGCTTTATCGATGTTTATCGCAGCATTCTCTTGTTGTGACTTGGCAGCAAGAAGACCAAGAATGTCCCGCTGTATAGTGATTTCCTTTGATTTACCTCTCGCAGAAACCTTTAGCTTCTTACTGACGTCCGTAAAACTCTGCCATTGAACTCGTTTTATGGGACTGAAATAAAGATCTTCCTCGGAACTCTCTGAGTTTAATCGCTCAAAGAATTTGTCTCTCAACAATGTTCCACGCTCTTGAACAGACAAAAGGCTTTCTGCTACGTCGTCTGGTAAGGAGCTACCAGAGGCAAGGTTGTACAATTTGTCGTGGTCCAAGTCAGTGCTGAAGGGATCAATAAAGTCATTCTTCAACACATTTACGATGTTGTTGACGTTGTTCTCCGATTTTGTAATTTCAGAACCACGTAGACACTTTCGCGGATTATTTTGGGCCTTGTTCACACATGCTTGGTTTAGAAGTGCGTCGACATATTCAGCTTGGAATGGTCTTGTGAGGACCCACTTCTCGTAAGCACTATCCAGGGTTGTGAAGTTCTTGATACCACCTATATAGAGAATAAATAACTATAGTTAACATAATTTTTTTCATAATATCCACACCCACATATTTCACAAAAATTGGGAAAAATATATTAATTAAATATATAGCTGCAAAAAGAAAATATTACTAGTAACAGTACCTGTGGTTTTCGAGTTCTTCATAAACGTCTGCTCGCCAGCACCATCAATGGATTGTCTGATGTTTAGACTATTACGACATACCGAGAATCCCTTGTCCTGCAGCTCTTCCATTGCACCTGGGTGAGTCTCGTCCAAATTCTCAGACTGAAGGCAATAGTATGCGCCATAACGTGCATAGTTTTGCTTGTTTGTGGAAAAGCAGAGCGAGATGAACTCTCTCCAGCAGTGAAGCCTCAGTTGGAAATCATTCACGTTAACTGAGAAGTGCAGTTTGTGTTGCCTTTCAACTAGATCCAAGTAGTTCATCCAGAACTGCGCAGTTTTTCCGTGGTAACCCTGAAGACATTCCATCTTTTTCTTCATGTACTCCTCCTCGTACATTTTGAATGCTCTTGTCGAGAAAACTTCTTTGCAATCCACTTCTGTCTTGATCCCCTTGATCAACGATTCCAATTCTTCTGGACAACGCATGACTAATGTTTCGCAAAACAGTCTCTCAATCGCCTCCGCAAAGCTTTCACGAATCCTCCAACTTCGATTATAATGTTTTCCAGATAAAACACCTTTGATACCTCCGGAGGTACAGAGTCCTGCTTGGTACACAACTTCTTCGAAACCGCTGCCTTGTACTATTTTACCTATGATACAGAAAAATTCCATCATCCCGTGAAAGTCACCTAAGTGTATCAACACTTCATCGAACTCTTCTGGGTTGTTCCACAGAATATGGTAGAACTTTGCTGCAGCACCGGCATCTACTGTTATGTGTGTGTACGTCATATTCGATGCCTTGGCCAACTTCTGTGACTGAACAATACATTCAAGCACTGTACTGTAGTCGGTTATTGGATTGCGAATTGGAGGCAAGAATGTTATCCTTGTGCATTTGGAATTTATTCTGCCAAAAATTAGACTAATCCAACCAACGAATCTTGAAATTGCTTGACTAGTAGCACTATAAGCTTGCCTTAGAAGATTCCAACACGTCAGTATTCGCCAAGCATCCGAGCCATCGTACTCGTAGGCAGATATCCCATGAAAAGTTTTCGGCTCTCTGTGCGGCGTAATTTTCCTCTTTGGCAAATCAACTGGAACTACAGAAACAGTCCTTTTCTTTGATTTTGGCACCTTGAAGACCTGGTTTCTTTCCATGCTTTTGTCAGACTCTTCTTGAAAAGCAACTCCATGCCATGTGTGTATGCTTCCTTCTATTGTTTCTTTGTTGCAATCGAAGTTATCCCACCAGAAGAAGGTTTTTACCTTGCTAGCAGGATCTACTGGAATCAGAGGCAACGGGTGTTGCAGAGATCTCATTTCTTGAGCAAGTTCTGCTTGTGCTGTTTGAATTTCTTGAACCTTGTTATAGGTACACGAGTGGCCTAGCCTTGCTAAGATGTTAACAGGCTTCTTCAAGCCAGTAATGCTGTGCAGTCCACATCCAAGCAATATGTGCTTTCTGGTAAGAAAATTGCCTTTGGACACAGCGTGAAGTATGTCCTGAGAAAATGAGTCTACGTATCGGGTGACTTCTTCACCAGGACTGTGGTCAGTTGGATGTAGCAAATTTGTAAGAAACAGTCGTAAGCTTTCTGGAGGTTGTCTGTCTTCGGACAGCAGCGATTCGACAGTTGGTGGCCATGGTAATTCGGGAGTAGACTGAATTAACGAGACGATATCATCTTTGATCACTTTTGCAGCTTCTTTCAGAACAAAATCCTTATTCTGCCTCATTAAACTATCCTTCTTTGCATTGGTTGGAACCTTCTTACTAAGAACAACTTGAGCCTCGTTACTAGAAACAGTAACAAAGAGCAGTTCATCTTTAAACTCTTGCAACAGCATTTGCTTCACTTTGCCCCTCATTCTGCAGTCTTCTTCGTCGAGACCATATACCTCAGTTAGGAGTTTGATCGACACGGACTGTTCTCCGCCAATAATGCGATATCGTACAAACTGACATAGGTACTCGAATCTTTCTTTGCTGTCGTCTTTTTCATCATTGCTTGATGTACAATTGCTAGCAACAGTGGCATTCTGTTTGGAACATATGCGTGTGTAATCTCTGTAACACTTTTCATGTATTTTGAACTCTTTTGCAATGAGGTCCTCCTCGGCGACAAGTAGAAGGAGGTCTTCATCATTTGGGGGTCTAGCAGCACGTTTTATCGACTCGCATGCAGAAATCGTTGTGATATTCTTTGGGAAATACTTTTTACCCTTGACAGTTATTGGCTTAGAAGACTTGCATTTCATGCAAATGTCTGGAAATAAGGTAACTGCAAGTTGACCAGATCGCCGTTGCCTCTTGTCTGGAACATCCTTTGACGTTTTTTTCCGCTTTAAAACGGATACAGCATTTGTGAATTTCTGATAACACTGCCGATGGAAACCATGCGTTTCGGAATCAAGTGAGCTCGGCAAATTATCAATTTGTTCTTTGTGGATATATTCACCACCCAAAGTACGTCGGGCTTCCTTATTTTCTTGTAACTTCTTAAATGTATCTTCATTCACTGTTGTAATTATTTCATTTGTAGCACCAAGATGTTTGTAGTGTATAACACACTTCAGTTTACTCATAATTATTCCAACTCTATAAACATGGCCGCCATAATGAAGACATGGAATAACGTGTCTGCGAGCATTATAGGCAGCGGTTAACATTCCCTAACATTGTGCAACAGAAGGCTAGCAAATGCAGACTGTTAATTTGAGAATCACTCAGATTTGGATGTCCCTTCCAAATGTTGAAAAGTTATATATTTCTCGTTAATTTGATAAGCATCACGATTTATTTCAAATTACATATTTGCATGAAAACGAGGCTATATTCAGAATATAGTCAAATACAGCCTCAGTTATAATTTTTTTGTAAAAAATACCTCGCCAGTTGGATTCTACATCGAAAACTGGTCCAGTAGACCTGTTTTGCTGGGATTTCTAGTAATAATAACAAAATATTTAAAACTAACGATTTTACGCGGAAATGAGGCTAAATTGCGCAACATCAGGCTATAACTCTTAAAAGCAGCCTCATCTGCCTGAATAACATCCAGATTCGAGTTCTACGTCAAAAACTGGTCTAGAAAATCATACTCGCCTAAATTACCCGCTCAGGTGATACCTACCTCACTCACCGCCCGGACTAAATGCGTATTGCTTGTTGCATATTCCGCATTACACATTGCGTTTTGCATATTCCGCATTACACATTGCGTATTGCATATTGCATATTCCGCATTACACATTGCGTATTGCATATTCCGCATTACACATTGCGTATTGCATATTCCGCATTACACATTGCGTATTGCATATTCCGCATTACACATTGCGTATTGCATATTCCGCATTACACATTGCGTATTGCATATTGTATATTCCGCATTACACATTGCGTATTGCATATTCCGCATTACACATTGCGTATTGCATATTCCGCATTACACATTGCGTATTGCATATTGCATATTCCGCATTACACATTGCGTATTGCATATTGCATATTCCACATTTCACATTGCGTATTGCATATTGCATATTCCGCATTACACATTGCGTATTGCATATTCCGCATTACACATTGCGTATTGCATATTGCATATTCCGCATTACACATTGCGTATTGCATATTCCGCATTACACATTGCGCATTGCATATTCCGCATTACACATTGCGTATTGCATATTCCGCATTACACATTGCGTATTGTATATTGCATATTCCGCTTTACACATTGCGTATTACATATTGCATATTCCGCATTACACATTGCGTATTGCATATTGCATATTCCGCATTACACATTGCGTATTGCATATTGCATATTCCGCATTACACATTGCGTATTGCATATTCCGCATTACACATTGCGTATATATTGCATGTTACGTAATGTTTTATTTCTAAACAAAGAAAATGCGCATTACTTACTTTGCGTGAATAAGTGACAAGATGTTTCTTTTATACGGCGTTTTCTCAAAGAAATGTTTTGAGCTAAAGTAAGAACTTTAAAAAGCTATAAGTGAACACGAATTTATCAGAATCATCTAAAAATTGATATTCGAGTAAATTAATATTCTAATGACAATCGTAATTGTAAAATTTGGACACAATTTTCTGGCGCATGCTGTGATATTTATCTACCAAACTGTCAATTTTCAGAGCATTGCAGTAAATAACAATCGAAATATAGTAAGGTTAGATATACTGCCGAAACAGAACGTAGGAATCTAACGTTTCGACCCTTCGTCAGAGAGAAACGTAAAGAGTGTAAACAAACAATGACCTTATATAAGAAAGATAATCATGTAATGTAATCATGGAATCAAAAATTAGCCAATCAGATAAAAATAACAATAACAAATTGATCATGAGATGAGAAAAAATTAGCCAATCAGAGCAAAATAACAATAACAAATCAGTAATGAGATGTGAAAGACATTTGCTATTCCTACCGTCAATGAGCAAAAAAGGAAGGGTGTAAAAAGGATGAGCGAGAGTAAAAATAGATAAATTAATAAAGTGAAAACGCTGTTTATGTCCGCCCTTGCTAAACAGAAACAGCGTCTTCAGAAGTGTTAAATAAACTGAAAAACGTTCGTGGAGTCTGTGAGTATGAATGGTTCCAATTTTGAAAACGGGACGCTTTCCTTGTCTTTTGCGGCTGTCATTACCACCAGAAGGCAGAAATGGGTGAAATGGCACAAACTTTCATGTCCGAAATACAATGGTTGGCAATATTAAAATGTTGGGCGATAGGCTTCTCAACATCATTGTTCCTCACGGAACGAAGATGTTCAGCAAACCTGTCAGATAAACGGTTCCCTGGCAAGATCTTACCAAGATCTTGGCAAGATCTTGCCAAGATCTTGCCAAGATTTTTCAAAAATCCTGCAAGATCTTGTCATGATCTTGCAGGAACTTGCAAGATCTTGGCAAGATCTTGGCAAGATATTGGCCAGATCTTCGCAGGATCTTGGCAAGATCTTTTCAAGATCTTACAGGATCTTCCCAAGATCTTGGCAAGATCTTACATGATCTTCCCAAGATCTTGGCATGATCTTACAAGATCTTGGAAAGAATTTGCAAGATCTTGCCGAGATCTTACAGGATCTTCCCAAGATCTTGGCATGATCTTGCCAAGATCTTGCAAGTTCCTGCAAGATCATGACAAGATCTTGCAGGATTTTTGAAAAATCTTGGCAAGATCTTGCCATGATCTTGCCAAGATCTTACAGGATCTTGCCAAGAATATACAAGATCTTGGCAAGAATTTACAAGATCTCGCCAGGATCTTGGCAAGAATATGCAAGATCTTGCCAGGATCTTCCAAGCAAGAATTTGCAAGATCTTCTAATTAACTTGACAAGAACTTGCAGAAGCTGGACAACCTGAATCATGACAAAAATGAATGACAAGATGTTTCTTTTAAAGATCACAACACAATCTAGACAGGTTAAGAGAAAATTAATAAAACTCAACAATCAGAATTCATTTTTAAATTTATATTATACTTTCATGGAATCAATGTAATATGTCAATGTACAGTATAAAATAAATATAAATAAGAATGGTGAATGGTTTTCAACACAAAGTGACACCATCAAGTAACACAGGCTCATGCACTGTAAATAAAAATACATGTATATTAAAAACTGATTCAATGTTCAGTAAATAAAAAGAAAGTTTGAGAATTGGTTCTATTACTAAGAAGTCCATGTTTAACTGGTCTTGATTATTCAGTACATGTATTGGCCTTGGTTTGACTATTTCACACTTTTTGATTTCCTCAGAGTGTTGTGGCATTTTCGATTCACACATCAACAATCATCTGGTGACACTTTTTAATATTTTTGGGAATATATTTAGCATTCAGGATATCTACATAAAAACAAATTAAAAAGTAGAATAATTACCAGTTTCCCAGGTAAAATAACAATTCTAAGGCACATCTGAAAGCTTGTAGTTAAGTTACATGTACTCTAAAAGCCATTTCATTATCAATATTGCATTTATTATTATTTATTATTATTATTAGTCATACAGTATATTAAATTTATATACTTGTCTTAACACTGGCTGACTTTATAATTGTAGAACGTTTGTAGCAATTGTGGTTAAATGTAGAAAATTACATACCAAACATTTTTGTCATCTTGTTTGGAAAACAATTCCACCTTCCAGTTCAGGCAACTTGACGACTATTACAGGTAATTGCACATTTCCCAAGTTAACCCTTTGGTGGTGCAATTTACTATCACAAGATTGCCACTGTAACATAATAAAGAACATGAGCAAAGAACTCAATAAATTTTAGAAAATGATTAAAGTGTCCATGAAGTGAAAAATTTGTTGTATTTTTGCATTTTTGTTGTTTTAATAAACAGAGGGGAACCCACTGAAAATTTGAAGAAAGTCTAGTGGTATAAAATCTGATATATATATATATATGTATATATATATATATATATATATATATATATATATATATATATATATATATATATATATATATATATATATATATATATATATATATATATATATATATATATATATATATATATATATATATATATATATATATATATATATATATATATATATATATATATATATATATATATATATATATATATATATATATATATATATATATATATACATATATACGTGTGGGTTTTGGTCTACGAAACGCAAAGAGTGCTCGATAACATATAGTTAGAGCAAATATAGATTTTCGCTTACCTCAAAAGTCTGCAACAGGCTGTTTCATCTAAAAAAGAATCTTCAGGCAGATGATCTTTCTTAGATGAAACAGCCTGTTGGTTTTCGCTTACCTCAAAAGTCTGCAACAGGCTGTTTCATCTTTTTTAGATGAAACAGCCTGTTGCAGACTTTTGAGGTAAGCGAATATATATATATATATACATTTTTCGCAACTGCTCCCGGTGAACTGACACGAATTTTTTTTTCTCATATTCTTTTAGCTAGACCTTATTACAACACAAAACTACCTTGTTTGAAGCCGTTTTGGTTTTTCCTTGCCCTTTTTTTGGAGCAAAACCCATCATAAAATTTCGATTTTTAAGGCAAAATTTGGCCCGGGGCATGGGGGCGAGATTGTCTGGTCACGTGCGATGTGTGACGTAAATTTGTTTGCACGTTCCGTTATGTAAATAGACAAGTCTAGTGTTCAGACTGGAGTAGAATCAATAAAATGTCAAGTTCTTCTGATGAAAATGACTCTTCAAGTCCACAAGAATCTTCTAGCGACTCAGAAGAGCTATGTGGTGTGGTTTATGGGCAATATGAACCTTATGTTCATGAACCATTGGCAAGCAATCGGTCAAACAAACGACAGCGCACAAGCTCCAGCAATGACGAAGTTGATTTGGATGGCCTTTCTCCTCGTGTTCTTGCTGAACGATTCGAAAGCAAAGTTGATGTTAAGGATTGGTGTAGTTGTGGCCAATGTAAAGTAGAACATCTTGTTGGATCTCTCGAGTACAGATGTTGCCGGGAAGTCTTGGATACGGCCGGGAAAATGGCCTTCGACGGCTCGATAGAGCATATCAAGTGCATTATCCAACACGAAGACTTTTTAGCAATCACGAATAAGGCTGTGTTAACTCTAACTGGGCAGTCATTAGTTCGTATGGATGGAAGTCACTATCGTAAGAAGAAAAATGTACCTGAAGACGAGTAAGTCAGCACAAATATAAATTAAATTACTTTTGCTGCTTCAACTGTATAAACTGTCTTGTAATTATTACAGTAATAAATGTTGTGTTTCTGTCAACTTATAGATATTTGAGATCTGTGGCGTATCGGTTGCTAATAAGGTGGCTTTGTGGGTACATGGGTTGGAGCAACACAAGACCTTTGCCTGCTTGTATCTATGATTATCTTCGAACAAAATATCCAAAAGGACAAAGATACGAAAACAAGGGATATCTACCAGCACAATGCAGACAGGGACCTGTGTAATTTTATATTGATTGTTGAATATAAAGTGTCATGTCATAATAGTTTTAATTAAGTATATACTAGAATAGAATTTGATTATTCCAGAGAACATCTATACTCTCCCCACAGAAGAAATTAACCAAGCTACACCTTCTGGCGCTGGCTATCCTAATCCTCAATCCTAATACACTACTATAATTGGAAACAAATTACTCTCTTTCTGCCATCCCAACGGGGAGGGGAGGAGAGAACCTTGGGATGGCTGAAATTTCCTTTGTGGGGGAAGTGTTGATCTTTTCTAAAATGAACCAGTAAAAATATTGTGTGTTGACCCGACATTACAAAAGCAATATGGTAGTGAAAGTCAGACCATTCTGCTTTGAGGTAACACTTGCATATATTATATTCATTGAAAGCTTGCTAATATATTCTACTTACTTAAAGCTTGGCATAAGTGAACCTGGTTTATGCTCAAATCAAAAGGGAATTACAGTGACCATAATGCCAACATGCAAACATCTAATTACAAGTATTGGTTGGAATGCAATTAACTTCAGCATCCAACTCTTCAAGTCCCAAATTATACTGTATATTTAAATTTTTCAGTTATTCAATTTTTCCAGTTATTGTACCTCTGTTGTTACTATAAAAACACTTTCTCTAAAACATTATTTCCATACGCAATCTGAAATTACATGAATTGCCAAATTGGTGTGTCAAATTTGGAGACAGGATGAAAGTACCTTGAAAATAAAATATAACTAATTACCAATGTTAGTGTAGGTTTGCTTAAACTTGGTTCATTGTTGTTACATGTCATTTTTCCAAATCAACCAATAGTAATTGTTAAACTAACCAATAGTTCATGTAACGGTGAATAAGTAGGCAATACACTACTATTGGTTGGATGAGTGAAAATACAATACACATGTGGCCACCAAGAACTGCAATTTTGCACAAACCTAGACAAAAACATAGATAGTGAGTTATATTGTACTTCTATCAAGTGTTCAAGCCTTGTCTTGTATCAACTTTGGTAAAAAATTTCAATATATTGTATTTATCAGTCATCTGGTGTTATGGAACAAATTTTAATTTGGGCAACGGTTTCGTGGATGACCTAGCATAGGCTTTTTGCATTTTTTGCAATGAGGCGATCTTTTCTTTTTGGCAGTAGTACTGGTAGCACTAGAAGTTTGAGTCATATTCTCAGATCTTTCATTCTCTGCAATGATCAATTGGTCTTGAACTTCTAATGCAGGAAACAGAGGGGTTTTCACACTTTGGGTGGTTGCAAGTTGCTGAATCGCATTTTCTCGAGACAACCTGTTTGAAAACTGTGATGTTAGCGACTTTGGGGCTTTAGACTCTTCTTCCTGATAAATCTTTTCCAGATCTTTTAATGGACTCGTGAACAACATCTCCTTTAGATTATCGCTGTATCCTGGGGAGAAAAAAATCCTCTATTTTCCTAATCACTTTCCTGTACTAATTTAAGGGGGATGCAGTATGGATAAGGGGAGGGGGTGAGAAAATGATACACTTGGTATGCTTGTGAAAATGTTGATAATCATGAACAACCTCTTATGGAAAACATGACACTTACTGTGAAAGTGAGAATATTAGAATGAAATTGATATCTTTTACTTACAAACCATAACACGGAAAACCTTATATTATTACACCAAGCTCATAAATATATGATAATGAACCACCTCATTGATATGCAATATGCGAATATGCGATATGCAAATACGGCATGCTTTGTAAATACAGTTGAAGTTTAAAAATATACCTTCCTTTTCCCTCTCGCCGTAATATCATCGTTTTTATTCTCCAACACGAATGATGTATCTTTTGTCGGAATAGATCCACGTTCAAGGACTCTATAATCTGAACTTTCATCTAAAAAGCGACGGGAATAACACGAATCTTCGAAGTGCGCAGAACACAGAGATGAATGTTTTGTCGGCTCTTTGAAATCCACTCGATGTTTTCGAACAAATTGAACCCATTTCTGGCGTGTTTTCCGATCTTTTGGGAAGGCATGCATCTTTATGCCAGGGGTATACGATGTATTCTTGCAACTAACTTTTTGTGGCGTCCCAGCTACACAATATCTGCCTCCTCTTCTTGTTGCCTTATTCGCCTCCATATTGTCTGTAGCTTTGCCAAATGCGTTTGCAAACAAATTTACGTCACAGCCAATTTGTCACGTGCTCGTGACCGCGCGTAAAGCGGACCGATTTAAAACCAACAAAGGCCAAGAAAAATGCCTTTAAAATATGGTTTTTCGTCGCCTTTTGCCCATTTTTTAATTGCAGCTGTAATGATTGCATACAGTGAAAGTCAAAACAGGTTTAAAAAAATTCGTGTCAGTTCACCTTTAAAATGTATATATTCTACACTCGAATTTTCCTTCACCCTAAAATCCTTAGAACATGCTATGTAATCGAGTGAAATGCCCAATATCATTTATAATATACCCAAGTCTCTCCTGGCATTACCACCTTATTATATATACAGAACTCGCGATCGAGCTCTCGGCAACGGCCTCCGTGGCTCAGTGGTCAGAGCATTGCACTAGAATCGCAAGGTCGTGGGTTCAATTCCTGCCGGAGGGCCTGTGTAGTTGCATTTTTCGCAACTGCTCCCGGTTTGGTCTTAAAATGTATATATTCTACACTCGAATTTTCCTTCACCCTAAAATCCTTAGAACATGCTATGTAATCGAGTGAAATGCCCAATATCATTTATATATATATATATATATATATATATATATATATATATATATATATATATATATATACAGTTTTCGTGCTATCAACTCTCACAATTTGCCGCGGTAGATCGTTTTTGGAGAAATTTGGGCATCTTGGTAACAATGCCTTAATATGACACATTTGTCACTAATATTAAGGCATTGTTACCAAGAAGCCCAAATTTCTTCAAAAACGAATTTTACATTAACATCAACGCTGAAAAAGTGAAAATCCATTGTTTTTATGCATACTGTAGTTGTCCACTCAAACCCCGGGACATTTTTTCTCCAAAAACGAACTAGCAATAGCAAAATTTGAGAGTTAATAGCGTAAAGACCATACATCAGATTTTCTGGAAATTCTCGGTCAATGTTCCTCTGTTCATTAAAACAATTCACTTCACACACACTTTCAAGGCCACAAATTAATATTAAATGTATATATTTGGACACGACATGGAATGAAAACATTGATTAAAAAATAAAGCAAACGCACGACAATACAGTTGAATGTAGCCAAGGGCAAGGCGGAAAGGCGGAAAAATATTAGTCTATAATTATTGTCTTTTAATATTCATATTGGCGTAGCGCCATTCCTTAATGTGTTGCGTGCGGCGCAGCATTAACCTTGGTTATAAGTCAAATAGAAATAAATTGTTTAGCTCTATCAGGCATGGCTCCGTTTAGCTCTATCACGCATGGCTCTGTTTAGCTCTATCACGCATGGCTCTGTTTAGTTCTATCACGCATGGCTCTGTTTAGTTCTATCACTCATGGCTCTGTTTAGTTCTATCACGCATGGCTCTCCGAGACGCAGACAGAGTAAAAAGATAAAGTTGTTCGACAAAACGATGCGCACGAAAGGGTTATTAACCATGAAGACTTCTCCCCTTGACGAGTAAAATCGTATGGCGTTAACTCATTCCTGTTCGAGGGCTTCCCCAGAGTTGAATAAAATCGTCTGGCTTTAGCCAGAATAAAAAACTAAAGACCGATTGACCGATTCGGACCGCAACGAGTTTATAAGACAGAGTAAAAGTATAAAGTTGTTCGACAACAACAATGCGCATTAGCGCATGAAAGGGTTAAGACCGCCAATCGGTTTTTGTCTCTTCGACGTAGAGAATCAATAATATCGCGAAATAACGTTTAAGCATTTGTTAACATTATGATCGGAAGAAAAGGAGAGTTTCGTTTGAAATACTATTTCAAATTAATTGCGCTCCGACTTTTAGTTCGCTGCAGGAGGTAACCGAGAGCAAATGACACGATGTCTATGATTTTATTAAATGTAAACTACGTATGGAGTCGTTAACTGTTGTAATATAAAACAAACAAAGAACTTACCTTCAGAAGTCTAGTTCGGCAAGTCATTTCAAACGTTTCTCTCGATTCTGCATGGATAGTGAGCGGAATTAATTAACTGCACGGCGGGACATTCTGAACAAGAATGCAGGGTGTTGGCATGCATGACAAGTTGACAAGCACCTGGCATCTGGAAATGCACGTGATGGTTTTATAACAAAGTTATTGGTTAGAAAAGAATAAAGCGCGGAAATCGCACATCTTCAAATCTTATCGGATATGAAGAAATGTCAAATGCGTCAAGTGGGTCTCCGGTTGTTTTGCCCCGAAGCCAACCATTCGGCGTTGCGATATTACAGTATTATAGTTATCTTATTAGTCGTCAAACAAAAGTAAATAATAAATCTACGAATAAACGAAATGGTACTACATGTATTTGAAAATCAACTGATTGTGACCTAGTGCGTAATGACTGACGCTATTATTAGGCCTTTTTTATGCATATATTTACAGCAGTTATTGATGTCAATTGCATGTACACAAGGTTAATTAAAACTAATGTAATTTTCAATATTACTACCAAAAGTTTTCTTTGATCTGGACAAGATATCATGATAAGATCATGGCAAGATCTTGGCAAGATCTTGGCAAGATCTTGGCAAGATCTTGGCAAGATCATGGCAAGATCTTCGCAAGATCATGGCAAGATCTTGGCAAGATCTTGGCAAGATCTTGGCAAGATCATGGCAAGATCTTGGAATTATCATATTAAAATATTAAAATTATATATTAAATCTTGGCAAGATCTTGGCAAGATTATTGCAAGATCTTGGCATGATCATATTAAAACTTATATATAATAAATCTTGGCAAGATCTTGGCAAGATCATATAAAGATCTTGGCAAGATCTTGGCAAGATCTTGGCAAGATCTTGGCAAGATCTTGGCAAGATCTTGGCAAGATCATGGCAAGATCTTGGTAAGATCATGGCAAGATCTTGGCAAGATCTTGGCAAGATCATGGCAAGATCATGGCAAGATCTTGGCAAGATCTTGGAATTATCATATTAAAATTATATATTAAATCTTAGCATGATCTTGGCAAGATTATGGCAAGATTTTGGCATGATCATATTAAAAACTATATAATAAATATTGGCAAGATCTTGGCAAGATCATATAAAGATCTTGCCAAGATCTTGCCAAGATCTTGCCAAGATCTTGCCAAGATCTTGCCAAGATCTTGCCAAGATCTTGCCAAGATCCTGTGTGATAGAATAATTGGCAAGATCATTGCAATATAATGATAAGATCATAGTATATGTTATGAACTCCTTGTAAAACTTTGGCAAGATCATGAAATTAAAATTATACATTAAATCTTTGCAAGATCTTGGCAAGACCTTGGCAAGATCTTGGCAAAATTATATATAAAAATCTTGGCAAGATCGTGGCAAGATCTTGCCAAGATCTTGGTAAGAAAATAATTTTTTTGAATCTTGGCAAGGTCTTGGCAAAATCTTGGCAAGATCTTGGCAAGATCTACGTCTTGGCAAGATCTTGGCAAGATCTTGCAAGATCTTGCAAGATCTTGCAAGATCTTGCAAGATCTTGCCAAGATGTTGAACCTGGGTTATACCATTAGTTCTCACATTTCATCCTTTCAACTACAAAGTTAAGGATATCATTAGCCGTAATTTTCATATCCTAAAGAATGATCTTGAAACGTCAGCTATTTTTACTGATAACCCTTTAATCTCTTTTCGGCGTAATAAAAATATTCGTGATTGTTTAGTGCGTAGTGCCCTTAGAAAAAATCTACTGGCACCAGCGGGTACCTTTTCTTGCTCCCGTACCCGTTGTTACACGTGTTCCTTTCTTAACTCCGCTACATGTATTTTGGGACATAAATCTAATCTTGTCATTCAGCATAATTTTACTTGCACCTCTTCCAACATCATTTACTGTATTTCTTGCAATAAATGTTGCATGCTTTACATCGGGTGAAACTGGCAGACGTTTATCTGACAGGTTTGCTGAACATCTTCGTTCCGTGAGGAACAATGATGTTGACAAGCCTGTCGCCCGACATTTTAATAGTGCCAACCATTGTTTTCGGACATGAAAGTTTGTGCCATCTCACCCATTTCTGGTTGTAATGACAGCCGCAAAAGACAAGAAAAGCGTCTCATTTTCTAAATTAGAACCATTCTTTCTCATGGACTCAACGAACGTTTTTCTTTTATTTAACACTTCTGAAGACGCTGTTTCTGTTTAGCAAGGGCGGACATAAACAGCGTTTTCACTTTATTAATTTACCTATTTTTATAACTCTCGCTCATCCTTTTTACACCCCTCCTTTTTTGCTCATCGACGGTAAGAATAGCAAATGACTTTCACATCTCATTTGATTTGTTATTCTTATTTTGCTTTGATTGGCTAATTTTTTCGCATCTCATTATTAATTTGTTATTTTTATCTGATTGGCTTATTTTTGGTCACATGATTATCTTCCTTATATAAGCTTGTTGTTTGTTTACACTCTTTACGTTTGCTCTCTGACGAAGGGCCTAGCTTCGCTCGAAACTTTAGACTCCCACGTTCTCTGTTTCGGCAGTATATCTAACCTTACTATATTTCTTTTAATTAATCAGTTTACCGAACCGCCGACCGTAAAACCCGTAAAATTGGGAAAACGTAACAACGGTCTCACAACGTAACGTAAAGCCTTGCAACGTAATGTATAACGGAGGATTTTACAACGTAACACGAGGTCTCGTCACAACATAAATTTTCATAACGGTAACGTAAGGTTTCATTGTTTCAAAACGTAACATATAACGCAAGGTCTCAACGTAAGGTTTCACCACATAACAAAATGTCGAAAATTAACGCAAGGTCTTACAAGTTAACGTAAGGTATCATCCGTCTTGTTACATATACTGACATTAAAATAAAATTCTCGCTGTTAGCGGTCCAGAACGGCAGATACTTGCTCAGCCTTTAAGCTGCTATCTATTCTAATCAGTGAGTGCAATTCCAAATTAGCAAACCCACTCAATTTTACATCGGATTATCGAAATACTCGCCTCTCTGCAGATATTTCAATAAACATAGCGAAATTCATGAGCTCATTACCAATAACATTAAACCTATACGCGTCATAAGGAGATTTATGTCAAAGCGTTTGAAACAGTCGAAAGATTAAACAATTTCTCTCATGATTGTCGATACTAACTTTGACAGAAAAAGAAAGCAGTTGCCAATTTGTGTCAACAATGGAAGGTTTCATGGCACTCAATATATCAACCGGTTTGAACGGGATTTCAGTTAAATAAGTATGCTAAACTTTTCTTCTTAGAGGTCCTGTATTACAACGGGAGGAAACTGGAGTAAACTAAACTAACTTTAATTGAACTATTAATTTTATTTTATTTTATGAAGTTAAGACGCAGTTTATTAACGGCGGGCCATTCTTTTTATTCCTCGTTCAGTTTGTATAAGTTACTCGCGCCTTTTAAACAGTTTAGTTTTTAAAGAATTATTGTATTTTTGAATGATTGTGGGGAAGCACGGTTGGCGTGTGCTGTTAGAGTGCAGCCTCTCACCAATAGTTAAGCCCGCTTGGACGGGGTTAGCACTTGGATGGGTGACCGTCTGGGAATAACCCTGTTCTCGAGCTTGCGACTCATGTGAGTAGAGTTTAGTTGGTCTCTCCTGTGCTTCGAGGGTTTTTCACCGGGTTCTCCGGTTTTCCTCCCTCCGCAAAACCAACACCTAGGTCTTAGCTGTAATTCGTGGGCCGATATGTGTCGTACCGAGCGCCTTTAATATGCCTTCGACTCGGCCATGTC
The DNA here is from genome assembly GCA_964035015.1 of Corallium rubrum. Lineage (NCBI taxonomy): Eukaryota > Metazoa > Cnidaria > Anthozoa > Scleralcyonacea > Coralliidae > Corallium > Corallium rubrum. The sequence continues at coordinate 31,886,920 of OZ035998.1, forward strand.
AAAAATTATTGTAAGGCGCATTTGAAAACCTTAAAAGTTGAATTTGCGCGGTATAAATACATATTATTATTATTATTATTATTATTTTAAAAACATTTATTTGTTCTGAGCTTTTGCCCCGTCAGTCTATGTACGAAGACGTCTTAGGCGCACTGATCTCTATAAATTAAAGGACTGGATGGCGCATCTGTTGTTTTGCGTCCCACAGTTTTTGAAGCCGGAAATGAGTAGCATCGGCCATCTTACTAGGACCCACTTGGGTCCAGCGCCCACTTGGGTCCAGCGAGCTCTCTATGTAACTTTTTTCCATTGGTCCATGCACGAGGGCGTCTTAAGATCACGTCATCAAGATTGATATTTGTCAACGGAAAGGTTGTATTACGTAGATAGGTCTTTTGATAACGCCAAGATCAGGGAGAAAACAGATATTCAAAAACACAAACAACGAACAGTGACTATATTTACAGTTAATACAATATACTTATACATATTAGGAATTTTACAGTAAGAGATTTCTTTTTTAGAGTAAGAAAACCTAAAGTCGTTCTCTGATGAAAATATTGTTGGCAATGTTTTTGCATAATCCTAAAGATGTTATGCCTTATGGTAGTTGGTAATCGTGCAAAGTTTCATGTCAAAATTCGTTGAAGAAAAGGTGGTATTTTACGTATAAAGTTTGTACTTTGGAGCGCCGCCATTTCAGTAAAGTGGCCAAGCTTGAGAAGAATGAGTCGAGGAAGCTTATGACGTCGTAGACGCAATAACAACAATGACCCTTTTGTTGACAATGATATTTTGTTTTTATTGAGTCTGTGACGTCATACGTTCTCAACTCATTCTTCTCAAACACGGCCAATTTAATGGCGGCGCTCGAAAATATGAACTTCGCACGTAAAATACAACTTTGTTTTGGGGAATTTCGAAGCTTTGCACAATTACCAAGTACCATAATGTCTTTAGGATTATACAGAAGCATTACTGAGAATATTTTCATCAGGGAACCACTTTAAAAGTTTTTAATTAGTCTTACTTTTTTAAGAGTTTTTTTTGTGGTGAACAGTATCTTTATCTAATGTGCATATCGTGACAGTGATTATTAATTGGATCTTATATTATGTGGCACAAGTCAACCTCGTCCCCAGGGCCATTTGTGGGGGCTGGGCCAAGATGGCGGCCAAAAACAAAATGGCGGGAACTGGCACAGGCTGCAAAAAATGCGCCATATTTTGACGCACTTTTGACTCACTAAGTTTATCGCGCCTAATCAGGCTCAATTTTTTCTGAATATTTAGTTCAGCTTGACTGACCCAAACTGAAAACAATCAAAACATTCATTTCCAAATGCATTGTCGAATTATTAAAATAAATAGACTTTTAATAAATATCTGTAAATGCTTAGTATTTATCATTTGCTTCACCGTTATACCAAATTCGCAAGAAACTGGATTGCCATTGTCTGGCTGGGCCGCCTTGTTTTCGTGAGTTTTTTTTTTGGATTCAATTCAGCGTTTTGAAAAACATTTAGGCTTCGTTTAGTCGAGAATTCTTGTTTGAAAAAAGCCTGCTTCTCAATGGCCAAACACATAAATTCTGCCCTGTGGTGTACTTTCCTTTCGTAGCCAAAATACTTTTTGACTTTGTTCACCAAGTCTTTCGTTCGCCCGATTTAGAAAACACTCCAACTTGCCGTCCCATGGACACACGATCCATCATTGCATATTCTTCCGACGTTTTTGCGGGTGTTTCGCCAGCTTTCCTCACATTTTCATTCATTTTCAAGTTGTTTTTAACAGCCGGCAATTCTGGTATGACTTACTTAATATAATTTGAGCTAGAAACAAATGCCGGCGAGTTAGCCTGGCGCCGCGTTGTTTCCACCAATCAGAATACCTAAAACATCCAATGTTATATATCTCGACCAATCAGACGTGGTGATAGCTCAGCCTGTGCCAGCCCCACAAGTGGCCCTGGGGACGAGGTTGGGCACATATTAGTTAAGGTGAAATTGCGTGCTTTGATTGGCTAAGACGCGTCACATGCCGATCCGGATTACGGCTTCGTCAGCCATTTTGTTTACGAAAGAACAACAAAAGACTAATATACGAAGAAAATTCGAAAAACGTAACGAGTCTGGTAATCTAACATCTTCGTTATGTATGAGTGAGACGATGAGCAATCTGAAAGTAAGTTTTACGATTCAATCGAAAGCAATAACAACCGAAGAACAGTAACATTGAAAATGACGAGTGTTTGTCACAACAGTGACGCTATTCGTATGTAAGGTATATTGTTTAAAATAGCCATATAATAAACTTTTTATTAACCTCGACTGCTTGGTCATCACAAAGATATCAAACCTCGGTTTTTTATATACAGACCCCTCCCTTTGGGCTCGGTCGGTACTGTCAAGACCTCGGTTAATTTTTCTCACCGTAACCAAAAACTAGCAAAACAACACATTTGGAATGATTCCCTCAACTTTTCTATTTTGGCACTTCTGCAACGTTCAAAATGTGGAAAATAGCTTATCTCGCCATTCTGAGTCGAAAAAAGTTTTTTTCTCAGATAAGCTCCAAATGCCAAATTATCGGTAAAAATGATGTTCCTGACCAAAAAGTAGCAAAACAACACATTTGGAATGATTCCCTCAACTTTTCTATTTAGGCACTTGACAACAAAGAAAAGGAATGATTTTTAGTCCCAAGAGTAATTGTAATGCCGTCCCCGTTCTGCATACAACTTTATTCAGATCATTTTCACGTCTTCAGGACGACGTTAACTCGTGAAACGGCAAAACCTGTTACTTCAGTTTGACTTCAAACTATGCGACACAATCTTCTTAGAGCTCTACAGCTTTTGGATGTCGAAAAACATACTTTAAGTATTACTACCAAATGATTCGTGGTTTCTGCTAGATACTGAACTATAGATTGCGTCGTCGTGCTAGTTTAAGCTTCCTAATTTCTAGTAATGACCGCGCTCTTGGTTAATAAGAAATTTGTAGTATAGCGACCTGCGGTTTAGCCTGAGTAAACAACCGCCACTTCTCGCTCGCTCGGCCCCTCGCAGAAGTGACGTCTGAGCAACGACCCAAGAAAGTCCATACTGATGGCGTATATCTACCGAGATTCGGGTAGTAGCGCTGATTGGTTACTTTGTAATCATACGATAATTAATTCAAAACTTGGCTCGACCAAGGTCAACTCCGACATCACCCCTGTCTGAAAGAACGACGTTAAAGCTTAGTTTTCGCCAACAAAGAAAGATGGATAGATACTTTTGCATTTGCTAAAGCGAGTTTGAGTTGCAATAAACAGCAACGTTTCCCATCGAAATTGAACGATTTTGGCGGACATAGAGCGCCACTTCCTGTCGAGACTTCAAACTGTCGTAACGTAGCAACGCAGGTTTCATATTTCATTCAAGCAAAATACGACAGTTTGAAGTCTCGACAGGAATTGGCGCTCGATGTCTGGCAAAATCGTTCAATTTCGATGGGAAATGTTGCTGTGTATTACAACTCAAACTCGCTTTAGCAAAAGTATCTATCTATCTTACGTTGTTGGCAAAAACTAAGCTTTAACTTTGTTATTTCAAACAGGAATGATGTTGGAGACGGAGTTGATCTTGGTCGAGCCGAATTTTGAATCATCGTATGATTGCGAAGTAACCAATCAGCGCTGCTACCCGAATCTCGGTAGATTACGTGGAATTTCTTGGTCGTTTCTCAGACGTCAACGAGAAGTGGCGGCTGTTTACTCAGGCTACCTGCGGTTAAACTAGAGCTTGAATGACTAAAACATTTGACTATTAAATTAAATAAAACTTTGTTTTTAAAACACACTAAAATTTTCTTGCCGATTTTTACAATTATCTCCAAATGTTTGCTCTACTAAAGTTTTTGTGGGTTTTGGGAAAGATCAAAATTGTGCGTTAATTAAATTATACTTATTATTCAAATCCAAAGTGGAAATTGACTTCGTACTTCTGTGCCTTAACGAACCCACAAATTTAATGCATATGGAACAACTGAACAAACAGTGTTATCTCCAAAATCGCATTCTGGACTTCCCGCGAAATTAGCTGCGTTTGCCTCAGTTACCCCAATACCATGATCAGCTCTTTTGCAAGTTGATCCTCCACCACCAATCATCATCACTGCACCATCACCGGCACTATAATCACACCAAAATCCAATTCCGTTCCGCGTTTGAATTTCTCCGTCACATTGAGATTGACTGAATCCTTGTACCGTTGTGTAATCTCCACCGTAACGAACATTGCAGTTACCCTGACAATCGGTGGCAGCCCATACTTTTGAACCAGTGAATCGACCATAACTGGAAATCTTTTCTCTGAATGTTTTTCCATTCAAACAACTTCCTTGGGTTACTAACAATGACGTGTGCACCGGGTCATCACTTTTTGTGATTTTAAATTCCGCACCTGATATAAGCCAGAATGCTTCAGAAATCATGTCTTCATTGAGGTCAGCACGATAAACAACCCCAAATCGTTCTTGTCTGTCATACCAAAACGAACCATCATCGTTCATCCAAGTTTTGTCATCAGCATTTGAGAATCGCGCGATTAGAGTCCATTCGTTATCACAAAATACCTTTAAAATAAGTTCAGACATAGTTAATAGAAAATTATGTCCTAAGACAATATACAGCTTCACGTTTCGTGCTTTCTCTTTCCTCGTCCAAACGATAAGTCAGCTTAACTAAAGCTAACTTAAAACACTACCTTAGGCTTATGTGGACGTGATGTTTTTCATTGACTTTTCTTGCACTTTTTATTATTAAAAATACTCATGGGCTTTGTTGGTTTTCTTGGCTGTATTTCCAAATTTTCGACTGAAATGTTGGTCTGTATACTTCTTTCTGGAATCCGATTCTACTGAATTGTTTTTATCTCAGACTCTATTATAAAATATGTAATTTTTGAGCTGTTAACCTTTAATTCTGGCTTTGCAAAATGTATACATGCATAGAGAAGCCATTTAAAGGCTTGCTGAAAATAATCCCTTTTGAAACCTCTCAAAAACAATATATTTTTTACAACCAGAATTTAATAATGAAATCTATGTTTTGTTTTGCTTTGATATGTTCAACTTTCATTAAATGATTTAAATCAGTTATCCCTATAAATTCTATAATTTAATATCCCAAGGATTTAACATAATTTGTTTTTATATTGGCTGTATATCAGGAGTGCTTATTTTAATCAGGGGGTGGTTGAGTGGGTGGGTGGGTGGGTGGGTGGGTGGGTGGGTGGGGGTGTTTCAAAAATCATGTAAAAGCGGGCGAGGGGTTGTTGCATTTATGTATTTCTAGTTATGGTATAATTTTGTATGTATATAACTGTGTTGTTTCATAGTCAATCGAGATATGGTCTGGAAATTCTTTTCGAGTCTATCTTTTTGTTCGCCTTTATGTATTTTTGTGCACGGTGTACGGTCACTGAACACATTGTATTTTAGTATAATGAACGAATTGTCCAATAACAACGTTTCAGTTCAATCACTCAGCCGTGCTAAGGTACGGTTCAACATAAAATCACAGCTCATTATAGATGCTTTGAAGTTTGCCGAGTTTCCAGACCACATCTCAATTGACTATGGTTGTTTGTAATGCAGTTGTTGGTGCACACCGTTCGTCATTGTCGCCATGTTGGATGAATTTGACAAAAGTTTTGCGATAATATATTTGTCCTCCTAAGTCTCAGGGGATTGGTTGCACACCACCTATAGCTTGACATTTGGCGACATTTTACTGTCATGTATTACTTTTCCAGACATGGAAAAGTTCTTCCAGATTCAAATTTTGCTTGCGCAAGAAGGTTTTCCAGGAACTTTTAGTCTTTCAGTATATTTCTTTCCTCGTTTTTCTGGACCTTTCTCAAAAATTTCTGTTTGTTGCCGATTTTTTCCAGAGTTTGACTTCTGCCGGGGAGCACGGGTGGCGTGTGCTGTTAGCGCGCTGCCTCTTACCAAAAAGTTAAGCCCGGCTAGACGGGGTTAGTACTTGGATGGGTGACCGCTTGGGAATGACCCCGTTGTCGGGCATGGACTCATGTGAGTAGAGTTGTAGTTGATCTCCCCTATGCTTCGAGGGTTTTTCGCCGGGTTCTCCGGTTTTCCTCCCTCCATAAAATCAACACCTAACATCTTAGCTGTGATCCGTGGTCTGAACTGTGTCGTTGTGGCTGCTTCGAGCGCCTTTGATATCATAATAGAGAGCTTAAGCGTATTAGGCGTTTTTGAGACACGGACAGTGACCGGAGGAACAGGAATACAATACAATACAGAACTACTGAACCGCGTATTCTTTGAAAAGACTTTTTTACCCAAAACAAAGGCTATGAATAATCACACATCTAAACTGTTAGCTCATAAGTTATATAAAAAATCATTTTATATTGTATTGTATTGTAATGAAATTATCCCCCTCAAAATACAAGTTTCTACTTTAAAAGCATGTCTCATTGTAGTAAAACAACGATGACAGGCTTCAACGTTCTAGAAGTTCCCGTCGTCTCAAGAACGTGAAAATGCTCTCAATGACGTCTTGTGTAGAACGACGACGGCGTTCACGTTGCTCTTGGAATTTTAAATTGCTCATTATCATTGTTTTGAACGAAAAATGCTATTGAATTCAATCGCCGTCCGTGGCTCTAAAACGTCTGTTGCTTAAGCTCTCTTATGCCTCGACACGGCCACGTTGATCTGCGTCCTTCGCAATTCAGCCGCTGCAAGGATGATTAGCCACCCAGTCCTTTATCCCCTTTCTCTTTATCATCGCTTTCGGCCTACCTGGATAATTTTGGATGCAACAGAAATCTTGTAACCAGATCCAGGCTCTACTTTGACTTGCAGAGCGTGAGCTTCACTGCATGATGCAAATACTCGATCTGTAAAATAACATCAATCACATGGTGGATCAGGTTATAGTGTCCTTGACGGAGACCTAAATTGCCTATTACGATATTACTGATATTGATTCTATGAAAAGTGAATAGTTGAATGCCAAAATATTTTTTGACTTGAATTTCTATTTATTGTGATATTGAGGTTTGTATTTCCAAAATGGTAACGAGGATGACGTCAAAGCAGTCAATTCATATTTACCGTCAATTTCACAATTTTTTCCTCTGATGTCCTTGAGACACTGACAGGTATAACTGCCATCACCATGGCAATTTGGAAGACACGTACCACCGTTTTGACAGAAATTTACTGGGCAAGAAACCTAGGTTGAAGAAACAAATAATTTTGTAAAAAAATACGGCGAACAAACCCATATAAAATAACAAGTTGGGTTCGTGCTGCTTGTTCTCATGATCAGTTGTCGTGGGAAGTCTGTTATAAGTTGTTGACAGCCTTGTTGGAACAAGTTGTTATTAGCAATCTTCTTACAAGTTGTTCCCCGATGTACCTCTTTATTTGACTAAGGGTGTGTGTTTATATGATCCCGGTATACCGGGTTGAAGCAACCGGGATCCCGGTCAGGGCCGTCAGATGGGACAAATGTTTGTCCATATAAACGCAATATCCCGGTAGATCGGGATGAAGTTTACTGAACTGCAATGCTTGTAACTTTGAACATTACGTTCAGAATTTCGTCCAAACGGTCCGGGATGAAAAACCCGGGATGAAATTTATCCCGGGTAACGGGGACATCCCAGTACACCGGGATCATATAAACAGGCCCTAAGACGAAAATGGTCTCTTTCTCAAAACTACAAGAACTTAACGATTAGTTTTCGCATGCATCAGCTATATACTCCAAGGGTCAAACAATACATTTATTACTTTATAGAACGCAATGAAGATCACTGAACTATGGAACGTACAGATCCAGCTAGAGCAATTCTGAATTGTCGTGACACTACTTGAGGTGATAATTATTACAACTCACAAAAGGTAAACGAAGATGATGACTATATCCAAGAAAACCTTCATCCTTACATTTCTGTAAGTGAAAACGGGAATAAGGGTGTTTTTTCTACGGCCATTCGTTGCCTTTCTTTATCGGATATATTTCTTACAACCTTCGGTTGAATCATGTGTGAACGAACGTTAATTCGAGCTATATCAGTTATTTCTCTTCGGTTGCATTCCTTCTTCTGATATCGTCCTTTGCGGTGATTCGGTAGCGTTGTAGGTAGACTACGTACTTGCTTTTGATTAAATATATATTTGAACCAGACTCAGCAGAGAAAAGGCGCTGAGTACTGTACGAACAAACCTTAGACGCACCTCCGGTCAAAAAAGTGACCGATGATGCCCCGTTTAAAGTCGCCCGTTTGCAAGGTTTACAAGTCGCTTTTCTCTCTCCTGCGTGTACGTCTCGTGTAGGCTGAAAAGCGAGAGCTATAGACTTTGAGCAAGTTTATAGTGCATACTAGAAGATTTACCCGTGCTTGACAGTAGCTGCTGAGTATACTGCTGCAGAATGAGTAGTGCATTTTAAAGTAAACGACTGACTTTTGTATTGTAATACTTACTGTATCTGACGACTCGTAATGCGTGAATCCTGGTCTGCTTATATAGGAAGCTGGAGTGTCTGTTTTTATCTTGTCCAGTAATTCACAAGTATGAGTTGATCCACTTGATTCATATTCATAGTTGTAAGACTTGCAAAGTTCATTACCCATGCAGTGAAAACCACATTGTATTGGTTTAGTCACCTGATGAGTCGATAACACATTGGCAGATAAAGAATATCCTACATGTAACAAATTACAACAAGATCTCATTAATACAAAAGAATCTCATTAGCAGTTATTGTATTTGAAGTATGTTTTCCTCCAACATGGCCGCCATTTCTTTGTCTTCTCAATCTCAAGGGATAGATTGCAACCCACCAATACCACCTAAGGTAAGTTTAAACATTTTCCCGTATTTTTAAGCATTTTTCACAATGGCACACAGTGTTGTGTAAATTTATGAGTCTTTTCTTGGCTGACAGAAATGAAGATTTAGCCAAAACACCTAAAATCTGAACAGCTGAGTTAAAGACAATTATAATGATGTATTATGTTGTTGTATAATGCATTAATGCTGTTATTAATCTGTAAATTTCCAAAATAAGCGAAGACTATGCGCTAAAGATTATTCGAATTATATATTGTGCATGGTATTAACTTTGTGGTTTAATGCCATGTTAATTCGCAAATTGGTGAGAGCACGTACCTGCTGTTGCTAGGTTTTAAGCGGGACGTCAAAGAGTTGAAAACAAACAAAAAAAACCTAAGAAACAGCTTTAAGAAACATTTATTGCCGCAACAAAACGACGAAAACAAAATTAAATAAGTAACAATGAACATTAATGAATTTAAATATTAGTATCCAGAGTCCAGACGATAAAGAAAATGCAGAAAATAACGCTAGTCAGTATATATCTATAGTGTTTTGACGAAGTTGAAGAAAGCGGAAACCAGGAAATACTTGACTGATTTTGTAATAAAAAGTGCCATACAATAAACTACTTAACCGCGACCGATCCGCCTTTAGGGTAAAATTTTAAGTCTCGGCCTTGAACGTAACGACCTCGCTATCGATCGGTCAATACAGCAAGACCTCAGTTTGATATTTTACTGTAAAGATCCCACCTTTTGTTATTAGAGTGGATTTCACATAACTTTTGACGAAGGCGTTCCTAAGTTGGTTCGTTATCTCCAGGAACTTGGCAAATTCATTACGTACTTCGAAACGAAGTTGCGAACTTGCGAGATTGCGAAGTTTGAAATTTGAGTAGTTCAAATCATCAGATCGAGGTCAGCAATCTCAGCTGAAGTCTACTAGTAAATTAAATTCGCCGTGAGAGTATCAACTATTAAATTATACGTTTTCTCGTCAAGTTTATCTTTGAATGTTAATATCAATTCATGCATGTCGACATTTCTTATATCTGCGCAACGTCGTCCAAGAGGGAACTTCGAAATGATGAAACAACGAACCCCGCAATCTCGCAAGTCGCAACTTCGTCAGTTCGAAGCTCGCAACCTGATTTGCCAAGTTTGTGGCCAACTTCGGAAATAAAGAACAAACTTCAGAACGCTTTCGTCAAAAGTTATGTGAAATCCCCTGTAATTAACGTAGTTAGTTGAAATGAATCAGATTTGCAACGAAGTGCTTCACCATTAAGCTGAACTCAACACATCAGCTTTGTAGTTTTTTTAATGAATCTTTGACTGAAGTGAAGTTTAAGTTATTAATTCTTTGATTAACATTGCCTGCCGTATGGTTCGTTTTCGAACCATGCAAACAAACTTTATTTAGTATTTTACTCCCACGTCAAAGGTTACTTGCTAAACTTTCCGCCTATGGTATACAAGGCAGCACTTTGCCCTGGATTAAGAGCTTACTAACAAACCGCACACAAGTGACAGTGTTCGATGGCGACCACTCTGATGTGTGTGCAGTAACGCCTGGTGTACCACAGGGGTCTGTACTTGGGACTCTGCTCTTCCTCTTATTCATTGATGACCTTCCTCAAGGTATATCCTCTCTCAGATCCGTCTGTTTGCGGATGACTGTATTTTATACCTTCAGCTTTCCTCTACACTTTCATATCTCACGCAGTAAGTCTCCAATTACCACTAAGAAAACTGACTCTCACGGGGTAATGGTGTCACCCTTACACCTTGGAGTCATCCTATCTTCAGATCTTAGCTTCAACAAGCACTGCGACCACGTATCAAACAAGGCAAGAAGACGCTAAATTTTATCACGCCTAATTTTTATCATTCTACTCGCGAGGTCAAGGCAAGACTTTGCTTTGCTCTTGTTCGTCCCTCGTTGGAGTATGCTTGCTCAGCACGGGATCCTTATAGCCAGCGTAATATAAACCAGCTGGAGAAGGTGCAAAGACGTGCTGCACGGTTTGTGAATCGGGACTACTCGATGGAGTCGAGTGTCAGCTCCATGTTATCTGACCTGACCTGAGCTGGCCTCTCCTTTCTAAACGCCGTGAGTGCCTCCGCCTAAGCTTCTTTCATAAAGCCACCATTGGCCTCAGTGCTGTTGACCCAACTCAGTATGCCAACCAGGATTACCCAGCGGAAACACTCCCAGACATACAGACACTTCTCTGTACGTACTGATGTCTTTAAGTACTCCTTTTCCCCTCGCACTATCCGTGCCTGGAATAACCTTCCAGAGCAAGTAGTTAATAACAAGTGCTCCGAAAACTTCAGCAAGCTAAGAAGTCCTTTCTTTTCTGAATTAGCTTTAAGTTTATTAATTATTATCAAATTCATTAATAATTCATGACGAAAATTCAAAAGAAATGAATGTTTAAACAGGTGTTGTAAATCGGATACAGCTGTATCCGATTTATAGCATACTAATTAAGACCCATTGGCTCAAATTGAGCTTTTCCCCCGTTTAAATAATTTGTTTTTGCCTTTTCTACGACTGCTAAACAAAGTATTCATGATATAACTTTATCGTAGTTTAAGTAAGATTTTGGCTCGCCATTGTAAATCCCATACAGTTCGGCCGCGAATATTGTATCTATTACAACTTACATTTATTTTTTAATATTGTAGTTACAGTCAGTTGTAATATATTTAGTTAAATTAAGATTTTATTACTGTAAAAATTTACTTATTAATTTTACATCGGTTGTATGCAATCAGCTTTACCGATTAAAGATACAGATATACATATACGATGTTACTTGTCAAGTAGCGAGTCTTCGGTAGTGAAGGAAGTTGTCACATCAAACGATTTTCTTATGAAGTGATGCGTCAGTTCTCCTGATATGAGCTTCAGTGCATGCTCGCGGTAAACGGCCTTTAAAATTATCCGTTAGCGAGTTAGCAAGTAAGAATCGTTTTACAATTAATATTATTATTTGTGATACAAGAAAGTCAGGATTAATACATGAAAATGTTTCATGAAGCCTTGTAAATCAAGTTTTATTGTTTATATATATATATAACCTCGGATATACTACTGATTTCAAACACCAGTGATAATGTTGAGAGGAATCAAAAACGAAATGAGTGATTAATAATCGACTATATATTGTTACGTTGTGTTTGAAAATCATAACTTACAAACCTTTGTCAGCTGCTTTGAAGTCACCTTGTCTATCACATTGTGAGCGTTCAGGTTCCACTGCAAACAACAGGTTCACTTGGCTGACAACAACATACAAACAGAAACCAAATGTAATTTGTGTCAACGGTTTCATGAAGAACTCAGAATGGTGCAATGGATGCTAACTTCTATATAACAATATCCCGAAAAGTTCGAAAATGAATTCCCAGGTAATGAGGAACGGCGCACATTTGATATTTTAATTAGTATTTGCGCAAACTATCAACGCATAACAACAATATTGTTTTTATAGAGCTCCACCTGCTAATATATTCAGCAAGAAACCAAAATAATGGTTTAGTTAGAACACAAGCTAAGCATTGTGTATTGTAAATGCATATAATATGACAGGTTGCTTTCATAGACATTTAATTAAGAGAAAGGCAAATAACATGTTATTGCTGCCGAAGGCAGCTCACTAATCTTGACATGGGTTACCTGTGTCTCGTGTCCAGACCTCTTTGCCGAGTTATGTATAGTCAACGGAATCGAGATTTTGAGAGTTTATTTATTTATTTATTTATTTGTTGAGCATTTTATGACGTTTTGTGACGTAGGAAGTTTCTTCCTACAACTTACATCACATACGCCAGAAGGATTTGTTTAATGAAATTACATGTACGTTTGAAGCGTGGTTTCAACACGGCAACACCACGACGGCGATGGATTTTCTGAACTCGCAGTTATCACACTTCAATGTTCTTGGCTATAAATGAACACACTTGTTGTCTTAGGATAATAGGAATCTTATACAATTTTAGTGAGGAGAGATTATCTTGTCGAGGACAGATAAGATATCAGTTTTTACAACTGACAACTGTGTTTCTTGGTAGGAGATTTCACGGTTGTTTTCTTTTATTTTTAGGTGTACAGTATATTGCCAATATTTGTGTGGGTTCATTGTGTTTGCGCTGATCAGCATTCTGATCATACGCTACTATCTGCGTGTGTGAACGTGTGTATATTTTTACTTATACAAATTCTGCAAAATAATCAGATGGACTCAATGGTACATCGCTGTATAATTTTATAAAAGCTCTAGATTTGTCAAAACATATTAAGCACTTGGGATTGCACTGACAGTAGAGCAAGAGGCATGATTATTTAATATTCGTATACTGTATTAATATGTGTATATCCTGTCAAAACCCTTGCCACATCATGTTAAGCAATAAGTTATATATAATAACTTGTAGTAATGTGTAAATACTCTGTCTATTGTAATTAATATTAACTTTTGGGACTTTCCAACCTCCCTCACAGGCAACCCTGTGAGCTATTTTGGGTGGAGTGGGCAAACTTGGGTGGGGTGGGCAACCTCGGGTGAAGTGGGCAAACTCACGTGCAGTGGGCAAACTCGGGTGGAGTGGGCAATCTTGGGTGGAGTGGGCAATCTTGGGTGGAGTGGGCAACCTCGGGTGGAGTGGACAACCTCAGGTGGAGTGGGCAGCCTTGGGTGGATTGGGCAATCTTGGGTGGAGTGGGCAACGGGGGTGTCACATTGGCCACAGACTGCACATATTTGCTTGTGGAGTAGGCTAAATGTTTTTGTCCCATTTGAGGCAGCACTTCACTTGCGATAGTAATTTCTAGTGTATATAGGTTAGTTGCCGAACCCGAGATAACTATAGCTACGTCAGTTATTTACCGAGGCCCGAATGTCCAAGGTAAATAACTGACGTAGTTACCGAGGTCCGTTGAGAGGTATAACTAACCAACTTAGTTCAAGATCACAGAGGTTGCCTAAGAAAAAACCGAGATACTGAGTTCGTTATCAGGCCAGTGATCATGAACTAAAAAGATATTATAGATCGCGGTTGCTGCTACTGATATAGTTGCTGAAAGTCTCTCTCCAGAAACGAATTTAATATATGATTATCAGTTCATAGGATTAGAAATGCGGGATGCCGTGTGTTAATACCACATTGTTATTTTATTACAGGCGTTAGCCGTCAGTTTGTCTTTGTAATATCATTTGTGTATTGTCATTAGCGAAACTTGTAAATAAAATAATTTTGTCAATGATTACCCGGCTTCCATGCATGGCTTTGGCCGAGACGTCTCTCCTTGACGAAGAAAATCGTTTTGCGTTAGACAGACCAAACAGATAAAGTTGTTCCACAACCACAATGCCTACAAGCCTCCCTATCGGCAAGAACGTTAAATGAATGAGAAATCAGTTTATTATGTGCATTGTTTCTCATCGGTTTAGTCTTTATTTGTAGCACTATTTTCGTTATTTGCCTGTTTCTACTTATCTAATATTCAATCTTATATTATTTGCATGTTTGGTGAAGCCTGAATTAAAACGAACTAGCTCTTATACTTCTGAACTCTTAAAATGAAAATAATTGTTTGTTTTGGTTGTTTGTTTAATGTAACCGGCTCTATATTTTAACCTGCCCAAACCTCAAAAATTTTCTGTTTGTCAACCTCGATGCCGGGCCATTTTTGTCGACCTCTCAACGTGGAGGCAAAATGCCCTAGGTGCGAGGTTGTGAAATTATCTGTGTACAAGAAATGCTTGATTGCATCATGCGCTCATTATTATCCTTATTTTATGCAAACATTTTTGCATAATTTTGGTACGAGTGCAATAAGGCATTTCATTCATTCATTCATTCATTCATTCATTCATTCATTCATTCATTCATTCATTCATTCATTCATTCATTCATTCATTCATTCATTCATTCATTCATTCATTCATTCATTCATTCATTCATTCATTCATTCATTCATTCATTCATATGTAGGTCTCGCGAGCTAGCCTGGTTAACGAGATGGCTCGTTTTCTTTATAAACATCTTGCATTAAACATTATTTACTTGTCATTTGATGCTCATCTAATATTCATTCTTATCTGCAGGTGTGGTGAAGCCTGGTGTATTAACGTCAGGTTTCATTTCAGATCGATTTAATGGACTCTAATCATTATTTAAAAGCACTCTTATACTACTGAATTCTTAAAATGAAAATAATTCTTGTTAATGAAAACAAGCCTTGTTTATTTTGGTGGTTTATTTATTTAATGTAACCGGCCCTATATTTTAACCTGCCCAAACCACAAAAACATCTCGAGAACCGAGAACATTCCCTAAACATAAGACTTGTTGTTATACACCAAACACTTTCGTTTGTCAATAATGAAATCCTATTGGTCAAATCATGGTCACGTGTTGTTCAACAAACTCAATGTTTCTTTCTGCCGAGGGAAGCTAGCCTGGTTAACGAGATGGCTCGTTTTCTTTTTAAACATCTTGCATTAAACATTATTTACTTGTCATTTGATGCTCATCTAATATTCATTCTTATCTGCAGGTGTGGTGAAGCCTGACGTATTAACGTTAGGTTTCATTTCAGATCGATTTAATGAACTCTAATCATTATTAAAAAGAACTCTTATACTACTGAATTCTTAAAATGAAAATAATTCTTGTTGATGAAAACAAGTCCTTGTTTATTTTAGCGGTTTATTTATTTAATGTAACCGGCCCTATATTTTAACCTGCCCAAACCACAAAAACATCTCGAGAACCGAGAACATTCCCTAAACATAAGACTTGTTACATACCAAAGACTTTCGTTTGCCAATAATGAAATCCTATTGGTCAAATCATGGTCACGTGTTGTTCAACAAACTCAATGTTTCTTTCTGCCGAGGGAAACATTGCAATGTTTCCCTCTGACGTCGCTTTAATCATGCGTTGTTCACGTGAATACACGATTATTGCATCAGATCAAGAACTTTGGACTCTGGAAAACAAGAGCTTGTTTCGAGCTTGTTTGGTACGAAATAGTCCATTTTCCGAAAGGAAGAATTTCTATACATATCTTCAAAGAAGTTCTGAAAAACACTTGGAGAAATTTAAAGCTGTTCTTAGTGTTGAGTCTGGTGTATTTGTTTAGTTGAATTGAAATTATACGAAGACAAAGTCAAAGTGTTTTGGTAAGTCTTTTCGCCGTTTGCATGTTTCAAGGCAGTTTTGTATTTTGTATTTTCAAAGTCTTTGGTATATAACAAAACCCTTGTTGACTTTTGCCTCGAGAAACATCGAGTTTTACGGTCCCTCAGGTGACATTGAAGCCTTCGGGGCCGTAAAACTCGATGTTTCCCTCGGCGTCAGTCAACAAGTGTATATTGTTATATACCAAAGACTTTCGTTTGCCAATAACGAAATCCTATTGGTCAAATCATGGTCACATGTTCAACATGTTTCTTTCTGCCAGGGGAAACATTGCACTGTTTCCCTCTGACGTCAACAATGAAGAGGGAAACAGTGCAATGTTTCCCTCTGACGTCGCTTTAATCATGCGTTGTTCACGTGAATACACGATTATTGCATCGGATCAAGAACTTTGGACTCTTCGGGCAATTTGAAAACAAGAGCTTGTTTTGAGCTTGTTTGGTACGAAATAGTCAATTTCTCGAAAGAAAGAATTTCTATACATATCTTCAAAGAAGGTCTGAAAAACACTTAATTTTACATTTAAAATCACAAAATTTTAAGCTGTTCTTAGTGTTGAGTCTGGTGTATTTGTTTAGTTGAATTGAAATTATACGAAGACAAAGTCAAAGTGTTTTGGTAAGTCTTTTTGCCTTTTGCAAGTTTCGAATCAACTTGGTATTTTATATTTTAAAAGTCTTTGGTATATAACAAAACGCTTGTTGACTTTTGCCTCGACGAACATCGAGTTTTACGGCCCCTCAGGCTTTAATGTCACCCTTGGGCTAAAGCCCTCGGTGTCATTGAAGCCTTCGGGTCCGTAAAACTTGATGTTTCCCTCGGCGCCAGTCAACAAGTGTATAATGATAAATAGTAGATTTTTGTCTTTTGAAGGTAATTATTGCTTTAATATTATTGTCAAGTAAAGTGCCTGCAACAAGACTAGAAGATTCTTGAAGCAAAGCGTTTTTAAACAACCAAATATACGAGAAAAAAGAAAACTGTAAGTACAGTTACTTGAAAATTTTTTCATGTATATTATTAATAAGTAATAGCATGGTTTTTCGTGCAATTTGGAAAAAAAAAAACACGCATTCGTGAGTTTTTTAAAGACCTCAAATAGCACTCGTCCTTCGGACTCATGCCATTTTGATAGCCTTTGAAAAACTCACTCGTGCTGCATGTTGTTTTTTTTCAAATTGCACTCGAAACCATTTTGTTACCTATACTAATTAAAAATAGTATACTGTGTGAGAACATTATTTGCATTGGAGACTTAAATTTAGATGTACTGCACCCTTTGTCTAATAACAAGCAGGAGAAATATATCTAATTAGATGTTTTGGTGTGTGATATTTGTATATTTTTACGAGTTGTGCCGTATTTTGACGAGCCCGCAAAAGAAAACTCTAAAAAGGCCAGTGAAGTAGCGGGACTTGCACCAGGATAAAATAATAAGCATACATGAAGTAGTCTCCTGTGTGATAAATTTGATTAGCTAACAATCCAAATAACGAGTGCAAATGTTCCAAATAATATAACTAACTATCCAAATATCGCTGTATATTTGCACTAATTTTTAGCGTTATTTGGACAGTTTTTAATGCAGTTGTATAATAAATGCCTATACGGATGTTTACGATTTGGACTCCCTAATAAATAAACAAACTGACAAGAGTATCAGAAAATCGATCGTCCTGCCTTATATCATACTAACAAATGTTCCACCATTCATGGTAGATTCTTGTGTTATTGAAACCGGGGCTGAGTGATCGCTGTTTAGTATACACTGCGTTAAATAACGTACCGCCAATACGACTAGCTAAACCAAAATCCTTGGCATAAAACACATTGCTTATATTGTCATTCCCAGACCCCACGCTTATGTGTCCGTGGCTTATGGGTGCCACAAAAAAGTGACACCCAGAACACAGAATCTTTATTCTGTGTCCCAGAATATAAAGCTACTTAGTAAGCCAGTTGCTCAGCGGCTACTCGTCAGGGCACCACAGTAGTTTAAATCAGGCAATACAAGCAGTGACAAGATCTTGTTCCGAAGATCTTTCTGAATTGTACAAGTAAATACCAATGGACTCTGAACTCTCAAGTGCCCCACAGTCCCAGCACAATGCAGCACACATTTTACCATTAATCGCTGTCAAATAAATCTCTAATATTTTGACTTTTTTGTTTCAGAAACAAAAGTTTTTAACAATAGTTAAAATTTTAGTTATCGTTGATTGCCCAGAGCCATATAAATCGCTCTAAAAAAAGCGTCCCCGCAAAATACAAACCAGATCTTTCTGTTTTCAACATATTGATTTTTCTCTTCTCATTTTTCTCTTCCTTTAAGTGCAATCTCATACCCAGGCCTCTGCATGTCCAATATTCCAGCATATTCTCTCACTTAGAAGTCATGATTATCGTTAATTGTGAAATGTCGTAGAATTAACGATAATCCTCAATTTTAAAGAATAATTCCCTACCCCCAAACCCCCAACCCTAACTCTAAACCTGACCCTAAACCTAACCACAACCCCCCTGGCAACCCTAAACCTAACCAAGACCCCCCCTGGCAACCCTAAACCTAACCACGACCCCCCAGTGGACCTAAACCTAACCAAAACCCGCCGGGAAAAAAGTCCCACCTCTCAGACCCCAACCACAAAGTGAGAGGACATGTTGAATATTCTTGAGGTGGGCTCCTGTGCCCAGGCCTCTGCACGTTCAATCTTATACCCAGACCTCCGCATGTCCAATATTCTTGAAAATAAATTGTGGGTTTGGTTTTCTGTGCTTTGACATCATATGCTGCACATGATAGCAAGAGGTGCAAGAGGTCTCATGCTGCAAGAGGTCTATTGTTATATTGCGATGATGACTGAACACGCAATGTACTACAAAGCCACGGTGATACCTTGCCTCTAATTAATGAAGTTAAGCCGAGTGAGACAGGGTTAGTATTTGGATGGTTGCATGACAACCTTAGCTTCCTTTGAGTAGAGTTGTTGGTTCTTTCCTGTGCCTCGAGCGTTTTCTCCGGGTTCTTCAGTTTATGTCCCCAATTAGTTTGGTGAGCTGAATCCACTTGACACTTAAATAAAGTTTCCATATGTCATACATATTTGCAAGACAGTCTTAACCCTTTCGTTCCCATTGGTGCTATCTGGCACTTTTTATTTTTCACTCTGTCTAACGCCAGATGATTTTACTCGTCGAAGGGAAGATCGAAAGACTGTTTTCCACTAAGCAATATATGTATTTTAATTTTGAGTGAAGCGACTTTTTGCTTTCTTCTTGCCCACTCTCCTCCGCAGAGGCTTTTTTTTAATATTCCGTAATGTCCGTAACGAGAGTTCTCGAGAGTTATTTTGATTAGTAATATGAGCATTTTCACGCATTCTTATTTAATATTCCGTAATGTCCGTAACGAGAGTTCTCGAGAGCTATTTTGATAATTAGTAATATGACATTTTCACTCATTCTTACATGAAATTTTAGGTTAGGGGTTAGGGAGCGCGCAAAGAGTGAAGGGAACGCGCGCTTGCATTTTTCATCCCTTAGTGTCCCCATGTGTGCCACATGCTCCCTAACCCCTAACCCCTAACCTAAAACTTCATGTAAGAATGAGTGAAAATGTCATATTACTAATCAAAATAGCTCTCGAGAACTCTCGTTACGGACATTACGGAATATTAAATAAGAATGAGTGAAAATGCTCATAATACTAATCAAAATAACTCTCGAGAACTCTCGTTACGGACATTACGGAATATTAAAAAAAAGCCTCTGCGGAGGAGAGTGAGAAAATGTTGCATCGCTTGACAAGTGAAAATCCAGCCTTAAGTCCCTTGCGCGGCCTTTTAACAAGACAACGTAACAGACGTTTCATTGAAACGAGACGTTTCATGAAGCAAGGCAAGCACAGCAAAGCAAGACAAGCAGGCGTTAGTGGGAGCGGGCTTACCGTCTCCCTAAAGCCGGTTTTCCACTAGGCGGAATTTTGCGCGCGGAGCGGAATTTTTCTTTGTCTTTTCTAATGAGTTCCACCCGAAAAATCACAAGACAAAGAAAATTTCTGCTCCGCACGGAAAATTCCGCCTAGTGGGAATCGGCCTTATGAAAGACTGCGATGGAGGCTAGCGTTTCAGCGGACTATAAAAACAGAAATAATAAATTTCACTCTTTAATGATTGTCCACCACTCATTCTATTATGTATTGTAGATATTTTTAATGCACGGCTCTCTGGAAGACCATGTACTACAAACCAGAGAGCGAAACAGTTTTACTGACCGCAAATCGATTTCAAAGCGACCACGTGGTGTTTTTCTCCACGCCTAAATTTTGTAACAAACTCTTGCCTTCTAAAACATTGAATACCGTCATAGTACAATATTTGCAACTATGTGATAAATTTCTAAGCTAAATATTGTAGCATAACAGGAAATGCACTGTATGAGTTCGCCCTTGTCTACACCTAGGAACGCATGTGGTGTGATGTTGTAATGAGAGACCAGAGATTATTCTGTTGAGGGGATTATTGTTGACTCTGACTTTGAGAGTAAGACGATTGTATCAATGAAATAAACTATATATATATATTTGGGGAACTTTGTGTTGTTGTGTCAATTTCTACGGTCGCTACATTGGTGGCAGCGGTGAGATTGTTTTGGTCTGAGTTCCAGAGAAAACGAAAACTTTGCGTCTAAACTGAGCGGTAGTCACGATAGACATTACAACAGAAGATGACGACAAACGAAAGTCCGTTTGGCTCTAGTGTGGACTCTAGCGTAGAGCAGAGACAGAGGCCAATAGTACAACCGCGAGTTGCTGCACCGTGGATAAGGACTCATGGGAGAATTGGTTGAGCAAATTTGAACGTTGCGCTAAAGTAAACAGATGGTCAAGCGCCGAGAAATGCGACTTTCTCAGTGTATATCTCGACGGCGACTGTGACCTTTCCACCGAAGAGAAAGGAGAATGGGAATCCCTCAAGATAGCCCTAACGGCAAGATTTGATCCATCGCCCCAACCGGAGCTGTTCGAGACGGAATTGTCGGCGCGCAAGAGACGATCGGGAGAGAAACTGACTGACCTCGGAAACGCTATTCGTACTTTAGCGAGAAAAGCTTTCCCACAAGAAAGCCCCGCGACGAGAGACCGAATCGCTAAAACCCAATTCTTTCGTGCCCTAGATGGAGAAATGCAGTTAAGGATTCGACTCGCTGAGCCTAAAACGCTAGATGACGCAATACAAATGGCCGTGAAATACGAGGTGACGATGCAAGATGTTCACCAACAGCAATCATTGACGGCTAAGGCTCTTCAACTCGACAGAACGACTAGACAAGGCAGCGTTGCAACGGCGCAAAGCCAGCCAAGCAATGAAGACAGCGTTGGGCTGAAAGTATTGCTTCAGAAAAATACCGAAGTGATGGGTCAAATGGTTGATCTTATGCGGGAAATGAAAACAAGCCGCGGGGAATCTCGTACACCATCAAATCGTGGACGTGGTCGATGGAATCAACTGTGATGGGATCGAGGGACATACTGGACTTGTAACGAGCCTGGACACCTTCGAGCCAATTGTCCTTATAATCAATACAAGCCTTCGGGAAACTAAGACGGGGTAATGCCGCGGGTCGGGCGTTACCTAACGAGTCTTTACAAATGACCCAATTGAGTGAGAACATTAACGATAAGAACGAAATAAATGCATTACAGTATGCATTGTATACAACCGCGTGGGTAGGTGGACAAAATACACAAGTGTTAGTAGACACTGGTGTGCCGACTGTTTCTCTTCTCCAAGAGTGCGTGTATAGAATCAAATGATGCCAAGGGAAGGTAGTAATCTTCCCCCAATAGAGACAGCAGCACAATGCGTTAATGGACAACGATTAAAAGTCCGTGGCATGGAAGAGATCGACATTCGACCAGGAGAATATGAGACGAAGCATACCTTCTTAATCACGACAGACATTGGTACAGAATGTCTTCTCGGGATGGATTTCTTGGTCCCACATGGTTGTGTTATCAACTGCCAGGACAGTTCTTTGAGTTTACCAGGGAACTGCAGTCCTATAAAGATGGGACCGCGTAAAACGCCACCTCTATTATGCCGAGTCACAATCGTAGACACGGTAACTGTCCCTCATAATCATGAAATGGTTGTGATGGGACGTATAGAGCGTAGAAGAGGTCAAGAAGCGACTGTTGCGGAAGCTGGCATTGTAGAGCCAACGTCCAAATTTGCCCAACGGTATGGACTAGCTGTGGCACGAGTTCTAACCAAACCAGATCGAAATAACATGGTGCATGTTCGTGTTTTAAACGGTGGACAGGACTCTGTTGTTGTGTACAAAGGAACTAACGTGGGATTGTTTAGCCCCATCGAAAAGGTTTGTGAAAACAGTTCTGAGAACGTCTGCCAGGTGAACGAAAAGTCGAGTAATCGAGAAAAAGTGAACAAGAACCTCAAGCGACGGCCGACGTACTTCCGTTGTTCAACCTGGATGATGCCCATCTCGAAAGCCCGGCACAAAGAAGAAATCTAGAAGAACTCCTTACAGAGTACCAATATGTGTTCTCTCGTGGCCCTCACGATTTAGGAAGAACCAGCAAGGTCCAGCACCGCATCGTCACGGGCGAAGCATCCCCCATCCATCAAGGCCGTCGCATGGTACCACCACGCCGAGACATCGAAGAAAAAGAAATTGAAGATATGTTGCAACGCGATGTAATCCAACCCTCGTCGAGCCCCTGGGGTGCTCCTGTCGTCTTGGTAAAAAAGAAGGACGGTTCCACGAGGTTCTGTGTGGACTACAGACGTTTGGATGCAGTTACTCGTAAAGATGCATATCCACTACCGAGAATAGACGATACGTTGGATTCTCTACGCGAAGCCAAACTATTTTCGACTCTTGATCTCGCTTCGGGATATTGGCAAGTCGAACTAGACCCCCAAGATAGAGAGAAATCCGCATTTGTGACGCATCGTGACTTATTCGAATTCAAGGTGATGCCGTTTGGGCTCTGCAACGCCCCAAGTACATTCCAGCGGTTGATGGAACTGTCCCTTGCAGGTCTACAGTGGGAAATCTGCATGATATACTTGGACGATATATATGTTATTTACCGGCTGGGAGGTCCGTATAGAGAAATATTTCCCGAGGTCTCAAAAACTGCCCGAGGCCGCAGGCCGAGGGTCGTTTTTGAGACCGAGGGAAATATTTCTCTATACGGACCGACCAAAACGGTAAATAACATATTTATTTTTTTTATTAATCGTACGATTTATAATTTACATAATTAGGTAAATTAACATAATTAAATTGCGTAATCGAGATGACATTCACGTGATATCAAAAGTCCAAAGTTTATCGTTCGACAGTAAACAACTGCCGACATGCAGTCTGGCCGGGAAGCTTGGAACGTCTTTTGTGATGAAAAAAAAAAACAGTCAAAACTTGAAGATCTAATGTTTTTAAAGTTTAATTGATAAAGATTCTTCGTCGTTCTTCTTCGTCGCTTGCTCGTTTTTGACTGTTCGCTTGGAAAATCGCTTTCAATACTCGGCTGACTGACTACATGGAAATTGAAAGTGGGTCGTTCGAGTTTGAAGACGAAAATGCTTGTAAGAAGCCATTTGAAACTTTTTTCAAAGACATGACACGATGAGGTTGGCATGTGGAAAATATTTGACTAAAGGGTAAAGACTTGTAGCGGGTTTTGTTGAGTATAGTTGGACAACTGAAGAATGACAGTTTAGTATCGAAAGGTTTCAGCTTTTCTGTCCTCTTGTGGTATGTTTTTTTTAATATATACTGTAAACACGGATATATACTGCTATATAGTTTCATTTAGTGATTCAAAATACTGTGTTCACAAGTTTATGTATGTTTTGCCTACTGTTTTAAGTACTGTATAATAAACGATCAGGAGTGTTTTATCAGATATAAAGACACGAGGCGAAGCCGAGTGTTTTTATATCTGATAAAACACGAACTGCGAGTTTATTATACGGCTTCAAAAACGAACCACTTGGTAAGTTGAGTGGCGGAGTTAGTTTGAAAAATAACCTTGTCTAAACCGAGAAAATCAAAGCTAAAGTTTATGTAAATCAGGAGAAATCTTTATCACATATAAAGATACGATACGGTCATGATTTTCTTTTGTGTTTTCCTCATGAATTATTAATGAGTTTTTGAAACTGTTTTCATATGTCGTTGAGCAATAATACTTTAAAACTTTATAAATGTCGCTCGCTGAAATTTTGCTTTTTCACAGCATTCTCGCTTTCTTTTGAAATTCGCTGTTTTCCCACGAAGGTGTCAAAGCCATTTGGATAATAAAACTCATTTGCATCCCCGTAGCTCTCTGTTAAATATATTTTTTCTGTGGCAAGCGAAATAGTTATGAAAATCGATCAATTTTAAATGACAGAATGTAAAAAAAATAAAGTACTTTTTTTTTTGTTTGTTTTGAAATCCGCAGCGGTCCGTATCGGGGTCCGTATCGTGTGATACGGACCGCTCGCTAAGCCAATCAGAGCGCGCGAATCATCTAAATTATTGTCTTTTCCACTACTTTTGAGGAACATCTCACTCGGCTTGGAAAAGTGTTTCATCGTCTACGAGAAGCAGGGCTCAAACTGAAACCGAAGAAGTGCGACTTGCTAAGAACGAGTGTAAAGTTTCTTGGTCACGTGATCAGTGAGGACGGTGTAGAAGCGGATCCAGACAAGACGAAAGCGATAAACAAGTGGCCAACACCACAATCCCTAAGCGAGGTGAAAAGCTTTCTTGGTCTGGCGTCTTATTATCGACGGTTTGTTCGCGAGTTTGCAGAGATTGCAGCACCTTTACATCGACTGGGCGAGAAAGGTCGTTTATTTTTGTGGACGCAACAGCGCGGGGAAGCGTTTACCCAGCTTAAACGAAGACTGGTATCGGCGCCAATTTTGAGCTACCCAGATTTCCACATCATGGCGAGAAATGGTGGACATAGAGAGGCGGAGTTAAAGCCCTATTAAACTAGTACCTATGTCGGGCGGTCGTCACAGTTCCGCGGTTCAGAAGAAAAGAGAACAACTAATTTATGCAATGTTGGATGAAATCTTCATTCGATGATCAGAAAATACTGAAGCTTTGAGATTGAAAACCGCAACAACGACAAATACAGGCTAGAAATGAAGAATATCATCGAAAAGACGGATCTTTATAGTAGCCGAATCAGATCGAAACTTGTATGGAAATAGTATACCTCTGTTTGATTTTCGATAACGTGAGCAGCAAGGTTGGTACAATTTGCGTATTCGCCATATTGGCTTATGTTAAACTTGTGCTCAAAATAGTATATCAAAAACCGCAACGGATTTAATATCTGTGGCATATCGCTCATGATATTTATATCGCAGATGTGTTGCACTATACGATTCAGATGGAAACATTTGAAATAATTTAAAAATTGACACTGCTACGACGGTTGTTTCACTCATCCTCTATGTAAGTCCTATTAATCTTGCAGAACATTTCTAGTCAAAATTTTTGTAAGTGGGCATGCATTACGCGCATGCGTGACCATTATTTCTCGCCATGTCCCTTTTTGCTCGATACTGATGCAAGCGACGAAGGAATAGGTGCTGTACTTTCACAAGTACAGGATGGCGAAGAACGAGCGATTGCGTACGCGAGCAGATCGTTAGCGAAGTCTGAGCGTAAGTACTGCGGCATTTTGTGATTCGCACAGATCACAACTGACTTCGCTGGCTGCACAATTTCAAAGAACCGGAAGGATAGGTGGCACGCTGGCTTGACCAACTCGCGGAATTTGACTACGAGATAGAACATCGCCCCGGGAAAGCCCATGGTATAATGCTGATGGTCTATCCCGAATGCCACCATGTCGCCAGTGCCGTATGTGCCCTGAACTCAACGAAGATACAGACAACCCAAACACCTCTGACGATCAAACCAACTTACACCCAACGACCCCAGACTTGCATGAACGATGGACGTCCGAGCAGCTTAAACAGGCTCAAGAGAAAGACCTAACCAATGGACCAATCCTTCGTTGGATGGGTGAGAGTAGTAATCGACCACTAGAACCTGATGTCCAGGAAGCAGACCGGAGCGTGAAACGCTTGTTGTTACAGTGGGAAAGGCTAGTTAGGCGGGACGGTGTCTTGTACAGGAAGTGGATCAGTGTGGATGGCCACAGTACTCGGTTGAAACTAGTGACTCCGCGGTCATTGGTGCCTGAAATTCTGCAACAATTACACAGTAGCCCAGTTGGTGGGCACCTGAGGATTCTCAAGACAACCGAGAAAATCAGAGAACGATTTTACTGGTTGTGGTTAGAGAAGGATGTGGAATTGTGGTGCTAGCGATGCAGTAAGTGTTCTGCCCGTAAACCTCCACCAACCCGATCTAGAGCACCAATGGTCAGCAGCAAAGTCGGTTATCCTTTTGAGAGAGTAGCTGTTGACATACTAGGTCCATTACCGGAAACCGCCATTGGTCAGAAGTACATCATGGTTGTTGCCGACTATTTTACTCGCTGGGTTGAAGCATATGCAATTCCCAACCAAGTAGCAGAGACGGTGGCTTTTAACTCTTTCTTGTCCGAATTGGTCTTTAGTATTTTATTCTGGCTAACGCCAGACGTTTTATTCACCTCTGGGTAAGCCCCCGGACAGGAATGAGTTATAAACTATCTCTTTAACTCTTTCTTGTCCGAATTGGTCTTTAGTATTTTATTCTGGCTAACGCCAGACGATTTTATTCACCTCTGGGTAAGCCCCCGGACAGGAATGAGTTATAAACTATCTCTTTAACTCTTTCTTGTCCGAATTGGTCTTTAGTATTTTATTCTGGCTAACGCCAGACGATTTTATTCACCTCTGGGTAAGCCCCCGGACAGGAATGAGTTATAAACTATCTCTTTAACTCTTTCTTGTCCGAATTTGTCTTTAGTATTTTATTCTGGCTAACGCCAGACGATTTTATTCACCTCTGGGGAAGCCCCCGGACAGGAATGAGTTAAACTAGTCGACGAGTTTGTGTGTAGATTTGGCACACCCGAAAGTCTCCACTCAGATCAGGGACGGAATTTCGAATCCGCTGTTTTCCAAGGAATGTGTCGAATCTTAGGTATACAGAAGACGAGGACAGTACCATACCACTCTCAGTCCCCTCAGTCAGATGGCGTTGTTGAAAGATTCAACCGAACCCTGCTTTCTATGCTTTCGATGTACGTCGCAGAGAAGCACCGCGATTGGGATACGCATGCACATTCCTCAAGTAATGCTGGCGTATCGCTCGAGCGTGCACGAGACAACAAGGTTTATTCCAGTATTCGGACGCGATGTTCGCCTACCAGCGGATATCGTTTTCAACCGCCCAAGTGAAACAGCCAAGAGCGTACCAAAGTATGTTTCTGATTTGCGCGAACGATTTGTCAATATCTACGAACTTGTTCGAGTCCAAACAGGAAAGGCACAGAAACGCCAGAAGACAAACTACGATAAGAAGATCGACGGTAAACCTTACGAGAAGGGGGATAAGGTTCCCTACTACTGTACTCCTGTGAAACGGGGGTTGGTACGGAAATTCCATCACCCATGGCAGGGCCCCTGGAAAATTGCATCGCGTATCTCGGATTCTACGTACCGCATTAAGCAATGTGGATCCCGAAAAAGAAAAGTCGTCCACTTCGATCAGCTTCGACCATTTACTGAAGAATCAACCGAAGCTTCGAGTACTACTCCGATTTTCTCCTCCAGTGGAAACCAACCCACATCGTAAGGGAGCGCTTCCCCATCTCCATTTAGTAACCCTGTTCAGGTCGACTGTGATGGTGAACAAGGCGAACAAAGTTTCCCACAGTAACCGTTACTGTACTCCGAGATCTTACGGTTGACTACCCTTGAAATTCCCGCAACGGACAAGATAACCGCCACTCCGTCTAGGAATGACCATTTCGTGACAATTTAATTAACATTGAACTAGTGTAGTAATGTTGTATTAAAAGTTGTTGCAGACACGAGAACGTGTCTTTCGTGAGGAGGAGCAATGTAGCATAACAGAAAATGCACTGTATGAGTTCGCGCTTGTCAATACCTAGGAACGCATGTGGTGTGACAAGAGATTATTCTGTTGAAGGGATTATTGTTGACTGTTACTTTTGAGAGTAAGACGATTGTATCAATGAAATAAACTATATATATATTTGGGGAACTTTGTGTTGTTGTATCAATTTCTACGGTCGCTACAATATATATTTACCCGTATGGATGGTTGGGTAGCAGGTGTGAATATTGTAAATATCGTGCGTCTAATGCATGAGTCAATATTAACCCCCACTCCCCCCACCCCGGGGAAAGGTGGGGATTTGTTTTTGCCACCACCCAAATACACACCAAAGCCCCCATACCTGGGGAATGATTTCGAAAACAAAACTCAACAAATAGGCCTCTACCTGGGGCCGTCACCCTGATTATCAAAGCAGATAACATAATGTCCTTTAAATAAACATACATCTACACAAACTTTGAGATATTGTACCAGAGTATATCTGAACAATATTTAAATACTATGAATAGATATGTAAAAGACAACTTTATACTTGAGAAAATAGAATTTCAAACTGCCAAATCGATCCAAAAAGATGAAAATATCTGATGCTTCCTCGTGGGCTTATTTTAAGCTTTCTTGTGTACGGCTGCTGACCATAGACTGCATATACTATACGAAGCCCCTACCCCTGGGATCCCCAACGATCAAACTCCTGCAAATGCCCCAGAGCCTCGGGAACAGATTCCCATCAAATCCCCTGCTATTCCCACGCTATTCCTCCTGCTATCCCCACCTTTCCCCAGAGTGGGGGAGGGGGGGGGGGTGGGGTGGGGTGGGGTTAATATTGACTCATGCATAAAGTAATAAAGGGTTAAGTAACGTAATGCGCATTTTTTCTAGCAACTTGTCAACACCTTGTGGGCTGGCAATTTGCCGTATCCATATAGCTGTGTATCATTATCATGTCATATTACCAATCATATTTAAGTGATCCCACGCGACGCCCCTCCCCTTCCTCGAGGGAAAAATTAGGGAAAGAACTCAAGGTACGTCTAATTCAGCTGAAATCGACTTTAAATGAGTCTCAATCATAGGATAAGTGGGGTTTTTATTAACATTTTGAAGAATCTCCAAATTTGCTTTCAATTTCCTTCTCTGAGATCAAATTTCCTTGCCATTTCCTTGTAAATTTGATTTCCTTGCATTTTTCCTTCTTTTTTTTTTTTTTTTTTTTTTTCATTTTTCCTTTTTTTTTTCATTTTTTCTTTTTCCTTTTTCCTTTTTTCCTTTTTCATTTTTCCATTTTTGTATCTGCGCTTGCGCAGATATATTGCTATCGTGTTGTGTGTGCACGTGTTTGTCTGTTAACTTTTTGTGTAACCACTGACCTGTAGTGTGTGCTGTGGTGTAACTCTAACCAATGCGCGACAATTACATCGGGGACAACCGAAGCTTAGAATTTTTTGGCGTCAACGTACGAGGTGTCAGTTTGAACGATAGAAACAAGTGTTCTTTAATCCCGATCGTGTTTATGATTATAATATTATTTCGTCGCCATATCAAAAGAGCAACACTATTTTCGAAGAAAGACAATATTGCTGATACAAATGGCAAGTATTTTTAACGTAACTTATAGTAAACTTGCAAGTGTGATCTACCACAGTTTTTGTGCGTTATACAGAGCGATTGAAGAGTTGACAAAAGGTTTTCAACTCGTTGGGCGATTTAATATCGAGCCAGGCGACTCAGGCAAACACGTGTATTTTAACTGTTTATGAATTAGGACCGTGGTCTTCAAGTGACAAACATTACTCTTCGGAAGACAAACAATTGTCTTTGGAGGAAACTTACAAATAATATATATTTCATAACATTTTGCATTTTAATGCAATCAAGTTTATTAGCAGTACACATGTGTACTCATTGACTGCTTGCTGTAATAAAGTTGTATCTAATAAACAATCCAAGATTTCGAACTAGATTTTTCTATTTAGCTTATTGCCATACATGTCAGGTAAACAACCTCACTGCCTTATTAATAAGAATAACAAGTATATATTTCACAACATGTACAGGTAGCATTCTTTTACATTTTTAAAGCAATCAAGTTTATTAGCAGTGCCTATTTAAATATTAGGTTGTTGTATTACAACATTGATACAACATTGTTATATCTAATA
This sequence comes from Corallium rubrum, assembly GCA_964035015.1. Taxonomy (NCBI): domain Eukaryota; kingdom Metazoa; phylum Cnidaria; class Anthozoa; order Scleralcyonacea; family Coralliidae; genus Corallium; species Corallium rubrum. Next base: position 31,917,240 of record OZ035998.1, read on the forward strand.
AACCATGATCTGCCCCACGATTTATTTTCTTTAATATCAAGGGATTGGCTTGTCATCTCATTCACTTATTAGTTATTACGTTCACTGAACTGGCCTGTTTACAAGGAGGTAGGGTTACCCTAGCACATGGGTCAAAGTTAGGGTCATCCTACCAAGCACTAATAACAAGTAGCAGGTAGGTGCGTTATCCCTACCAAATGCATTTACAAGGACAAAACATAACCTGGCTACTAGGGTAACCCTGGCAGCCAGGTTACCCTAGCAGCCTTGTAAACACGACAAACAAAAAATGCAAGAAATGTATGATAGCTAGTGTAATACGAGTGCTTTAGACACTTCCCAAATTTGCTTCAATGGGCATGAACAATGGTTTGAAATCAAAGTTGAATATCAGGGATGATAGTGAATGCATTACAATTTCATGTCAACTTCGAGTTCGTGCCATTGTTTCATAGGCACTATTTATAGGCTATAAATTCTCTTCTAATGTGTTTGGCGCAGATACATGTACGCTATGCGTACCTTTTGTTCCTTTTGCAAGGAAATTTCCTTGCAAGTGGAAGCACTGATTGCTAGATATTCGACACGATCGCTATGTAGTCGAGAACGGTCGGGAAGATCGCCGCCAGCGGTCTGACTGAGCGTACGTTCTCTCTATTGACAAACTATTGAGATACTATTGAGATATTATTGACAGCTTTATTGAGAACTCTTGAGAAACTGAAAGCCTTGAAATCTGTTGTATTTATTAACTTGTGAAGAGAAGTGCTCGTCGTTTGTTCGTCAAACCCAGGCGAGAAACACGCGTTTTTTTGTTATTGCAAATTTTAGAATTTGAGAACGTATCAAATTCCGAATCTTACACGCGACCAAGTTAAAGTGTCACTAAGACGAAAAATCGACCATAAAATTTTGCGAAAATTTAACTTCGACGAACTTTATTGGGATATAAATACCCCATGTACAAAAATTTGAACCGATATAAACCAATAGGTTTAAAGTTATAAACGTTTGAAATGCTGAAAATTGCGTCCGCCATTAAAATTTTCTTCACTTGTGAATATTGACACCTGAGAAGGGTTGTGACGACATTTTCTTAACCCAAACTTGCGTGACTAAGGAAGAAACAACGAGAGCGCATATAATTTGACAACAAAAATGTCGAATTCATCATCATTTAGTTTTTGTTCTGACTACGGATTGAAACGGAATCATCCAATGTATGTTTGGAGTATTGGTAGCCCATTTTGAAAAATCTGGTTTCGGAATTTCGGGATCGATAATCGTCCAATACTAACAAGATATTGCCGATGAAAAGTACAATGAATTTTCTGTATAGCTGCAACATTTCAATTCTGACGTCATGGTTTCTTCTTCAGAAAGACAGCATTAGTCCACGGGCTTTAGGAAAGGCTCAGTATGGCTCAAGTGAAAAGTTGTTTCAGCATACGATTATAAACAAAAAATTGTGTATTTGTCTTACCTTAATGTTCAATGAACTTTCTTATGTATGATACAAAGTCTAAGGTATCTTGAAATACGTTACAATCGCTTCGCAGTCTTCCTATATTCACTGATATCCTTCGATTTGACCGGCCATGTTTACTAGGCCCAATCCTTCAAACTGTCACGCGGCTTACGAGTGTTCTTGAAACCCAAAAAACAAGAGGGTAGGATCTTTGGATTTTCTCATCGTCAAGAGCGAGATGAAAGGACACTACCATATATGGCACCGAACGTGTCCCCAACTTCCATATATGGCACAAACGTGTCCCTGTTAATTTTTAAAACAAGCCGTTACTCTGACGTCAGAACGTTCATCCCGCTCTTGACGATTCAAACAGATCACATGGTATGCAATCCAAATAGCTGATTGGTTTAGAAGAGTACCACACCCACTTTGATCCTACCCTCTTGTTTTTTGGGTTTCAAGAACACTCGTGAGCCGCGTGACAGTTTGAAGGATTGGGCCTAGTAAACATGGCCGTTTAAATCGAAGGATATCAGTGAATATAGGAAGACTGCGAAGCGATTGTAACGTATTTCAAGATACCTTAGACTTTGTATCATACATAAGAAAGTTCATTGAACATTAAGGTAAGACAAATACACAATTTTTTGTTTATAATCGTATGCTGAAACACCTTTTCACTCGAGCCATACTGAGCCTTTCCTAAAGCCCGTGATTAGTCTGCTAGAGACCAGAGGAGGTTGGACAGCTGCCGCAAAGCATCATGGTCCTAACGCTAAAATCGGTTCATTTGCATCTGACCGCAAACGAGGAATGAACTCTGCTCGGTGGACTAGATGCACAAAAACTTTTGAAAACTCGTCACAGTTGATCTAGAATTGATAAATCTGATGACCAGAAAAATACGAGAACAATTCGTGATGACCATAGACAATTAATATGATCACTCAGATTGTGCTTTATTTGGCGTATATTCGTGACAATGGCGTTATGGGGGATGGGCATTCAAGATAGTTTTCAAGGACTACTCAAGTTCCTTCGGATTCGACGCATTTTATGTTACAAATAATCTAACAAATCAGAAACGAATTAGATATTTACAGCAAAGAAGGACTTGGTTGTGCTGTGCAACGTGTGATTCGTTACAACTGGAGAAAAGCGTGAGGTGAGAAATCAACATAAATTTGTTGTTTGGCTAGTGGTTAATGATTTCCCTCTCAAAGTTTCCCATAATTTCTAACCTTGTGATGCATTTTCCATGGTTTAATGTTTTGCAGTATTACTGTAAACTTCTAATTGTTGTGTGTAGCAATTATCTGGATCAATTAGTTACAACTATCATCCTTGTTGGGGGTTTTTCCAGTTGTTTTAACAAACAGTCTTGTTTCCTTTTACTTACTGCACTTGTATCCCAAATTTTATAAAATTGTGAATAAAGCTAGCTTAAAATTTATTATTCAATAACAATCTTGTATTTTTCTTTGTATTAAGGTGAATTCAAAATTGAAATAATTTATTGGATTGCCTCCAGAATCTATTGATAAATTTTGTATATAACTGGTCAAATACTTCTATTTTATCAAATAAAGTGTATTTCCTGTATGTATCCTCAATATATATGTAAATAAGAAACTTGAATAAAATTAAAATAGTTTGTCTCATTATTGATCTTGGTTACTTCTAAAGCACTACTGTATTGACACTGATACAGGTGCATTCAATTCGGGCATATTTTTGCAGTGAAGCCCCCCCCCCTGCCAAGAAAACATCAACTTTGGCACATTTAGAGAAGGCATTAGAAAAGTTACTGTATTAAGGTAGACATGTGAATGAACTATAAGACAGACAAAGTCCAAGCCCAAGGGTGTCTGTCTTAGACAGAGTTCACTCAAAAGCAAGGGGATGAATAATATGCAGGCATTCAATTAGGCTTTGAGACCCAGCATTTGCAATTAGATTGTATAATAATATGCAAGATAATACAGTACTTCTGTGTTAAAATTTTATTAGTTATGTCCACAATTATTATGCATTGCCTTATGTAATTATACATGACAACATGCAAAACTTCAAACTACATATTATTTTAATGTTATTTGGTAAAAAAGAATCCATCAATTTATCATTGTAAAAATCCTGTTCAGTTTGGTGCTCGTGCCCGGGCACACAGTCTGAAGTATGCCACCAAAGTAAGTTATTCACTAACATCTGTACTGTATCTCTTCACTTCCTGTAAAAAATAGGATGTGAGATGGAATTATTAACCATTTCATGTCTTAAGAGTTGACTGTACAGCCAATGCCTAACGATGGTATTCACTTCATGGGTATACAAACCAAGGGGTATACAAACCAAGGGGTATACAAACCAAGGGGTATACAAACCAAGGGGTAGACAGGGGGCACATGCCACCACCCCCACCCCACTTGGTTAGAGTCCCCCTTTTGCAACAAAAAATCCCTTTATTAGAAGACATGTGCCTCAAGGGTCGTTTTAAAGCTCTGCCCTGAAACAAGGTACACTTCACCCATCCCATCAGCTTGCTTCCCATCTGATGCAGTTGAAATGGGACCACTTGGGCAAAAGGAATAATATATATTTGTATACTGAAAAATAATATGAACAACAAATTATAACCAATTAGCAATACTAAGCAAAAATACTACAACTACAATATATTATTCACAATAACAATGACCAACAATAATCCACACCAATTTTAATATTAAATCATACTGCTGTCCTGGAACACAATGTTACTTACTGACACCAAATCTGATCGTCGTCGTATTTAATATATAAAAAAATATCTATACATATCAGCTCTGTATACAGATATAGCAGATCTTTAAGAAAGTTCAGTACATTCTGTAACAATTACAAATGTATGCAGGTCTGACATGTATACAACTTTTCCAGAATGATGGTGTTTTTATACAGCGAGGTCAAGCGTTTTGGACCATAAAAACAGACAAATACCGATTTTTACTCTTTAATATTTGTCCACCAGTCATTCTACACTTATTCTAAAGAATAAAGCTCTAAATATTGGGAAACTTCCAAAATTCTTTTGAAGAAAACAAGGTTTTAGTGGCGAAACGCTTTCTTAATTTATTAGGCGCCATCTTGGCAAATGCCGAAATACCTTGGTCAGTTCAACGGCGAATATCTCGAAAACGGTGAGTGGGTCACCGGGGGTCGTCCGGATAGAATCAAAGATGAGACATTTCTGCAACTTATTATCCAAAAATTAGAGAATTCGAACCGTTGGAATTCGAGATTTTTTGCTTTGAAAATTGTTGAGAAACCGGAAGTGGGGTCCTCGCTTAGCGACGACACGACCTACATAAACGATCAAAACAAAGTAGAAAAATACATTTACCTTGAAAATCCTGCAGATATGGATAGTCCAACAATATATCAAACGATATCACTGCTTTTTTAAAGAAAAAAATGAATGACAACAGCGTAATATTCGGTATTCTGAGTCCAATGCAAAATTTTCAGCCGATCAAGGATAAGAAAATAGCGCAATTTCATTGGTCGGCAATATCACGTGACAGCTGTCCTGTCTCCTCTGGCTAGAGACAGGAAGAAGTTTTTCACGATGCGCTCGTTTGTATCTTTTTCTTTATGTGGTATGAATGTGGCTCTATGCCTCTAGCTGACTAGCTTGTATTTGATGCCAGATGGTGAAGTCCGAAAAATGTCGCTGTAGATGCTGTTGGCACATAGAAATTCAAAGTTTGAAAGCATTTTTCTCATGTTGGAAATTATATAGTGACAGAAAAGAAAAAGTTAGAAAACTTGTTGGCCTCAGCCATTCATGGTTCACAAAGCTGGCGCATCAATAATGTGTTGAACAGCTTCAGCTTGTAAAATTGTTTTGGTTAAATTTCTTAGGTTTTCTGCCGCTAAATATTTAGATTAGTATTTACGCTTTGTTGCTTTGCAAATCAGACTGTATATTTATTGAATTTGTTTATTTTAACATCTAATAGCATTTCTTTTAAGTATTAATTAAAATACTAAATGAATTGTTAGTACATACATGTATTTTATATGTACAATTATACATCAAATTCAACCATCATTGTCGTTTGCTTTACTTACATGATATATTTTAAAGTGGAACTTACTATGTGCCATGGTGGCATGGTATGGTGTGAGGGGACAAGAAATATTCGCTTTAATATTTTCCGACGGTTCACTTGGACCTCGAGACTGCTCTGCCTCCAAAGTTTTGTTAATCTTTCAAATAGTAGGTACATTACTACGCTGAAAAACACTTGTTTGTAGTAAGGTCGCTCTAAAAATCTTCATGGAAAATTGATTGGAACAAACTATGAATCATTGCGTGTCGGCGCGTTATGTTCTGAACAAACCTAACCCAATTTGCTCGTACGATTTGTCAATTGGGCTTATATGCTGCGCAATCCCTGCAGAATAATCACATTTATTACTACAATCCTGTATAACTGTGTGCGCTGACGGAATGATGGAATATTTTATTTTTCATTCACTGACAACCTCTTGTATGCCACAGTAATTATACAGCATGAGATGTTGTTGTTAAGAAAATGACGTCAAAGGCCTTCTCGAGTTACACTAGAGTGCACTTTGGAAATTTTAATGACGGCCGTCAAATTTAAGATTTCTAATCGGAATAGCAGCGCCTCTTTTTTGAATTTCGAGTTAAGACTTCGTACAGTAGGTTGTAGATGGGTATACTTTACAATGATGAAATAAAAATGATAGGTGAAAATTTCGTCTTGATGACACTTTAAGTGTTTACTACTTTACTGTTTCGTTCACAAGTTCAGTTGTTCCGAATTCCGATCCTATTAATAAGGCGCCTTAGTTTATGACATGTATTCAACAACGCTCCTCGCCCAAGATAAACTTGTGAATGTATATCGTACACACGAAAAAAAATGTGAATGAAAACTTACAGTCAAACCGGATGTTCTCTTGCGAGCAACATTACAATGTTGTTGGCTATTTGCCCGACTCAATTTGCAATCATCATTCACAAGTTGACAGTTATTTCGTGTTGGTGCTGGAATCGCTACGGACGTTTATAACGTTTATTCTCAAACCGCTTTGAAGAATATTCCAAGTTTTAATACAATATCTGCAAGAAATTGCAAGAAAGCTTTTTTGTTGATTACCTGCCAAAGAACTACGACTTCAGCGAGTAAACCGTGCGGCTATTCTGTCGCTCAGTGAAGGCCGCGAAGCACGTCCAAGATCAAATAATTTAGCTTTGAGTGAATTGAGTCTGGGTGTTACATAAATATCGATACAGAGGAACATTTACACTTACCTAAAGCGTTCGAAATTCGGTTTCTTGCACATTCATACAGTTTGGAAATATGTCATGTTGATTATACTTCGTTTTATCTCTCATTTACCTATTAATCACACACGATAGCTAGGCGACGTCGCGACGACAGCCAGCACTTATAGTCCCTGTCGATGGCACTTGGTCGCAAACAGAATACAGACCTATTTAAATGTTCCAGTAAACTTGCGTTCGAAAAAATGACAAACGAAAATAATATTGTTCCTGCACTATTAAACATGAGCGATGACCAAAGACGACGTGCACAGAAGCAGCCTCTTATACTTATAGATCGAGCTGTTTATTGATTACAAGCGGCTACGAACGCCCAGAAATAGAAACAATCTAGACTCTAAGATTTAATATCAAAACTACTGTGATAATGCAGCTAAACAATGCGTACCAATGTCATTAACCGCTATAATATTCAAATACATTAAATAACATATTGACACCTGGGATTCTTCTGATTTAAATAATATTTTGTATCATGGTAACTGTCTATACAATTGTATCGAACGTTCTGTTAAAAAAGACTCTAGTTGTTGACTGGTGTTCCTGCTATGGTATCAATAAATGGGCAAACATAATTAAAATTTATGACAGATAATGATGGCCTGGAAAACTTAGTTATTTTTAAACTTATTTTGATTTTCCGCAACATTTAAATCATTGTCATCTCTATGCATTTTCTATAGAACTATTTAGTCCAAGTTTTGAAATGTCTGATAGCTCACTATGACTTTAATCATGTTGACTTGAATTTGTCCCCGAATTTTTCAAATTTGCGTCTTAGTGACACAGCTGTGCCTTTAAGCCGCGTTAGAAGCAGTACAATGAGCGGTTAGTCACATGCACGCTTAGCGTGCCTATTTTTTATTCTAAGGGATTTGAGAAGCAATAATCCCTCAAAGGGGAAGGGTGCACGTATTTAATGGAGCAGCTTGATGAACTTGTCCGGGTGCCGCGACAAGCCACATGAAGTAACAAATTTTTAATAAGAAAATACAATCGCATCTCTTGCGTGCACGTTAAACTCGATTCGACTATATTCAAGTGCTAATGTCATTATATCCCTATATGTAATCTGTCACTACCCTTAATTAGGTTTCTATTTAATCCATTACTTATCTAACAGGTCAAACTTCCGTTAGTCTTCAACACACTCCCCCATATATCTCGATTTAGAGGTATATATCTTGAAGAGACTGACTTCGTCGTAGTTCGAGCGGAATCAATGCGACTATACTTAAACAAAACTGACTTATTAATAAGAAAAAATACGTGATCTGTCACTAGCCTTAATTAGGTTTCTATTTAATCCATTACTTATCTAACAAGTCAAAGTTCCGTCAGTCTTCAACATACTCCCCCATATAGCTCGATTTAGAGGTATATGTCTTCAAGAGACTGACTTCGTCGACTCGTCGTAGTTCCAGCGAAATCAATGCGACTTCTTAAACAAAACTGAATTATTAAAAATATGTCCTTTGAACGATCGAGGTTAATTACTTCCCTTCCTTTGCAGGTCTTCTTCACACCGTGCTTGTGAAGTGGATGCTGAAAAGGTGTCGCAGAATGTCAGAAGTTTCCTAGAATGTGTCTGAGGATCACTGATATCAAAATATCCGGAACGTGCTAAAATTAGCTGACAACAAACATGAATATTGGCGGTGATCTAACGCCATATACACATGTGTTGTCTTGAAATTGACTTGCAGTTAATAAAACTCTACTGGTCTACCGGTTTGAGTATAGTAATGATATATGAAGCGACACCGTGAATTCTGTGAATTCAATGGCACTTTCGTAACTCTAATGTTATGTCTTTGTCGCACAGCAATTCAAATCGGTCATGAAGCATCCCTGATAATTTGGGATCAATACTGTCTCCGATGGCAGCACGGAACAGAATCTGACAGTCACTAAACCCGGGACTACGAATACGAGACGGCATGTTGGATTGTGTATGAAAAGATAAAATATGAGTAACTTTAACTTTCATGTCTCTCATAGCAATTCCAATATAAGCGTCATCTATATGGAACGGCTTTCTTGTGTGCACGTACTTCAACAAACTTGGAAAGAGGTCGGTTGATAGGATAAAGAAGGATCCAAAATGATATGGCGGGTAAACATCCTCGTCAAAGTATTTCCTACTAATGCTCCATTTGTGTCCACGCGTCTTTTGACAGGGTTTCTCCGTGCGATTGCTCCACCATAAAAACGACTTGGAAAGTTCTCGTTTATCAAATACTCAAGGACCAGTGGTATATCCGCACGTAAACGTCATCGTCCGTTTTTAATACGTACTTAGGCATAACGTTGAGTGTAGAGACCCATAACTGACCCATGTAAAGTTTAATGATGTTATTTATGTAGTTGTCCTCAATGTCGCCTATTAGCATGTCGTTGTTTCGTTCCGCTTCTTCAGCGTTGAGGCTGTCATCTTTCGTTGTTGGTCCAGCTGCTTTTCCAACTACAAAGACCAGTAGCCATTTCAGGTTCTTGGTCTTTGTGTTATCCAAAGCTCTCCGGGACTCGCAGTTCGTTCTATTTCCCCAGGTTTTTCTTATGTTTCGTCGACGCTCGCGATATTTCTCACCTTTCGCGCCGGAATTGACCAGAACAACCAAGAACAAATCCGGGGTATCAACTAGTTTCGGTGTTGTGTCGGGTAATACGAACTTGAAGTCAACGAACGGTTGATAGTCGTTCACCATATCGATGGCTGGCTTTGCTGTTGATGTTGGACTCTTATCTGAATCGTTTTTCCTGAAGCGAGACACATTATAAACCAGAAAACATAAAAGGAAGCTAACGAATAGAACACCAATTAATAACACCAACTTGCGAAATCGTTTTGAATTTTGTCGTAAGCCACAAGTGCTAAGTATTTTGTTTATGAACCTCTTCGACGCCCTGGAAGAATTTCGACAACGATGCATCTTTCAGACGAGAAACATCAGTGTGAATAAATTTTCCAGGTTTGACTTTGTTCAGTTTTCTAGTCATGTATTGCGCATGCGCGTAATTTGCGAATGTTTGATTTTTTTATCTACTGCGCATGCGCCAGTAGATACTATGCGTGTTAAGTTAACAAAAGAATGCCTTCGGAGTCAATCAAAACACAATAAAACGTTGACTCGCGACAAATTACCGAAGCCAAAATAACTACTGTACACCAAGTATTTCACTCAAGTCATAAGCAATGACAGCAATACAGTATTCATTACAGTCTGGAAAGTTGTTTTTTCGTACGCCGGACGGTAATTAACAAGCGTGCGGTTGTATGCCAATCAGAGTCCAGGCGATTGTACGCCAGTCCAAACACGGTGTTTATCTAAGATCGAAGTGTACGCCAGCATCTTTTAACAAGAATTGTACGCCAAATGTACGCCACAATTCGTGGCTGTACACCGGACATCTCCGGCGTACAGCGTCTAGATTCCAGACTATAGATTTACAAATTTAGTAAGTATTTTAAATATGAATCGTAGTCAATTGTTAATTGTGATGTACTAGACGTTGTTGGAATGATGATAAAAGTTTTTGAAAGCAAATTAATGGCCGTTGCATGGACGATTTCGTATTCAGACGAGGCAATTTATATGGTCAACATGTCTGATCCGACCAAACGAACGTTAAATGTATGGGCATCAGTAATGATTCCACAATAGATTTTTCGTGATTTGTTGTAAATTGTTCGCCATGCGCTTTCTTGCTTGTCGCTGACTCTCGCTTGCTATACAACGAAAACCACCGGTTAAACGGGCGTGGCCGTAGACTTTGACAATTGACAAGTCAAGGCATAGCCCAAGCATTCTGGGAATGTCCTACAGCGTGTTCCCCCCAAATATTTTTGAACTTTTGGGGTTCTAAAATGGTCTTCCCTGCATTTTAAGAGCTACTGAGATGGTAGACAAGGCGAACAAAGTTTCCCACGGCAACCGTTACTGTACTTCGAGGTCTTACGGTTGCCTACCCCTGAAATTCCCCTTCGTAGATCGCAGCGGACCAGGCCCGCCCAGAGGGGAGGGCAACTGGGGCAATTTGCCCCGGGCCCCCAGCTCGAGAGGGCCCCCCTAATTATAAATGCCGTAAAATGGCATGCGAAATTTTTGCAAGGGGGGCCCCAATTCTTTATTTTGTCCCGGGCCCACTTTAGTCTCTGCGCGGGCCTGCAGCGGACAAGACAGCCGCCACTCCGTCTAGGAATGACCATTTCGTGACAATTTAATTAACATTGAACTAGTGTAGTAATGTTGTATTAAAAGTTGTTGCAGACACGAGAACGTGTCTTTCGTGAGGAGGAGCAATGTAGCATAACAGGAAATGCACTGTATGAGTTCGCGCTTGTCAACACCTAGGAACGCATGCGGTGTGATGTTGTAATGAGTTGTTGACTGTTACTTTTGAGAGTAAGACGATTGTATCAATGAAATAAATATATATATTTGGGGAACTTTGTGTTGTTGTGTCAATTTCTACGGTCGCTACAATATATATTTACCCGTATGGATGGTTGGGTAGCAGGTGTGAATATTGTAAATATCGTACGTCTAATGCATGAGTCAATATTAACCCCCACTCCCCCCACCCCGGGGAAAGGTGGGGATTTGTTTTTGCCACCACCCAAAGCCCCCATACCTGGGGAATGATTTCGAAAACAAAACTCAACAAATAGGCCTCTACCTGGGGCCGTCACCCTGATTATCAAAGCAGATAACATAATGTCCTTTAAATAAACATACATCTACACAAACTTTGAGATATTGTACCAGAGTATATCTGAACAATATTTAAATACTATAAAAAGATATGTAAAAGACACCTTTATACTTGAGAAAATAGAATTTCAAACTGCCAAATGGCCAAAGCGATCCAAACGGATGAAAATATCTGATGCTTCCTCGTGGGCTTATTTTAAGCTTTCTTGTGTACGGCTGCCGACCATAAAGACTGCATATACTATACGAAGCCCCGGGAACACATTTCCATCAAATCTCCTGCTATTCCTCCTGCTATCCCCACCTTTCCCCGGGGTGAGGGAGGGGGGTGGGGTAGGGTTAATATTGACTCATGCGTAACGTCTGTGCTAGCACAAGTAATAAAGGGTTAGGGGTGGGCCATTAGAAATCAAGGGAGGGGGGGGGGGGGGGGGGGGTGAAAATTACCAAAAAAAAATTCGTGCAAGGAAAATGATAAAGAAAAAAAAATCGTGCAAACGATCAACAACAAAAAAACAAATTCGTGCAAGCAAAGTGCACCATGTGATTTATCATATGATAAAAAGGAAAAGCCCACTGATTAAACAGTCAAATATATACTAATATAAACTTCAGGTAGTTTCAAACACTGCAAACTATCTATTATTCTTAAAATAAAAATTGGAAATAAAAATTTAAACAAATTTAGACCAGGGGCGTAGGAAGCAGGGGGTCTGCGACCCCCCCCCCCCCCCAATATTTTATAAGAGGAGGCCGGAATAGCTTTCGGTCCCCCAAAAAATAATTGATTTATTATTAATTTCGGCCAATTATTAATAATAATCCATCCTGACTCACGGATAGCATAGACTCACAAGTCATAAATGAAAGAATTAATGAAAGGGCCTAACGAAAGAGGTAGAGAAGACTCCCCCCTAAGTTGATCAAGCTTCCTACTCCCTCATTAAGACTTCGCAAGAGACAGCAGATGGGAACAGGCCTGAAGAAGTGCACTGGAGGACGCCCCTCAGCCCCTCAGAGATTTCGTTTATCTCATATTTCTGTCTATTTCTCTCTTGAGTTTTTATGTGGGCAATTTAAAGTAAATGCAAAATAAATTAGAAATAGCACCTGATTTTTTTTATTCGAATTCAGAGTTTGTGCAACTTTTTATTGAGTGGTTCAAATTTATAAACACTCCAAAGCACAGAGAAACATGCACTTTTGAACACTGATATTTATCATCATCGTCTTTTTAATAGTGTTCAAGCCACTATTCACCGCTTTGATATGATCGCTAGTTGTACTTGTATTTGCAGGCCACTTCTCGCTGTTTTTATAAAGTGCCACGTGGTCAGTTTTGGACTGGCATCCTTTCGCGTATGGCTTAAATAACCCTATAAAAAGAATTCCTGCGCAGCTTGCACACTGAAAAAAAAAATCCTGCAGGGAATTTACGCTGAAAAAAAAATTCATGCACACATTTTTCACACCCCCCTCCATTGCTTTCTAACGGTCCACCCCTTAAGTAACGTAATGCGCATTCTTTTAGCAACTTGTCAACACCTTGTCACCTCGCCACATGTGGGCTGGCAATTTGCCGTATCCACATAGCTGTGTATCATTATCATGTCATATTACCAATCATATTTAAGTGATCCCACGCGACGCCCCTCCCCTTCCTCGAGGGAAAAATTAGGGAAAGAATTCAAGGTACGTCTAATTCAGCTGAAATCGGCTTTAAATGAGTCTCAATCGTAGGATAAGTGGGGTTTTTATTAACATTTTGAAGAATCTCCAAATTTCCTTTCATCAATTTCCTTCTCTGAGATCAAATTTCCTTGCCATTTCCTTGTAAATTTGATTTCCTTGCATTTTTCCTTGAAAAGGCCAAAATTTCCTTTTGCAAGGAAATTTCCTTGCAAGTGGAAGCACTGATTGCTAGATATTCGACACGATCGCTATATATATATATATATATATATTTTATTGTTTCGCCCATATTTTACAAACAAAAAAAAGAAATAAAGAAATTAAGTGTTCTGCAGTTTTTGGGCTAGAGGTCTATTTGAAACCTTTACAGGCTTTTTGTTAAAGACCCCTAGTTTAGTTCAGTAATTAACATAAATTGAGTCAGTTCAATATTATATTGTCATACATTGAGTACTTTTACATAATGATTTTAAGAAATTTATAATTACATAATATAATATAAACATAATATAGTCGAGAACGGTCGAGAAGATCGCCGCCAGCGGTCTGACTGAGCGTCAAGGTTACGCTCTCTCTATTGACAAACTATTGAGATACTAGAAGTTACTACCGCAAGTGAAGTGCTGCCTCAGGGACAAAAACCTTTAACCTACTCCACAGGCAAATATCTGCAGTCCGTGACCAATGTGACACCCCTCTTGCCCACTCCACCCAAGATTACCCACACCACCAAAGATTGCTCACACCATTCAAGATTTCCCACTCCACCTGAGATTGCCCACTCCACCCGATATTGCCAACTCCACCCAAAATTGCCCACTCCACCCAAGATTGCCCACTCCACCCAAGATTGCCCACTCCACCCGAGATTGCCCACTCCACCTGAGATTGCCCACTCCACCTGAGATTGCCCACTCCACCCAAGATTGCCCACTCCACTCGAGATTGCCCACTCCACCCGAGATTGCCCACTCCATCCAATTTTTTCTCACCTCTTCACCATAAGAATCCGCAGAGTTGCCTGCAAAGAAGACTGGGAAGTCCAAAAATGTAATATTAATTACAACAGCCAGAGTATTTACACATCTCTTCTATATTTTTTAATTATAAGATTGAAAACAACAAGGGTTTTGACATGATATACACATAATTAAATAATCACAACTCTTGCACTGATGCTGTGGCAAAATTGCCAGTGCAATTCCATGTGCTTAATTCCCGAGCCGGGCAACGGGCCGAAGGCCCGGAGCCCGGTGAGGGTGCTAATCTCGACACGCGTGGAATCCATTTTACACGCGTGTAGAAAAAGCGAGGGAGACGAAATCTGGGACATAGTTTATTTATTTATTTGTTTGTTTGTTTGTTTGTTTGTTTGTTTGTTTGTTTGTTTGTTTGTTTGTTTGTTTGTTTGTTTGTTTGTTTGTTTGTTTGTTTGTTTGTTTGTTTGTTTGTTTGTTTATATATATATATATATGTTTGGTACGGTGTCACGCGGTAAGAATAGTTGGACACTGGTGACTAGCGACGAAGAAAACTATTATAAAATCTGTCAGTATTTTGCTTCGTTTAACGAAATGGAGCCTGTTTTACTTAAATAATAAAAGAGAACAACGAAGAAAAGGATACAAACAGCCGGTTTAATATATCTTGAAGCGAAAGCAGAGAACTTGAAGAAACCAAACGCCGTATGGTAAACAAAACTTGATTTGAATTGCAGTGGTTGTGGTCACTCAGTGGTCAAATCATTTTAAAGTTATAAACGGTAGGATTCTTGTTGTCTTAATAATCTAAACAGTATACAGTTTCACGTTTTCGTGCTTTCCCTTTGCTCGTCCAAACCATAAGTCAGCTTAACTAAAGCTAACTTAAAACACTTTCTTTATAAGCTTATGTAGTTATGTTGATGTTATTGATTGACTTTGCATGGGCTTTGGCGATTTTTTTGCTGTATTTCCAAATTTTCGACTGAAACGTGGTCTGTTTAATACTTCTTTCTGAGATCCGATTCTACTGAATTTGTTTTTATCTCAGACTCTATTATTCTTATTCTCAGACTCTGTTAATTTGAGCTGTTAACTTTTAATTCTGCCTTTGCAAAACATGTATACATAGCCACATAGGGAAACCATAAGCCATTTAAGTGCTTGCTAAAAATAATCCCTTTTGAATCCTCCTATAAAAACAATATATTTTTTACAACCAGATCTAAGTTTTGCTTTGATATGTTCAACTTTTATTAAATTAGTTAGTCATATTCCTATCCATAAATGCTACAATTATGTCGAGGATTATCATTTCTTTTAAAATCTGTTTGTTTTTATATTGGTTATATATCAGGAGTGCTTATTTTAAATCAGGGTGGGTGGGTGGTGGGTGTTTCAAAAAAGCATTTAATAAAAGTGGGCGAGGGGTTGTTGCATTAATGTATTTCTAGTATGTTTTGACAAATCTAGAGCTTTAATAAAATTATACAGCAATGTACCGTTGAGCCCATCACATTATTTTGTAGAATTTGTATAAGTCAAAATACACACACGCAGATAGTAGCGTCTGATCAGAACGCCCCACCAATATACACCTAAAAATAGAAGAAAACAACTGAAATCTCCTAGAGGGAATCATTCCAAATGTGTTGTTTTGATATTGTATAGAAATTGATATCTTACCTCGACAAGATAAACTCTCTCCACCGAAATTGTAAGACAGTTCACAAGTGTGTTCAGAGGTAGAACGATTCATTGCCAATTTAGAAAATCCATCGCCGTCGTGGTGTTTACCACTTCAAACTTCCATGCAATTTGTAAGAGCAAATCCTTCTGGCGTATGTGATGTAAGTTGTAGTCACAAAACCTCATTAATATGATCAACATCCCTCAATATTGCCTATCTCGATCACTGATCTCAAATAATAGACTCATTATACTGGATAGAGCATCCGGTGCTCGCTGTGAAGTCGGAATAAATTAGTGGCGGCCATTTCAAGTGGGACCCACTTGGTTTTCATACAGCCACTTTTAAGTTCTCCCATAACGACAGATACATGTTACAAAAATTTAGCTGGTTTTCGTTAAAAACCCAATCATTTAAAGCGAAAACCAGAGGCGAAAACTATGATTCAGCAATATTGTGGGTCCCACCGGATATGGTGGCCGCGAGATTTTTAGCCTCACTTCCGACTTCAATTTTTGCCACGCGCGAAACAATAGATGCTCTATTCAGTATAATGAGTATATTATTTGAGATCCTCTCTCCTCCGCAGAGGCGCGGGCATGCGGGCGAGGGAGAAGACGCGCGAGGAATGATGGGAAGAGGGAAAGAAAGTAGGGTCGGCACTAGATCATGGTCGAGATACGGACAAATATGCGCCTGCTAGCTTTTAATACAGCGGAGAACCTGCGCTCGATTACCATAACATATATATAGCTCTGGATTCAAAGGCGTTCGAATCATTCTTTTCCCGCGATGGCTTCCACCAGCTAATATTCTGTAATTCTAAAGATGATATTCTGGCAGAATTTGATGAATATAAAAGTAAACCGTGACAAGGTGTGTCGTACTTACATTGGGAGACGTGTGTTTCGAAACATGTTTAAATATTTTCTGTTTGCCCGATTTAAATAAATTTTATATCAAAATGATCGCTTGAATCTGCCGAATCCAGCACTATAGGTTTTGTCTACCGAAAGTATTAAGATCTGTTGTTATTCGAATATGTACTGAGTCTATACGTCCAACAGGGAACATTGAAATGATGCCGTGAACAACGAACTCCGCAATCTCGCACTTCGGAAATAACGAACGAACTTCGCAACACATTCGGCAAAAGTTATGTGAAATCCTCTGTAAAATATCACTGAGCATATCTCCCAAAATTCAATTAATAATATATATTTCCAAATTTTCAAAATGTAAGTTCGTTCTTTCAATCAGAACAGGCCAGGACTTGAGTGTTGTTGTTGTGCAGGTTCTCCGCTGTACTGAAAGCTAGTAGGCGCATATTTGTCCGTATCTCGACCATGATCTAGTGCCGACCAGAAAGTAGCCTCTGCCAGATAATGTTGTCAATATGGCGCCCAAATTCCGTGATGGACTAGGCACCAGACTCGGAATTTCAATATATAATCAAATTTAACTTACGGAAAAGTTGGAAATCCATAAATTGTGAATAAAAGACAAATTTAAATTGCTGGCAGACAATTCTCAACTCGAGAATGTTAATATTGTTACACAAGGACAGGATTTTCCAGTTTTGAATTATGCAATTAAACATGTAAACAAACGCTAGCCGACAAAGTTTATATCAAAAGACACTGAACTGTTGTAAACATAGATCTTACCTATGATAAGTTGCACGTATATACGTAGTGCATGTGGGACGTTTGCGAGCTTGGTGTAATGTAGAAAGTTAGCGCTGCATGTTCGTCGGCTTTGTTTAACGATTCAACGTTCGATATTAAAACGTTTGTCAGTCTGGCAGCGTTTCAAATTTTTTGATTCGTTCCGCAGGTGATTTCCATAGAAGAATTCAGAACTAATAACGTCCAGAGCAACATTCTAGACTTAGATCTTGAAGAAAACATTGTACTTCGTGCAAACTATCGTCGCT
This sequence comes from Corallium rubrum, assembly GCA_964035015.1. Taxonomy (NCBI): domain Eukaryota; kingdom Metazoa; phylum Cnidaria; class Anthozoa; order Scleralcyonacea; family Coralliidae; genus Corallium; species Corallium rubrum. Next base: position 31,935,083 of record OZ035998.1, read on the forward strand.
ATCTCCCATGACCAGAGAACCGCCGATTTGTTACTTTACTGAAATCTCTTCGTATTCAGTCTGCCGACTTGAAATTCGATGTTAAAAAATCCTTCTCCGGCGTACTTGCACTTATTGCAAAGCATTCTATATCTTCTTCTGCATTATGGTTATCGTAAAGAGAATAAAGAAGTCTAAATTAATTGAAATATAGTTTACATCTAAATTGATTTAAAAAACTTGTGAAGAGAAGTGCTCGTCATTTGTTCGTCAAACCCACGCGAGAAACACGGGTTTTTTTGTTATTGCAAATTTTAGAATTTGATAACGTATCAAATTCCGAATCTTACACGCGACCAAGTTAAGTGATTACTACTTTACTGTTTCGTTCACAAGTTCAGTTGTTCCGAATTCCGATCCTATTAATAAGGCGCCTTAGTTTATGCCATGTTTTCAACAACGCTCCTCGCCCAAGATAAACTTGTGAATGTATATCGTACACACGAAAAAAAATGTGAATGAAAACTTACAGTCAAACCTCTTGCGAGCAACATTGCAAATATTCCCACGCAACATTGCAATGTTGTTGGCTATTTGCCCGACTCAATTTGCAATCATCATTCACAAGTTGACAGTTATTTCGTGTTGGTGCTGGAATCGCTACGGACGTTTATAACGTTTATTCTCAATCGCTTTGAAGAATATTCCAAGTTTTAATACAATATCTGCAAGAAATTGCAAGAAAGCTTTTTTATTGATTACCTGCCAAAGAACTGTCGCTCAGTGAAGGCCGCGAAGCACGTCCAAGATCAAATAATTTTAGCTTTGAGTGAATTGAGTCTGGGTGTTACATAAATATCGATACAGAGGAACATTTACACCTACCTAAAGCGTTCGAAATTCGGTTTCTTGCACATTCATACAGTTTGGAAATATGTCATGTTGATTATACTTCAATTTCTCTCTCATTTACCTATTAATCACACACGATAGCTGGGCGACGTCGCGACGACAGCCAGCACTTAAGCCGGTTTTCCACTAGGCGATTTTTTTCGCGCGAAGCGACTTTCTTTTGTTCGAATTCAATAGATTTCTGATTAGTTCCAGCTCAGAGCTCATGAGACAAAAGAAAAAGTCGCTTCGCGCGAAAAAAGTCGCCTAGTGGAAAACCGGCTTTAGTCCCGGTCGATGGCACTTGGTCGCAAACAGAATACAGACCTATTTAAATGTTCCAGTAAACTTGCGTTCGAAAAAATGACAAACGAAAATAATATTGTTCCTGCACTGTTAAACATGAGCGATGACCAAAGACGACGTGCACTGAAGCAGCCTCTTATACTTATAGATCGAGCTTTTTAATGATTACAAGCGGCTACGAATGCCCAGAAATAGAAACAGTCTAGACTCTAAGGGACCAGTCATTATTAACGTTGGGTAGGGGGCCGGAAGATATTTTGAGGGGTCACGAAAAGTTTTTGACCAATGGAGGTGGGGCCATGAAAATATTTTGGGCATGAAAGGGGGGGTCACAAAAGCTATTACAACATACTGAGAACTATATTAAAAATAAGAGAATAACTGAACAGTAATTCATATAAAGTTTCCATATATAGAACGAATACCCCAGCACTATCATCTGAATGATTTTCAGTGTAACAAAGAAAACGCTTCGAGTCTGTATATAACTTTCTTTTCACTTAATAGCAGATGCTCACTATAAACCAACTAGTGAAGTATATATTAAAAATTCTGCATTCTGTTTGGATTAAATAATCACTGTCTATAACAACGACAGACTACTAATATAATGGGATGAGAGTGACACAGTCGGCAGAAAACCAGGTTGTGTCTTGCCAAGATGTCAGGCAAGTTTTCGGATAATTAGTTGGAATATGTTGTCTCACAACTACAAGTTGGTTTACACTAAACTTTTATACTGTACATGTCTGCTTTTAAACAGCTCAGAGTCTCATTGTTCAATAGCCTGAATGGCCCTTTAGCCGTAACTTTCTTCAGTTTTAGCTAACCTCTGTCTATAAACAAAAGTCTCTGATATATAACAAATTTTCTTATATAACTCTTCATAGTCAGACATAATGCTATGAGGGGAGGGAGGGGGGGGGGGGGCTAATAAATATATTGCCTGAATATTGGGTGGGCCATAAAAAATGTTTGGGAAATATATGAGGGGTCATGAAAAATTTTGGGTGAGCAGAAAAATATCTTCCGGCCCCCTACCCAGCATTAATAATGACTGGTCCCTAAGATTTAATATCAAAACTACTGTGATAATGCAGCTAAACAATGCGTACCAATGTCATTAACGGCTATAATATTCAAATACATTAAACAACATATTGACACCTGGGATTCTTCTGATTTAAATAATATTTTGTATGATGGTAACTGTCTATACAATTGTATCGAATGTTCTGTTAAAAAAGACTATAGTTGTTGACTGATGTTCCTGCTATGGTATCAATAAATGGGCAAACATAATTAAACCTATAGTTGGGAATCGTTAATTGGTGAATTATTTGTGACAGATAACAACGGGCCTTATTTCTCCTTAAAAAATTCATTTACAAAGATATTTTTTGGAGGAGAAACAAATTGTAAGTGTTGCTTGTTAACTATTGATTGTAACACAGTTGCAGTGTTTTTAAAACATGTTGAACAATAGTTGTAGAATCTTTGATTCTCACTCAAAGCACATGCATGGCATGGCAAGTTATTCTGGAACACGTGTCTTGCTGACAGTTGATGGCCTGGAAAACGTAGTTATTTTTAAACTTATTTTGATTTTCCGCAACATTTAAATCATTGTCATCTCTATGCATTTTCTATAGAACTATTTAGTCCAAGTTTTGAAATGTCTGATAGCTCACTATCACTTTAATCATGTTGACTTGAATTTGTCCCCGAATTTTTCAAATTTGCGTCTTAGTGACACAGCTGTGCCTTTAAGCCGCGTTAGAAGCAGTACAATGAGCGGTTAGTCACATGCACGCTTAGCGTGCCTATTTGTTATTCTAAGGGGTTTGAGAAGCAATAATCCCTCAAAGGGGAAGGGTGCACATATTTAATGGAGCAGCTTGATGAACTTGTCCGGGTGCCGAGAATGCTCGCCTCCGTAAACCGCAGTCCTCGACAAGTCACATGAAGTAACAAATTTTTAATAAGAAAATACAATCGCATCTCTTGCGTGCACGGCTCAACACGATTCGACTATATTCAAGTGCTAATGTCATTATATCCCTATATATATATATATATATATATATATATATATATATATATATATATATATATATATATATAAATATATATATATATATGTAATCTGTCACTACCCTTAATTAGGTTTCTATTTAATCTATTACTTATCTAACAGGTCAAAGTGCTAATGTCATTATATCCCTATATATAATCTGTCAATACCCTTAATTAGGTTTCTATTTAATCCATTACTTATCTAACAGGTCAAACTTCCGTCAGTCTTCAAATATTGGCGGTGATCTAACGCCATATACACATGTGATTGTCTAGTGGTCTACCGGTTTGAGTATAGTAATTATATATGAAGCGACACCGTGAATTCCGTGAATTCAATGGCACTTTCGTAACTCTAATGTTATGTCTTTGTCGCACAGCAATTCAAATCGGTCATGAAGCATCCCTGATAATTTGGGATCAACACTGTCTCCGAAGGCAGCACGGAACAGAATTTGACAGTCACTAAACCCGGGAATACGAGAAGGCATGTAGAATTTTGTATGAAAAGATGAAATATGAGTAACTTTAACTTTCATGTCTCTCATAGCAATTCCAATATAAGCGTCATCTATATGGAACGGTTTTTATGTGTGCACGTATTTCAACAAACTTGGAAAGAGGTCGGTTGATAGCAGTGGCGGCGGAACATGTTTGAAAGTAGGGGGGCTGGGGGCGAAAACTACCGGTTAAACAGGCGTGGCCGTAGACTTTGACAATTGACAAGTCAAGGCGTAGCCCAAGCATTCTGGGAATGTCCTACAGCGTGTTCCCCCCAAATTTTTTTGAACTTTTGTGGTTCTAGAATGGTCTTCCCTGCATTTTAAGAGCACTTTTGAACAGAATATAAAATTTTTCTTGTGTTTGGAAAGTAGATTCTTTCTTTTCAAAAACGACAAAAAGCAATCGAATACTGAAAAGTTTCCTCATGCAGGTTCTGATTTAAATAACATCTTGTTGCCATGCCTAACGTCTATGTGTGTTTATTTGATTTGTTTGCATCTTTTATGAAAGAAATGAGGTGATCGTACTCTGCTTCGCCTATTTCTTGTTCCCAGGCTCTATCTCTCTAATTTTATTGTCCATGGAATTTCATGGGATCTGTGAAGTTAGTTTAACTTAGAACCTTGTTGACTTCCGGTCGGTTAATCGTTCCCAGTGCCCTCGGCCGACGTTGCTACGCAACGAGAACTACGTTGTCAGAACGTTTTGCTTTCTTTTTGGCGAACAGTTATAGTAGGAGCAAACGAACAATTTATTTACCTTTTTCGTACCGTTTTTGTGTACAGCTGGGTTCCTAGAGAGTACAGACATAAGTTATCACTCACCTTTATTGTTTCCTATTTGTTTTTTGTATTTTAAGTCAAACCAAACGGTCGTTATTACAATTTGTTAATGTAATTATTTGATATAGTTTCACCACATTACCTGAGGTTTATTAAATCACGTTTAAAAACACTTCAGTCTCGTGTGGTTGACACTTGCGAACTCCGGCTCTACGTTTCCCCGAGACAACGGAGCTGGGAACGCGACAGTGAAAGTCTGTACTGCTTATTCGAGGAGCCATTGGAGAAAGAAAGGTACGATATTTTAATTGTTCGTTCAGCAATATATGTCAAGCCTTTAATTAATTTGATGTTGTAATGAATTCGGGGAGCGATAAATCGACAATTGGAGATCCTAAGGAGCCTAGCTCTGCCAGTCTAGTGGTATCTACTAATACTAAAACTATGGAGACGTCTGTAAACCCGCCGGTTCATGGACAGGAGGAAGAAACTCAGCCAGTTTCTTCAAACAAAGAAACACTAGACGACGAGAAGCGACAGCGAACCTTGTCACAAAAGGCAATCCAGAATGCTATCCAGACCAAAGATGTTGAGCTCAACGCAGAAGAAAAAGCGCTAAAAATTGCTTCAGACACCGTTTACACTGCATTAAAGAGGAGAGTCTCTGTTAAAGAAATTCAAACTGTCTTAATTCCATTGCAAGAAGCTTACATGAAGTACAGAGAAACATTGAACGAAGTGGAGAGTCTTTACAAACAAGATAAATGGGGCGAGTTCACCGAACAGGCGCAGCTAACCACCGAATCTAGTCATGTGACATTGCATTACGCCCATACTGCTATTAAGAATGCAACAGAGAGGCAACATGATATAATTCAAGAAACAAAATCACTATGTTCTAGACATACACGTCACACCTCATCATCGCACACCTCCACATCTTCTAATAGAGCGAGGAGAATGGCCTTGGTTGAAGCCGCAGCAGCAAAACAACAAGCCGAGTTTGACCGAATAATAGCAGAAAAGGAGAATGAAAGAAGGCAATTTGAAGCCGAGGAAAAATTCCGTCTCGAACGCATACGCGGACAACATGAACGTGATATGGCCATCCTAGCAGCAGAAAGAGCGACAGCGGTTGCAGATGCCAAACTACGAGCCATAGATCAGTCAATTATCGAAGAAGAGAATCTTTCTGCGCTAAGAGAGGAGGATGAACCAGAAGATGCCAGGTCGCGCACCCAAACTTGGATCAACACTCAGGGCCAGTTTAAACAGCATCCCACCACAATACGGAATGGAGCCGGTGAGAATACAACATCACCAATTTACATGGCAGACAGGAGAAACACCACTGTTCCATCCGTGGGTCATGACATAATCCACACAGAAACTCAAGATAATATTGGTATTGGAACCTTCAAGCCATTGACCCCAAAAGGATTTGCCGGAAACCAACCTATCTACAAACCACCAACACCGATACCAGCAGTAGTCGCCACGAACCAATGCATGGAAGGAATCGCAGAGACAAACCAACAATTAGTAGCAAGCCTGGCAAGGCAGAATCTTCCTAAGTGCCATCCTGATGTATTCGACGGGGATGCCACCTTGTTCCACCCTTGGAAAAACACTTTCAAGGCGATGATCCAAGACAAATTTAAACCCTTCGCAAGAGATTGCCTACCTACGTACCTACACAAAGGGAAAAGTTCAAGAATTAGTCGACAACTTCAGAAAAAGACAACAAGATGATTCTACACTCACTCTACAGGAACTCTGGACCGAACTTGAAAGAAGGTATGGTAACACCGCTGTTATAACTAATGCCCTACTTGAAAAGTTACGAGAGTCAGCGAAGTTCAGTGGAAGGGACAAAGTAAAACTTCAAAAATTTGCGGATGTCTGTAGTGACGTAGATAACCAAATGACGCGCCTCTCAGGACTTGCTTGTCTCAATTATGCGAATGCCATTCGTCCCATAGTGGATAACTTGCCGAATTTTCTCAGGTTCAAGTGGGAGAAAGAAGTTGTTAACTACGCAGAAGAAAACAACGATGCTTATCCTGGATTCCACAAGTTTGCAACAATGATCCAAAAACAAGCAAGATTTAGAAATCATCCAAATGTCTTGGCTGGTGAATCATCCAACCACGGGAACACGCTAAAGAAAAATGAAAGGAAATGGAACCCTGAAACCACTAACAAATTCGAAGTAGAGCGCAAAAGAGTATTGAAGTCGGAAACTAGAAGCCTGGATAATGAAGATAGAGAAAGAAAGGATCACGAGAAGGGAAAATACTGCTTGTTCCACGAGCGGAAGGGACACGAACTGAATGAATGCAAGGCCTTTGGCGAGAAGAGCTTGGAAGAAAGAACGGAGTGGATAAAGAAAGCAGGCCTTTGTTTCCGCTGCCTGGTCGCGAAGCATCGAGCGAATCAGTGCAGAGCGAGCGTGAAATGTAGCAAATGCAACAGCAGTCGGCACCCAACAATACTGCACAAAGAAATGGAGGTAAGAAAGGAGGAAGAAGAAGTAAAAGAAGAAGATCACTCTGATCAGGGAGAGGAGCTGCGACCGCGTTGTACCTCAGTTTGCCAAGGGAAGACCGGAGGACTGTCTTGCAGCAAAATAGTGCTTGTGGATGTCTTTGCCGAAGACAAACCAAACAAGGTCCGTCGTGTGTATGCAATAATGGACGACCAGAGCAACGCTTCAATGATAACTCCAAGCCTCGCAGAACAACTGGAAGTAGACGGCCCCACAGAAAGGTACCAGCTCTCCACTTGCAGCAGTACCAAAGAAATAAAGTACGGTCGCCGAATATCTGGATTGGTCGTGAGGTCATTGAATGGTAGAATCGTCAAGTTACCGAAGTTAATCGAGTGCGATCACATTCCACAAGATAAGTGCGAGATACCGACGCCGACTATGACTGGACAACATCCCCACCTCCAGGAAATTACCGATGAGATTCCACCTTTAGACCAGGATGCAAAGATTGAGATCCTCATCGGAAGAGATGCACCGGAATTGTTGAAAGTACGAGCATTCAAAAATGGCCCAAAGGGAGCGCCATGGGCTCAGAAACTCATCCTGGGTTGGACAGTATCTGGCCAAATGTGTCTGGATCGAGTTGGAGGGCCAGTCCACATCTCAGCGCGTCGTACAGCGGTGGAGACTACGCATGACAAACTACCTGTGCCTCTGGAACCAGAATTAGAATGCAAGAAAGAACACTCCTCTACCTTAAGAGGCCTTCCAGAATTTAAAACCATTCCTTGCCCGAACTATTTCAAAGTTAAAGAGAAATATAGCGAGTGTTCTGCAAGAGAAGAGATAACAAATGACGTCTACCACACAACCCCAGAAGACAATGAAGCCAGTACATCATGGGAGGACCGTCGCTTCCTCGAAATTATGGAAAAAGGGATTCACAAGAATGAATCCGGCAATTGGGAGATGCCATTACCCTTTCGCGCCAAGAACGTGGTCATGCCAGACAATCGGAAGCAAGCCCTCAACCGTCTTCATGGTCTACTACGTTCTTTAAAAAAGAAACCACAGATGGAGCAAGACTACTTCGAGTTTTTGGCTAAAGTCTTCGAGCGCGGACACGCCGTCCCAGTTCCCTACGATGCATTGTCGGAGAGTCATGATTTAAGAAAGACGGGAGAGCAAACGGAAGAAGTCCGTCCTGGCAGAGTATGGTATCTTCCCCATTTTGGGGTTTATCACCCCAAAAAACCAGACCAGATTCGTGTGGTGTTTGACTCTTCCTGTGAGTACAAGGGCGTATCTTTAAACAAACAACTATTGGCTGGCCCAGACCTTATGAATAGCCTACTTGGTGTCCTGATGCGCTTCAGACAAGAGAACGTCGGTGTAATGTGCGACGTGGAACAAATGTTTCACTCCTTTCATGTCGACCCAAAGCACAGGGACTTCTTACGTTTCCTATGGTTCAAGAACAACGATCCTTCGCAGGAAATAGTAGAGTACAGAATGACCGTTCATCTTTTTGGTAACGGTCCCAGCCCGGCGGTGGCTACCTTTGGAATGCGAAAAACAGCAGACGACGGCGAGGAGAGGTATGGCACCGATGTCAAGAAGTTTATCTGCAAGAATTTCTACGTCGACGATGGGCTGACATCCCGATCCACAGACAAAGATGTAATTGATTTGGTAAAAGGAGCACAGGCCACACTGGCCACGGCCAATTTACGCCTACACAAGGTAGCGTCAAATTCAGTCACCGTGATGGAAGCTCTCCCAGCTAAAGATCGAGCAAAGAACATCCGAGACCTCGACCTGCGACAAGACATTCTCCCAGCCCAACGCTCTCTAGGTGTACAATGGAACTTGCACGAAGACACTTTCACCTTCAACGTCTCTCTACAAGAGAAACCATTTACACGTAGAGGAGTTCTCTCTGTGGTAAACTCGGTGTATGATCCTCTAGGACTAGCAGCTCCGGTCATCCTAGTTGGAAAGCTATTGTTACAGCAACTCGTTATCCTTGGAAAGGAAAAGCAGCATGACGATCCTCTTGGTTGGGATGACCCTCTTCCTGATAATTTGATGCACAAGTGGCAGTGCTGGAGGAACGAGCTTGTAGACCTGGAGAACGTCTCAGTACGTCGATGTTACCACCCAAAGAGTTTTGGTACTGTCGTGCGAACCGAAGTTTACGCATTCTCGGACGCTAGTAAAGACGCCATCGGAACGGCTATTTACTTCAGACAAGCTGATGAAGAGGGAGTGGTGAGTGTGTCTCTTGCCTTCGGCCAAGCAAAAGTGGCACCAATCCAACCAACAAGTATCCCCCGCCTCGAGCTATGTGCAGCAGTGTTGTCAACGCAAGCTGTGAAAAGGCTGCAGAAAGAACTCGAGTTAGAAATCCACGACGTAATTTTCTACACAGATTCTAAAGTGGTCCTGGGATATATTGAGAATGAAGCCCGAAGATTCCACGTATACGTCGCAAATCGAGTACAGTTGATTCGAGACGTCTCGGAACCGCGCCAATGGAGATACATCAACACTTCGAAGAATCCAGCCGACATAGCCACTTGTGGCATTACAGCTAAAAGCACTGATGGAATCAGAGTGGCTGATTGGACCCTCATTTTTGAAGCAAACTTCGTTGAGTCCCCCGTCTGCCGATGATCACGGGATTGGTATCGATGAGAATGATCCGGAAGTCAAGAAACAAATTAACGTCCGCGTCACAAATTCCAAGAAAATTCCTGAACTGGGATCAAAAAGATTTGATCGGTTTTCTGACTGGTCTACTCTTCAACGCGCTGTGGCAAACGTCGTCATGAGAGCAAAACGTTGCACGATTAAGTCTGATCTACGAGTCCAACGAGATAATCGACCAACTAACGGCAAAAATCAACGTTTACCTACAGGAGCGGAAGTTAAACAAGCTACGACAGCAATCATTAGGGCCGTGCAAAGAGAAAGTTTTGTAGCCGAGATCAACGTCTTGGAGAAAAGAAGCAATGACAAGCCCGAAAGCCGTTGCCTTCTGGAAAAAAGAAGAAAAGTACTTCGAAGATCAAGTCTCTATCGCTTGGACCCCTTTATCGATGAAGACGGAATTCTCAGGGTCGGCGGACGTCTTCAACGGTCAGATTTGTCGTTTGAAGAGAAGCATCCAATACTCTTACCCAAGAAACACCATGTGTCGGAGATGGTAATTCGGCATTACCATAAGAAGATTTATCATCAAGGTCGCCAAATCACTCATGGGGCACTTCGCCAAACTGGTTACTGGGTTATTGGTGGCCATGGAATGGTGGCCAAGATCTTGGGTCTTTGTGTGACCTGTAGAAAGCTGAGAGGAAGAACACTCACACAGCACATGTCCGACCTACCGACCGACCGCATGGAGACCAGCGCGCCATTTACAAACGTCGGTCTAGACGTGTTTGGTCCGTGGACAGTACGAACAAGAAAACTAAGAGGTGGTGCAGTCAATGCAAAACGCTGGGGGCTCGTGTTTACATGTCTTAGTAGCCGGGCAATCCACATCGAAGTACTGCAGTCCATGGACGCTAGTGCATTCATCTGTGCTCTACGCCGCTTCTTTGCGATTCGTGGTCCGGCAGCCAGACTTAGATGCGATTGCGGCACAAACTTCATTGGAGGGAAATCGGAACTCAATGATGCGCTCATGGAGTTGGATCAAGAGAAAGTAGAGAGATACGTAATGGAACAAGGATGTGAGTGGGTATTCAATCCGCCACATGCCTCCCATTTTGGTGGTGCGTGGGAGCGACAGATAGGAACAATCCGCCGCGTCTTGAATGCGATGTTGTTGGGCATCGGAAGCTCCCAACTCGACGACGAATTATTGGCTACTCTCTTGGCAGAAGTAACAGGTATTGTGAACAGCCGTCCCATCGCTACCATTACATCGGACATTGACGAGCCAAACCCTCTAACACCAGCCATGTTACTTACAATGAAGAAGCGTCCACTCGCTCCCCCACCAGGCAAATTCGTCGCCCAAGATCTGTATGCTCGTCGGCGTTGGCGTGGAGCTCAATACCTCGCTGATCAATTTTGGCTTCGTTGGAGACGGGAATACTTACAGAACCTGCAAGCTAGACCGAAATGGTGCGAGAAGAATCGGAACCTCACCGTTGGAGACGTTGTCATTGTAAAGGACAAAGACGTTTCCCGAAATGACTGGCCTATGGGAAGAGTCGTAGAGTCTATAGAAAGCGAAGATGGAAAGGTCAGGAAAGCCAAGGTTATAGTTGTTAAAGATGGAAAGAAGAAAACAGTCTTCCGTCCCATTACTGAGTTCATCCTACTACTATCAAGCGAAGCCTGAATTAAAAGACAAGGATGATATCCTTGGGCGAGGAGTGTGAAGTTAGTTTAACTTAGAACCTTGTTGACTTCCGGTCGGTTAATCGTTCCCAGTGCCCTCGGCCGACGTTGCTACGCAACGAGAACTACGTTGTCAGAACGTTTTGCTTTCTTTTTGGCGAACAGTTATAGTAGGAGCAAACGAACAATTTATTTACCTTTTTCGTACCGTTTTTGTGTACAGCTGGGTTCCTAGAGAGTATAGACATAAGTTATCACTCACCTTTATTGTTTCCTATTTGTTTTTTGTATTTTAAGTCAAACCAAACGGTGGTTATTACAATTTGTTAATGTAATTATTTGATATAGTTTCACCGCATTACCTGAGGTTTATTAAATCACGTTTAAAAACACTTCAGTCTCGTGTGGTTGACACTTGCGAACTCCGGCTCTACGTTTCCCCGAGACAACGGAGCTGGGAACGCGACAGGATCTCTTGGGATTTCATGGGATTTAAGTGGATACACCAATACTGGGCAGAAGACGCTTAACCAATGATTGAAGCAAATTGACCGTAACCTTATATATCAGTGTTTACAACAGGTAAGTTCAGTTTTTGAGTAGTTGACAGGTCACAGAAGTCAGAACTCAGAAGTATCTGTGTATCATTGTACTGTGTATGTGGGTGTGTGCTGGGTAGGGGAGGGGGAGGGGGGCTTAGCCCCGTGGTTCTGCCGCCCTTGGTTGATAGGATAAAGAAGGCTCCAAAATGATATGACGGGTAAACATCCTCGTCAAAGTATTTCCTACCAATGCTCCATTTGTGTCCCACGCGTCTTTTAATACTTTCGGGGGACAAAACCTATAGTGCTGGATTCGGCAGATTCAAGCGATCATGTCGATATAAAATTTATTTAAATCGGGCGAACAGAAAATATTTAAACATGTTTTGAAACACATGTCTCCCAATGTAATACGACACCCAAACAGGTAATATATTCATATTTGTGGCGTTATTCGCTACTTATTACTTGCGTTTTGTAGTTGTTGGACTAAGCAGCAAGCCGTTAGCGAAAACACTATTTCGAATTTTCCTCGGATGCCGGAGCTGGAAATTTTCTGCCGGAGCCGGAGTTTTTTTTGCCGGAGCCGGAGTTTTTTTTGCCGGAGCCGGAGTTTTTTTTGCCGGAGCCGGAGTTTTTTTGGCCGGAGCCGGAGGTGAAAAAACCGGAGTTTGCACAGCACTAACTTGAAGTCAACGAACGGTTGATAGTCGTTCACCATACCGATGGCTGGCTTTGCTGTTGGACTATTATCTGAATCGTTTTTCCTGAAGCGAGACACATTATAAACTGGAAAACATAAAAGGAAGCTAACGAATAGAACACCAATTAATAACACCAACTTGCGAAATCGTTTTGAATTTTGTCGTAAGCGACATGTGCTAAGTATTTGTTTATGAACCTCTTCGACGCCCTGGAAGAATGTCGACAACGATGCATCTTTCAGACGAGAAACAGTGTGAATAAATTTTCCACGTTTGACTTTGTTCAGTTTTCTAGTCATGTATTGCGCATGCGCGTAATTTGCGAATTTTTTATTTTTTATCTACTGCGCATGTGCGAGTAGATACTATGCGTGTTAAGTTAACAAAAGAATGCCTTCGGAGCCAATCAAAACACAGAATTAGTATTCCTCGTTCCATGGAAAATTATCCTCAAGTGCATGGCCAACAACCCAAATGATATCGCTCATATGTTTAACAATTATTTCGCATCAGTGTTTAACCAGGATACAGACATGGATCCAACACCATCAAACTACGACTACACTAATACTACCTCTCAAGGCACCTCTAACACGCCGTTACAAACCATCAACGAATTAACTTTGTCGGAAACTGATGTTCTTATCGCGCTGAAATCCTTAGATCCAGATAAAGCAATAGGACCGGATGAAATCCCTGGCCGAATTCTCACTGCAACAGCTTACCAGATTGCCCCATCACTCTGCTGCCTATTGAACAAATCTCTCCGTACTGGTATAATTCCAGACGAGTGGAAACTGGCCAACATTGTTCCAGTACACAAAAGAGGACCAAAACAACAAATAGAAGACTATAGGCCTATTTCCCTCCTTTGCATTGTTTCAAAATTGTTGGAACGTTGTGTACTCAACCATATTAGAGACTTCTTGAAAAACACCATCAATGAATGTCAGCACGGCTTTGTTCCAGGAAAATCCTGTGCAACTCAACTCATCCAAATTCTAGATGCAATTGGAAGTGATCTCGACCAAGGAAAACAGATCGATGTTATTTACCTTGACATGTCCAAAGCATTCGATAAAGTAAGTCATAAAAAAGTCATTGACAAACTTTATTGCTTTGGATTCCGCGGCAGCCTGCTCTCTTGGTTTCAGTCGTACCTCACAGACCGTCGGCAGCAAGTCACAGTACTTGGTGAAACTTCTTCTCCTCTACCTGTAACTTCTGGTGTGCCTCAAGGATCGATCCTCGGACCATTGCTATTCCTTCTTTACGTCAACGATCTTCCCTACGCCGTATTATCGTCCACAATGGCGACCTTCGCCGATGATACAAAACTATTCAAGCGCATATCTACTGAAGCAGACAACACTCTTCTGTAACAGGACCTGAATAACATCAATGAATGGTCACTATCTTCAAACCTTGCTTTTAACCAAACAAAATGCAAAGTTCAGACCATAACAAGAAAGAAGAAACGCGTCATGATTCCATACTCCATGGACAATATCGAACTGAAACACTGTTCATGTGAACAGAATGAATGAACCTGTTTCTTCCACAATAAGTCAGAGGAAATCCATACTCCAAGGTCTCGTTCATGTGAACGAGACCTTGGAGTATGGATTTCCTCTGACTTATTGTGGAAGAAACAGGTTCATTCACAAACAGTTAAGGCCAACAAGATCCTGGGGTACGCTAGAAGAACCACAAAAACCATTAACGCCATCAACACCAGACGTACCATCTATCTGGCAATTGTCCGTTGCCACCTTGGATACGCGTCTCAGGTTTGGAGCCCACAAACAATTGAGCTGATAAAAAATCTCGAACGAGTTCAACGACGCGCAACAAAATATATTCTTAATCTACCTTTCCAATGTGAAATTACTTACGAGAACAGACTAATCGAAACAAACCTACTTCCTCTAACCTGCTGGCACGAATATCCGGACATGGTATTCTTTTTCAAAATAATCAATCAATATATTTCATTTGACAAAACTACAATTCCTGAAAAATGCAAACCTACCAACATATCTACAAGATCTCAGATTAAAACAGATGGCAGCGCTTTCAAACAGTGATCATATAGAACATCGACGTACGGTAAATCATACCTAATAATAGCTCCAAGAATACGGAACATGCTGCCTCAAGAAATAACCCGGACTACCAATCTTTCAAATTTCAAAAACAAACTAAAAGAATACTACCACTCTGCTATTCTCTCTATATACCATTCTGAAGACCCACGCACCTGGAAATCAATTTGTATTAAATGTAACTCCGTCCGTAGTCTATGTGTTTCCCCTACTTGTTGTTTTTAGACCTTCAGCTAGCTTCATCTTAAACGTTTTTACTTGTTATGTCTATATCATATAATTATATTTATATCACATATTATTTAATGTAAATAGTAGACAATCAGGACCCGCAGTAACCGGCCAAAGCTGTTGCGGTGTTCCTATCCGTGTATTTACTTAGTCAAGGTAAAGTTAAATAAAATAAAATAAAATAAAAATAAAATAAAATAGAATAAAACGATTGACTCACAACAAATTACCGAAGCCAAAATAACTACTGTACACCAAGTATTTCACTCAAGTCATAAGCAATGACAGCAATGGAGTGAGATACAGATTCATTACAGTCTGGAAAGTTGTTTTTTTCGTACGCCGGACGGTAATTAACAAGCATGCGGTTGTACGCGAATTAGAGTCCTGGCGATTGTATGCCAGTCCAAACACCGGACATGTCCGGCGTACAGCGTCTAGATCCCAGACTAGGTTACAAATTTAGTAAGTATTTTAAATATGAATCGTAGTCAATTGTTAATTGTGATGTACGAGACGTTGTTGGAATTTTTTGAAAGCAAATTAATGGTCGTTGCATGGACGATTTCATATTCAGACGAGGCAATTTATATGGTCAACATGTCTGATCGAGCTTCGTAAACTGACAAGACTGTACGTTGCCGAACAGAAATGGATGTAGCTTTATGGTCAAGCGACAATGTGCAAAACCTATGGTACTCCACAAGCGAAATATTGTATTAAATAGCAGTCAAATGTCAGTGACAGGCTATGTTGAGAGTGTGAACTGGCATTCTTATAAAGTCTATATACAGTATTAATGGAGTAAAATTGTATGCTGCAGTTGTCAATGTCATGCAAAATCTGTGTCATGAATGTGCAAACAATTTATTCTACCTTTTACTGCATGTATGCATATGTCTTGAAGAACAATTAATGTATGGTTGCTCTTATAATTTTGATGACATTGCTGGACATCTTTTTCATTCTTGTTCATTCACTATTAAATATTACAGCAGTAATACTCGAGATGCTTGTTATCTCAAGCTATTTCCTTTACCTTCTAACTAGATTGCATTATCGTTTGACAAATTGTTGTAATGAAGATATTTAAGTACTGTGTTAGTCAATTAAGTAAAATTTTGTGAATTGTTAGTTAACTACTTAAACTTAAAGCTTTACTAGCTACCATACTTAATTATGACTATAATTTATAGTCCAATTGGGCTTTACTCTGGTCCTCCCATGCACCACTGACGACCAGAGTAAAGCCCAATTGGATTGAGTAATTAGTATTTGATTGGGTGACCACCTGTCCAGGCTTGGAACTCATAAGAGTAGAGTTGTTTAACCAGTCTCAGCTGAGCTGACTGAGATGACTAGCCTCAGCTGAGCTGAGCTGGCCTCAGGTGAGCCGGGCTGGGCTGAGCTGAACTGAACTGAGCTGACTGGCCTTAGCTGAGCTGAGCTCGTCTCAGGTGAGCCGAGCTCGTCTCAGGTGAGTCGAGTTGGTCTCAGGTGAGCCGGGTCTCAGTTGAGCTGAGCTGAGCTGAGCTGAGCTGGTCTCAGTTGAGCTGAGCTGGTCTGAGCTTTGCTGAGCTGAGCCTTGATGACTTTACTCTGGGTTCTTCTTTTTTTAAAGTTAAAACACAGCATGGCCTGTGAGCATAGACAATTTTGTCAAAAATCTTGTTCAACTCTAGATCGATTGAAAACAAGGTTGTTACAAGTAAACAATTCCATCAAATTTGTCACAAATAGGTATTAACGCAGTTATCGCAGTAGATACATGCACGCCTGGGCGTGCCTCTCTTTGATCAGGTCAACAATAAATCAAAAAGGAGTGAGAAACATCGAAACCCTGAAATCCAGTTCCATTGGCGCGTTTCTTCGTTTATTTTTTACCTTATTACTTTACATACCTACAATATATTATTTTTTTAAGTGATTTACGGTTTTATTTTGTATAATTTTGATCCTGGTCGGGAATATACAGTTTGTATTATCCTTTTTTTCTCTTATTGAATTAATGATGTACTATAGTTTTGCGTATTATTACTTTTATGAATATATATACAGTATATATATATATATATATATATATATATACTATTTACAGGATGAGTGGCCGTTCTGTATCGGGGTATACAGACACGAGGCGAAGCGATACAGGTCGGACACGAATACTGTAAGTGACTTCTAAAACGATCCGATTTGGTAAGTTCATTGGCGCAGTAATTTTTCTAAAAAACGTCTAAGTGGAGAAAATCAAAGCTAAAGTTTATGTAAATCAAGAGGAATCTGTATCACATATACAGACATTCATTAAACATGATTTTCTTTGTGTTTTCCTCATGAATTATATATATATATATATATATATATATATATATAAACCAGATAAACCAGATTTTGTTGCGTATAGCTCGAAGAGTGCTCAACACTTTTTGGTAGAGCAGATATTTATTTGTTAAAACTGAATATACATATTGCTACTTCAAGTTTCATGCCCGTAGGGAATCTTCAGGCAAAAGTGGAAGATTTTAAGATTTGGAAGATTTTGCCTGAGGATTGCCTACGGGCATGAAACTTGAAGTAGCAATGTATATTCAGTTTCAGGCACGTAGCCAGGATTTTGAAAGGGGGGGAGCTGAAATCAGAAAAAAATTTAGGGGGGTCCGGGGGCATGCTCCCCCGGGAAATTTTGAAATCGAGAGTCGCTGAAATGCCATTTCCTTGCTTTTGGAGGAAGATTTTACAGACTCTAAAGGTAAAAAAACGTCATATGAAATACTCAAAACACGCAAACGTCACATAGATACTCAAAATGCATACACTCAGTAGATTGAATACACTGTTTACAGTTTATTTCCTGACACAGTTCATATTGCATCAGTTTTGTAGTTACATGTCTGTCGTTTTATATCAAAAGGGGGGGGGGGGGGCCGCGGCTCCCACGGCTTCCCCCCTGGCTACGTCCCTGTTCAGTTTTATATATATATATATATATATATATATATATATATATATATATATATATATATATATATTCAAACAAACAAAGTGTTGTTCGCGAAATGTCGAAAAGTTTCTCAATACCGTAAAGATAGAGCGAAAATACAATAAGTGGGTTTACCTCAAATCTTGATTGTCGCACTGTCAGTTTCACGCTGGGCGATCTTCAGGCGGGTGAAGATTTTCGATTCGGCGCTGTCTTAAATAGGTTGAGATGCTTACGTCAATGCTAGTGGGTGTGTGGGTTGATGGCGCGCTTCTTGGTGTGTATATTGAGCACTTTTCGACATTTGAGCACTTTTCGACATTTCGCGAACAACACTTTGTTTGTTTGAATATAATTGCACCTGTATACAGCAGTTGTGCACTTTCGTTTGCGTATAAACCGTACCTTAAGTCAAGATGAGAAGATTTCGATTCGATTATTCGCTAAAGAACATTCCGATACCATCACAAGATGCTTATTTGAGAAACACGATAGAAAAAACTGAAAGTGTAATCAGGCGCATGAGATGGAAAGCCTACTTTTTCCTTTTTGGTGAACAAAACATACGTGAACACAATCCTTTCGAACTTCCTTCTAATAAAGCACCACCAACAATTATAGAAATGAAACCTTTCGAAGAAGACTTAATAAAATTAATAGAAAACATTAAATTTCGAAATATAAACAACCGCTTCCAACAGCATTTGGCAAATGATTTAAAGAAAATCATATCGTCATCTAACATGTTCATTTTCGCAGATAAAACTAGAAATACTTACGAAACAACACCAGACACATACAATAAGCTTCTGCACGATAACATCACAAAAACATATAAGCATGGATCAGAGAACACAGTAAAAGAAATTGATCAAGAACTGAAACATATCGCCATCAAACTTCGTATAAGTGACAAAATCGAACAAACTACAAAGC
This sequence comes from Corallium rubrum, assembly GCA_964035015.1. Taxonomy (NCBI): domain Eukaryota; kingdom Metazoa; phylum Cnidaria; class Anthozoa; order Scleralcyonacea; family Coralliidae; genus Corallium; species Corallium rubrum. Next base: position 31,953,963 of record OZ035998.1, read on the forward strand.
GCGAAGCTTTCATTTCACTCAAAGACCACAAGGAAAATTTCGAAAGCAACCCAACATGCCGATTGATAAACCCAGGAAAAAACGAATCAGGAAAACTTAATTAAACTATTCTTGACAAAATAAATTCAGATTTAAGACAAATCACACAGATAAACCAATGGAGAAGCACGCAAAAAGTAATTGAATGGTTTAAAAACATCCGCGAAAAAAACAAACACACTTTTATTTCATTTGATATTGTCGACTTTTACCCATCAATTTCGGAAGACCTTTTGGACCGAGCCCTATCATGGGCCGCAAATTTGACAAAAATATATAAACACACAAGACTTTTCCGTTGTTAAACACGCACGAAAATCACCACTTTTCAACCTTTTTTAGTACATTATTTTAGATGATTTTTGTAAGTATCTTCAAAATTGGAGGAATTACAGCGAATTTATATTATGTTATATTATGTTATATTATGTTATTATGTTATATTATGTTATATTAACTACTTATTGACCGAGCGTGAGGCCTGTACTAGTGAAATATCGGACCGATGTTTTTTTAGTACGGACCCAGACGAGCGCAGCGAGTTGAGGTCTGTGCAAAAAACAGAGGTCCGATATTAATCACTACCTGTAGTACAGACCGAACAGGCGAGGTCAATAAGTAGTTTATTATATGGCCATAAATGTTGTGAACGTTCTGTGAAAACTCGACCTATATCTTTCTTGCGAACTAAACGAAAATGGCAGACATTTTCCCATTTTTAAAGTACTTTCTGTTGAGCTAGAATCCTGAACTTTCTACCCCAAATAGTATTTTTCAATTGCTTTTGTTTTACATATTGCTCAAGATCGTACGTTAAGTAGTTGAATAAAAATTCATCTGAAATTCTAATACTTGTGAGAAGTAAATGTTATATTATTATTACGAACAATTTTACGAACGTTTTGGACATTTTAAAAACTTTCACAAAACGTGGAAACTCGAACTATACATCAAATGAAAGCTTATAAAATTTCTAACAACATACCTGCACGATATATTTCAAAAATGAGTAGTTCTGAAATTATAATCCATCTTCTTGCATATACTGACATGACTGCCATTTTGTTTATAAAACTTACGGTCCCGAACGGCAGATTCCGCTCTGAGCGGGCGGATACGGGAAATATCCGACCGCTTATGAACCAATCAAATTACAGGATTTCCGTGTTCCGACCATAGAGATCATATAAATACTAGAGGGGGCATCCTATCTTAATTTCAGCCAACCATGGGTAACCAATTGAACGCCGCCATCCTGGATTTTTTTAGAGGCAAACATTAGGCGCGTTGGTTGGCAAAGGACTGGGTCTAGTACGTTTGCCAACCAATTGACTGAAATATCATAGGTAATGGCGGCCCCCATGTGGTTACCAAATTTTCCCGCCAATGCCCCCTCTAGTATTTATATGATCTCTATGGTTCCGACCTCTCAGCGCTGCTGCCATATAATAATATGTTATATTATGTTATATTTTTCATTTATAGACCTTTCGCTCGGGGAACGAAGCCCGAGGGATATATCATCCCGAGGGGTAATATTTCATCGAATTCCCCGAGCGAAAGGTCTATAAATGATATATTATATCGAAACATATTAACCTTTCCAAAAAAAGCTTAAATAATGTTAATAAAGTTCGCTTAGCTTAACTTTTGTCCGCTTTTCATTGTCCGTTTCCATTCTGTTGTCGTCTCAAGGCTTCTGGATGCATTGTTTGTTGCTTTATTTGTATTCCCTGAATCCTTATTTTCTTGTAACCTAACAATCTTCTTGTCAACATCTGAATGTTCAGGCGAAACGTTTTCTTGTCTCGCCGAACTCCGCCATTGTTGACAGCTTCGTGATTCGTGCGTGATATTCACGCGTGGTACACGAACTCGAATACCCGGCCACAGCGGGTAATTCTACGATAAATTAACTGGTCACGTGGTACAAATCAAGCTCTCTGACTGGACAATTTACAGTTGAGATATAATATTTTGTTATATTATATTATGTTATATTATGTTATATTATATTATATTATATTATGTTATATAAAAAAAGAAACTGCTGTACTTTGGTCGCTTATGTCGCTCAAATGCAACATTAACATCGAAACAAATATTTACTTCTCGCCTTTTTTCATACCTCGCTGATCCGACAAAACAGCGCCTTGGATTTATTCCTGATATCATAAGAATATTAAGAAAACTCAATTTAATAAACTATTTATCCACCTACATTGAAGAATTGTCCTTCCCAGGAAAAACCACTTGGAAAAGAATAGTTTTTAATAAAATCATGAACTTTGAGATCGAAAAATGGAAAAATGGTGTGACACATAAGAAAGAACTTGATTTTTACATGAGAATTCATACCCACTTACAGCCATTATACATGTGGGAGATAGCTAGAAGAAATCCTCTACAAAAAGCTTCCATTGTTATTTTGGTTAATATTATATGTGGAAATGTACTCGAAATATTTAATTCCTGGACATATGGTGATACCATACGTTACTGCGTTTTTTGCAATTTTCAACATACATGTCCAATACCGTCAATCCGACTCCGACGGACAAATTTAATTTCCGATCGATCCGATGGACTACGGCTTTTCCGATAGGAAACTATTTGTCGGATGGTATAGTTGATGTGAGAGAAGAGGACTGGGGGAGAGAAGTCTTGGACGTTTTTCGTTGCTTCCGATGGATCCAACTGATCCGATGGACAAGGGTTTTTCCGATAGGAAAATATTTGTCGGATGGACATGCATTTCTCCAATTACAACTACAATGAGCAATATCACATATATATATACAATGCTCATTTCAATCCGTTCTTTAGAAACCTCACCATAAATAAAGCAATATCACATATATACAATGCTCATTTCAATTATAATTTGTCATGCTCCGTTCTTTAGAAACCTCGTCATAAATAAAGTAATATCACATATAAACAATGCTCATTTCAATTGTGATGTGTCGTGCTCCGTTCTTTAGAACCTCGTCATAGATAAAGCAAAATCACATATATACAATGCTCATTTCAATTATAATTTGTCGTGCTCCGTTCTTTAGAAACCTCGCCATAAATAAAGCAATATCACATACATACAATGCTCATTTGAATTATAATCTGTCGTGCTCCGTTCTTTACAAACCTCGTCATAAATAAAGTAAAATCACATATATACAATGCTCATTACTCGGGCTACTGTGGTAACCGAGTCTAGGTTTCGCGATTATTGTCACTGATCTCAAATAATATACTCATTATACTGGATAGAGCATCTATTGTTTCGCGCGTGGCAAAAATTGAAGTCGGAAGTGAGGCTAAAAATCTCGCGGCCACCATATCCGGTGGGACCCACAATATTGCTGAATCATAGTTTTCGCCTCTGGTTTTCGCTTTAAATGATTGGGTTTTTAACGAAAACCAGCTAAATTTTTGTAACATGTATCTGTCGCTATGGGAGAACTTAAAAGTGGCTGTATGAAAACCAAGTGGGTCCCACTTGAAATGGCCAGTCTATTATTTGAGATCAGTGATTATTGTTTTTTGACGATATTGCCCAAGAGGCTTTGCGAAACTGCAGGCAGACGTCACAGCTCAAATGCTGATGTTTCATCATGGCGGATTTTCATACAGGAGTAGCATTTCGATCGAGTAGTTCAAAGTGAAGTGTTTTTGCCAGCTGCTTGCTTGGCATGGAAGTGTTTGAAGTCAGTTGTTCACAAAACGTTTTCGAGCCCCGCCGAAGCTGTCGCATCCAAGTGGCAACCGACATTGGGTCTGGAACTGGACTACAACCGACAACGATATACAGACTACAGTATATTTTTCTCATGGCTTTATAGCGGGTCTCTACATTCCATAAATATTTAATACCGCCGGTACAGAGTTAACGCTAACATTCTGGATCTTTATATTGGCCTTTCTAATGCCTTTGGTCGAGCAATTGCAATGCTCATAGGTTTTCTACATGGCTTCAGCAATACTACATGTAACAGTTGTCTGTACGTTGTTCAATGATCTTGGCTGATTGGTCTGAACTCAGGACCTGTTAAAACCTCATGAAAACTATTGCAAACAAAATCCAAGATGTGAGAACACAATTAAGGAACATTCATGAAGATGACAGACTTTGAGGAAACAGTTTGTTGGCATTGACAGTACAGTATCCTTATATTTTTTGCATTATTAATTATGTGCTTAATAGTTAATATTACTAAACGAGTTAAATATATTTGTTATGCTGAGTAGTAGGAAGCTTGTATACACATGTATTGTTTTATGTACCATTTGTGTTTTTACTGACTGTTCCTTGTCTTTGAGTTTGAGATCGGCAATGGACAGTTGTAGCTTTATTGATCCATTAGGATTTATAATGTAATTTTGTCACAAGTATTTTATCCATATTGTGATGTTCATTTTGATATAAATTTTGATGCATAAATTGAGTAAAAAGATATTCATCAGAAAAATAATTTTGAACCAGTCATGTTCCTCACATACAATTTATACATATCAGCCATTATAACATCAGCCACCAAGTGTGTGTTAGTATATGTTGATGGTACCAAACTCTATAGAGAAATTACAATGTCTGACATTCACCTACAGTACCAGTGCTGCAGAGTCAAAGAGCCTTCTCAACATGCTCTAAAGCAAAAACATGGAATCAGGATTCATGTTGTATGAAGATACAGTATTGCTAGACTGAAAGCCAGCCGCCAATCTCATCTCGTTCTCAAATGAGATGAGATTGGCAGCTGGCTTTCAGTCTACAGTATTGCATACCTATTGTATATTTGCTAGTGCATCTGTACCTGGCCTACATACATGTGAAGTTTGGACACCTCAAACAATAACTAAAATCAGTAAGGTCGAAAGACTACAATGCAGGGCAACTAAATATATTTTAAGTTTTTGAACTGGCTGGATGATTTATCATACAATCTGTCAAATGATCATCTGAAAACAGTTAATCTACTACTATACCATTATCATACTGGCATGTCTGAAAGATCTTATCTATTTTAAATGTTATACAGGTCACTAATATTCCTATTAATAGTTTTGTGCAACTCAATAATTCAGTCAGAATCACTAGAAACAGTTCAGTTTCTAAGTGCTGTACTATTGGAGTAGTCTAATCCACCTCAATTAATCGGTTTAAAACTCAACTTTTTAATCACTACATTAATGCTGTAATTATTAATTAATGTTTATGACATCAATAACTTTTTTTTTTGGAAATCAATGTTTAAAATGTTCTTCATCCCGACCTGTAACATACTCTCTTCTAAACCTTACTGCTACTGACCTTAATCACTTATATCTATTGTATTTGTTTACATGATTATCCTGAATTGTGAAATGGTCTAGAATTCCAGATAATCCTGAATAGTAAAGAAAATGAAACCCAACCCTGACCCCCACCTCCAAACCTGACCCCAAACCTAACAACAACCCCCAGTAACCCTAAACCTAACCACAACCCCCCTGGGAGAAAGTTCTGCCTCTAGACCCTGACCACAACACCCCTACTGTTTTTTGTTTTTTTTTGTTATATGCTTTTTAGTTCAACATCCTGCATGTGGGACAGAGAAGTCCCCTAGGCTTCAGGATAATCCTGAATTCTAGACACTTTAAATTGACAATTCAGGATAGATCTGATCTTCCTCGGCCCACTCCCACCTCTTTGCTCATGTGTTATAGAGACCTCTGCATTTTCCAGTAGCCCGAGTGCACACCTGACCCAGGTGTCTTGTTTTGAACATCATTTTAAGCGGCTATAGGTATTAAAATTGTAAGACAATTGAGCGAAGTAGTTATAATGATTCATTTATCAAAATATAAATCAAAATGATGCAAAATCTCAACTTTTAGCCGTGATTTTGCAGCTAAATTACATATCGTATTTTCGGGAGATGTGTTCCGCGAGTAGCTAGGACACTACATCATCGTTGACACTTCGGATAGCTACGAAATCCTACGATAAGCTTTTCGGATAAAGCGGGATTCGGGAAGTCTCAGGATTATTGATTTATTGCACATTCATCTGACTCTGAGTTTCAATAGGTTTCAGTATTCCAACGGTGGCTCCCGACGATACGAAATGTCCTGGCTACTTGCGGAACACATTCCACGTTGAACGTTTGGTGTTTCATCCCTTATATTTTTTCCTCTCCCTCCCCCCCTTTCCCCCCGTTTTTTCCTCATTTCCGGTAACCGTTTTCCGTATTTTTTTAAATCCCCTGCCACAGTCCCCCGCGCGTCTTTCGAGTCCGCTACAGTGCCCACGTGCTGCCAAGATGGGCTCCCTGTGTCTTATCTATATGATTGGTTCATTTTCGCCATGAGATTCGAAAGCTGAGCCCACAAATTCAGGAAAGCGGTTGCTTTTAGGAAACACTTGGTGTAGCATATTACAAACGCGACAGATTTGCGGAGAATTGTATTGCGTACTACAGCAGGCCATTCACTATTTGTTTATCTAATGTCTAACCTAGTATTAGAGGTCTTACAAAAAGGGCAGGGGTTAAAAAGGGCAGGGGTTGCAACCCCCCCCCCCAGTTGCGCCCAGATAATAAACGGCACAAACAAAGAACCGTTTATTACCACATTTCTTAATTATAAATTCAACGTGAAACCATGCATTGTCTAATCTAATATGCACCAATATCACCAAGTCCCTCCACTATAATTGACAATTGAGAAGCTATTTCATAAACTCGTATATCGTGTTTTACCAGGGGTTTCAAACACTCGAGAACAACAAAAATCACTCGGCCTATTACGCAAAACAAGTTAATAAAGATCTCATTTTAGTCCTGCTTTGTCTTTGATTACAAAAGATTCTTATTGTTTATGCCTCGGCTGACCGGAGCTGATTCGTCTGCTAGCCTAGGACCTTACCGATGCTTAAAGACTTGCATAAAATACATTTACAATGAAGATTTAGTTTAGTTTAGTTTATTTTAGCTACAAAAGCGTATTAAAGTTGATTGAAATCTTGTTTTGCGGTCCTGGAAAGATTTTCGTGACAGCCCTAAAATTTATGCAACCGACACTGTCAATTATATTAAATTTGACTTACTATAAATATAATTTAACCTGCAGGGTACTTTGTAATTCATTTTCGTTTCCTACCGCCATGATCTATTTATTATATATCGCTGAAGAATGAAACCGACAGGTTCATGTCTTCTCGCTTTTTTCAACTTCGCGCTTCTTGTCTTGATACTATATTTAGCTTCGCCATGGCCACTGCAAATGCAATGATCTGACGAGAAAATAAACCCGATATTGCATGTAAGACGCTGAAGCAGCGGAAGTTGCCAAGAACTATAGTAGTAATGCAAAAACGTTTGTTTTTATACAAATATAACAAAGTTTAGCACTGTCTTGCTGACAAAGATTTTCAACAATTTATTTGTACAAACAAAAATATCAAATTAAAATGCCTAAAACAAATCAAAGTCGAAATAAATACATATTTATGGTATACATTATTACAAATTTGGTACTAACTTAAATAACCACTTAGGGGCCGTTTACATGAATCCGGATTGAGTTTCAATCCGGATTGAACTCATTCCGCTTCAGATCAAATCCCTTTGTCTGTTTACATGAATCCGGATTGAGATTAGCTCATTCCGGATTGAGTTCAATCCCAGTTCTCATTCCGTTCCGGAATGAGAAAACGTGACAGAGAGGACTAGAACAAACAATGCATGCGTGTTTTCTAATATTTACGGATTTCAGATTTCATGCGGGTTTCAATCCAGAAATCCAATTCGCATGTGAAACACGGATTGACTTCGCTTTTCAATCCGGATTCAAACTCAATCCGGATTCATGTAAACGACCCCATAGAAGCTAAAAATGTCATGCAAGATGTGTGGTGTGCAGGACACATATTGAAATACATTATTATTGGTAACAGAATAACTAACAAGACGTGGTGGTAATATTTTTGTGACACATTGATTCAATCCTGCCATGAAGTAGCTTTGATGATTCAACATCTAAATTATGTCCAAATCCATAGAGTGCTAGAATTTGACAGTTAGTTTTTGTACGTATAAGTTTAGGCATGTTGGCACGGAGTTCTAATGAAAAGATTTTACTATTTGTAACATTAGAGTCCCTCATTGCAACGGCAACGTAAGTATCCTCTGTGTGAAATGGTTTTCTAACGTTAACTTGTTTGAACAGGATACTGTGTAGGTCGGTAGACAGTAGAATGAATGCGCCAGCACTAAATGGGGGCCACTTATCCTCGGGGTAGTACTTCCTACTTACAGTCCAATATGACGATCCACCTTGTTTGGTTTTGTATGACCTTGAGTGCAACAGCCGTAAAAACGAGATGGGAAGCCCTTTTTGACAAGATATTCAATTCGAATATAAACATCATCGTCCGTTTTAAGCGTATATTTTACGTTTAAAGTGAATGCCCATAGTTTTCCCATGTATAATTTGATGACATTGTTTATATAGATATCGTCAAGATCTCCTATCAACATGTCGTTGTATTTCTTGGCTTCTTCAGCGTTTCGCTTATCGTCGTCTGTCGCTGGACCAACTTTGCCAAGGGCAAACACATACATCCATTTGAGGTTCTTTAACTTTGGGTTATTTAGAGCTTTTAAATTTTCGCATGCTTTTGAGCTGCCCCACGTTTGTCGAATATTGTCTCGACGCTGGCGATGTTTGTCTCCTTTAGCGGCAGAAGTGATAAAGACGATGAGAAAAAAGTCTCGAGAGCCTTCAATGACTGGCGTGATCTCCGGGAACACAAACTTGAAGTCGACATATGGATAATAATCGTTGACTATGTCGATAGCCGTTTTTTTCGTTGCCGTTGGCTTCTTAGTAACAACAGTGGCTAAAGTTGACTTCGGGGTTAGCTTTCCGTAATGGTCATTGACAATGGTCGTTTTCTTTTTATTTGTTTCCTTTACTATTACAGCGGCTACGGTGGGTTTTGATTTTGGCTTCACTGACTTTTGATCCTGTTGTTTCGTGTTTTTCTTTGACGCCGTTTCAGATTTCAATAATGGAGCGAACAGTCTGTTGTCCGAAGTACAATCTCTTGATCGAACGATAACAAACACGAGCAAAACTTGTAGACAAATCAAAGTAGTTATTAAAAATTGAAGTTTCTTGGATCTCGTACGACAAAAAGCAAATATTGTCGCCGTTGCACTTCACCAGATCTTAACTTGGATGCATGGTTGGGCACTATGCCACAATTACTGAATGCAGATTAACTACAATCATTGACAAATTTAGTTGAAACGACTCGAGTGAATCATGCCATGTTAATTGCTAAGCCTATTTTTTGCAAAATTGCTATCCCCCCGTCCCCCCTTTTCGATGTTGTTCCTCTACACATTTAAATGTAATGGCAGGTGACTGAGTGCAAATTGCACACGTTTTCAGTTCCACAACATTGAAGTGGGGGGAAGGGGGACATTAAATCATTTCATATTAGCTTTGTTTCAAGAATTTTGTCAACGATTGTAGTTACTGACCAAGCGTGAGGTCTGTATACTAGTGAAATATCGGACCGATGTTGTTTTTGGTTCGGACCGAGACGAGCGCAGCGAGTCAGTTGAGGTTTGCGGTGCAAAAAACAGAGGTCCGATATTTCACTAGTACCGCAGACCGAACAAGCGAGGTCAATAAGTAGTTTATTATATGGTCATAAATGTTGTGAACGTTCTGTGAAAACTCGACCCATCTTTCTTGAAAAATAGCAGATATTTTCCCATTTTTAAAGTACTTTCCGCTCGGAGCTAGAATCCTGAACTCAAGATCGTACGTTAAGTAGTTGAATAAAAAATAATCTGAATTTCTAATACTTGTTAAGTTATATGTTATATATTAATGTTATATTATTAAATGTTATGTCTGTTTGTTCTTGTTAATTATACATTTTGTGTAATATAATGTCATTATTATCATGTATTAGGTTATTTTATTTTTATTTTGAGTGATGATTAGGTGTACTATCTAGTATGGGACCTCGTGTCCTTTTGTAGTTGCACCTGCCTCTTGGCAAATTTTTTAAAATAAAAAAAAAAATAAATAAATAAAATTATTACGAACAAGGTTACCAAAGTTTTGGGCATTTTAAAAACTTTCACAAAACGTGGAAACTCGAACTATACATCAAATGAAAGCTTATACAATTTCTAACAACATACTTGCACGATATATGTCAAAAATGAGTAATTCTGAAATTATAATCCATCTTGTTGCATATACTGACATGACTGCCATTTTGTTTATAAAACTATATGGTCCCGAACGGCAGATTCCGCTCTGAGCGGGCGGATACGGAAATATCGGACAGCTTATGAACCGCCGAATCAAATTACTGGATTTTCGTATTCGGACCTCTCAGAGCTGCTGCCATATAATAAAATATACTGGAAGTTGCTATCGCAAGGAAGTGCTGCCTATATATACGCTTGATATTTAATACCCGAAGAGACTCGACATATGTGAACGCTGTGTACATATGTGGAAGGAAATACGTCGGCTAGGCAATCGTGTTTTGTCCGTGTATTGCAAATTCATATTGTGTTTTCTATCGGAGAACTCAGAACTGGATTGTGTTTTGATTTTTTACTGTGACCAATGTGTTTAGACTTGATTGCAGCTTCGATAACACTTCAGTACCTTCACGTACTATATATAGCACTGTGATTTTGCAGTAGCCCGAGTGAACGCCTGACCAGGCGTCTTGTTTGAATTATAATTTGTCGTGCTCCGTTCTTTAGAAACCTCGTCATAAGTAAAGCACTATCACATATATACAATGCTCATTTCAATCCGTTCTTTAGAAACCTCGTCATAAATAATGCACCAGTCAATGTAAACCCCCGCCCACCCCAGGCCGCGGATAAGCGGGGACTTGGATTTTGAAACTGGAAAAAAGCGTTGCAGACCTCGCCCCTCGGGGACTTGCTGCAAAGAAAATCCACCGCTCAAGTTGTGGAAAAGAGTTTTATGCCACAATCGATTATGAAGTTCTCCCAGAACTCTATGCTCTATTTGTTTAGTCTTAAAGAAAGAAAATCAGGCAATTTTGTGAATATTTAATTCTACCAAAGAAACAAATTTTTCTTGAAGTACTGTTTACATATTTACATAACATGAGAACCAGTTGAAACCGCCATTATGGTAGAGCTTTCAGTCTTCTTTCTTCTGAGAGAGCCCCAATCCATCTGGAGAGCAACAAAACAGGCTTATGCACCGCACGTCAGTGACGTTTTATTTGTCAGTCGAAAACCAGAAAATTCTTTGCTATGCCCTGCTTATCCACGGCCTGGGGTGGGTGGGGGTTTACATTTACTGGTGCATAAAGCAATATCACATATATATACAATGCTCATTTCAATTATAATTTGTCGTGCTCCGTTCTTTAGAAACCTCGTCATAAATAAAGCAATATCACATATATACAATGCTCATTTCAATACGTTCTTTAGAAACCTCGTCATAAATAAAGTAATATCACATATAAACATGCCAGTGGCGGTTACAGGATTTTTCCAAGGGGGGTGACTATAAGGTGCTCAGTTGTTTCTTTCAGAATAATTAACAAGGGCGCGGGGGGGGGGGGGGGGGCAAAACAGGCAATACTTACTAGGGGGCAGGGTAAAGATGCGACAAACGGATCCAGGGGGGTCCGGGGGCATGGTCCCCCGGGAAAACTTTGAATTTTAGAGTCTCTGAAATAGCATTTCCTGCATTTTGAGGGGGATTTGAAAGAGTTTTGAAGGATATAAATTACCAAACAAAATACCCAAATATATGAATACACCATATGTCGTCATTGTCCTGGACTCATGGGGATATGTTTTATACGTTTATGTTCCAAAATTACTATGTATATTCAGATTTCAGATCAGAGATTGTATACAATACGTCTATATAATCGTGATTCTTACTGTTTTAAAATTGGGGTTTCAAACTTACAAGATATTAGCGTATCATGATGTCCAATCTTATTGCAAAGGAGAGCAGGCGCGGCGTGGCTCCAAAATAGGGGCCGGGAGATGACATTCTAAGGGCCCATTTTCGGGGGGGGGGGGGGGGCATGCTACCGGACAGAGAGACTACAAGTTCATATAACATAATTATGCAAACATCTTATATTCTTTTTTATTAACATTGAAATGTGATTGATGTACTGTATAATAAACGAGCAGGAGTGTTTTATCAGATATAAAGACACGCGGCGAAGCCGAGTGTTTTTATATCTGATAAAACACGAACTGCGAGTTTATTATACGGCTTCAAAAGCGAACCATTCGGTAAGTTGATTGGCGGAGTTAGTTTGAAAAATAACCTTGTCTAAGCCGAGAAAATCAAAGCTAAAGTTTATGTAAATCAGGAGAAATCTTTATCACATATAAAGATACGATACGGTCATGATTTTCTTTTGTGTTTTCCTCATGAATTATTAATGAGTTTTTGAAGTGTTTATAGTGGTCCAACTTATTTTCCAAGTTACCGCGTGTATGTTTTTAAGAAAACGTTAGTCGATAGACTCGAATCACTCGATAGTACTGTTAGTCAGTCGAATTAGTCAATTAGATAATCAATAATCTCTTTAACTCTTTTGATGTTGATGCTAATTTATCAACAATTTTATCTAGCGATAATTTACTCAAAATATCGCCCTCCACGCTCATTAACATCAAGCTGTCCAAATTTTCTTGGTTTAGGGAAGATCGCAGCCTTGTCTTGATCAGCTTCAGTTTTGAAAACGATCTTTCACATTCGACTTGTGTGATGGCCAATGTCAGTAGGAAATGATACACGGTGTATACCTCTGAGTAGGCTGTGCTATTCAGGCTATACTTGTGTAAAACTTTGTATGCACACGTGTAACATGACTTGCAGGTCTTTCCGTTTTCCTTGCGTCGAGACTCCGTTTACCTTCTTGACTACCGCCATCTTCTAATTCTTCTTGCGCACTGCCAACGATCTCGAATTCTTCTGGAAGAGACATGACAAGACTTGGGTAGGAATCCATAAAACTTTCAAGTTGCGTAAGCAGAAGTTCTCTGTTAATCCTGTCTCCAAGAAGTTCACAAATTTGCTTGTAGCGGACGGAGGAATGCCTGACTGTTTCAGCTCACTGAATCTTCTGGGATCAAAGCAAGCGAAATCTTTGTAGCACTTTTCATGATCGAGAAATCTTGCCTTCAGGTTTTGAACCACGCGATCCATTATTGCGTTGAAGGTGTTGATTCTGTAGGAATCTACTTCATCCAAAACCGCTTCGTCTTGACATTGCTCGCTAGGCATTTTTTTCTTCTTGCGTGCTCGTTTCTTTGGCAGAACAGCATATAGTCTATATACTAACGCAATTCAGTGGATTCACGCGAAACAGCCCGCGTAGATGCCGATTACCGACTGGGCTGCAATTACTCAGTTCGCGTCTTACGTTATAAGCCGTGTCTGATCATGTTTTTTTATCCAGGCCGGCAGCCGCGTATAATGCCTCTGACACTCTCGGACAATACAACATAACTACATAAGCAGCGAAACGGTAGGGCAAAGCAAGCCCAGGGCGCGATTTATATATTATAATTATAACTTAGGCTTGGTTTAGGCTTGGTTTAGACGTCGAAGTTCCGTCGCATTTAATTCGTCGCATTTAATGCGACCAATTTTATCCGACGGAAATGCAACGTCTAAACTGATTTTATTCGACGCGTCGCATTTAATTCGACGCTGTCGAATTATGCGACGAGCTGTGTCGCATAATTCGACGGAAATGCGACGTTGATTTAGACGTCGCATAAAATGCAGTCGAATAAAATGCATAAATTAGTATAATCGCTTTTTCTATCCTACAATATCCCTCAATACCCAACAATTTTACAGTTCGTGGGCCCCACGAAGATCATTTTCAACATGGCGTACTCGTTTGTATCGTCCAGAATGTTTTGTGACGGACGAAAACAATTAGTATGAAGTTGGGTGGCAATAAAGGGTTACTTGTTAAAGGCATTGGAGTTTTCGGCGGAAGAAAACTGTCGAACTAGCCGAAAGCAACACATTAATCGAGTTTTAAGAATGAGAGAGCTTTAAGCGAAAGCTTATACATTCCAATTCCACTAACGACAAACAGGCGACCAACGCCAAGGTTTAACGACGCATGTTGAAGCACAGAGAGCATCTGAAAGTCTTCTTTGCGTTTTAGCTTTTTGATGTACTCACTTGAAGATAAAAACATGGCGTTTCTCTTAACAGCTGGGTGCCATGCAAATTGGAACGCGCGGTAATTCGAACCTCGAAACACCAACGTTAAGAGCTATTTGGCGTTAAATTTCAACCGTAACATTAAATGCGACACATTAAATTCGACGTCTAAACCGAAATGTGTCACTTCTGTCGCATAATCGTCGCATTAAATTCGACGAATTAAATGCGACGGAACTTCGACGTCTAAACCAGGCCTAAACCAGGCCTTAGACGTCGAAGTTCCGTCGCATTTAATTCGTCGCATTTAATGCGACCAATTTTATCCGACGGAAATGCAACGTCTAAACTGATTTTATTCGACGCGTCGCATTTAATTCGACGCTGTCGAATTATGCGACGAGCTGTGTCGCATAATTCGACGGAAATGCGACGTTGATTTAGACGTCGCATAAAATGCAGTCGAATAAAATGCATAAATTAGTATAATCACTTTTTCTATCCTACAATATCCCTCAATACCCAACAATTTTACAGTTCGTGGACCCCACGAAGATCATTTTCAACATGGCGTACTCGTTTGTATCGTCCAGAATGTTTTGTGACGGACGACAACAATTAGTATGAAGTTGGGTGGCAATAAAGGGTTACTTGTTAAAGGTATTGGAGTTTTCGGCGGAAGAAAACTGTCGAACTAGCCGAAAGCAACACATTAATCGAGTTTTAAGAATGAGAGAGTTTTAAGCGAAAGCTTATACATTCCAATTCCACTAACGACAAACAGGCAACCAACGCCAAAGTTTAACGACACATGTTGAAACACAGAGAGCATCTGAAAGTCTTCTTTGCGTTTTAGCTTTTTCATGTACTCACCTGAAGATAAAAACATGGCGTTTCTCTTAACAGCTGGGTGCCATGCACATTGGAACGCGCGGTAATTCGAACCTCGAAACACCAACGTTAAGAGCTATTTGGCGTTAAATTTCAACCGTAACATTAAATGCGACACATTAAATTCGACGTCTAAACCGAAATGTGTCACTTCTGTCGCATAATCGTCGCATTAAATTCGACGAATTAAATGCGACGGAACTTCGACGTCTAAACCAGGCCTTACCTGTCAAGGATGTTGTTGCACCTGCTGGTCTTTATTTGAAGAACGATGTCAGCGGTTTTACATTCTTGGCGCTTTCTAAAAGCAGTTTGTTATCTTGTTCTCGTCGCTTTTGTGATCCACTTTTATGTTTTTTCTTGGGGAAAACATTATCACTACTGTGTGCTCTTTTGTCTGCCATGACAGCGACTCTGCGCCGAGTCCGAATCAGTGTAATCGCCCACTTGTTATCATGTCAATATGTCATGTTTCACAGTTTCAAATTTCACAACTTCATGATTAAATTACTCGTGAAGGGCTTCACTGACATATATTCTAACGATTCTACAATCTTATACTGCGTTTGAACTTTGAAAGACCAATACTCCCTTGTGCGTACAAATCACAAAGGCCCAGTAACTACAAATCATTTATTTATTTAGACCCAAGATCACCAAATTCACCAAATAATTACTAGTTTACTACTACATGTCTTGGCGATTAGGGGCCCCACAATCGTTGCCTCGTTGGGGCCCACCGGGAAACGTCCCGGTGTCCCGGTGGGCCACGCCGCGCCTGAAGGAGAGGCCATAGCTACGGCCTGTATCAATAAGCATTGTTACACAATATAATTTATGCACGTTTTACACACGAGTAACTGTTGTGATTTGTATAAACAGCTGCTAGTGTATCGCTGTATAATCCTGTATTGGTTGGGGCAGGGAAAGGGGGTGACTAGTCACCCGGTCACACACCCCCCCCCCCCCCCTGTATCCGCCCCTGAATGCTCATTTCAATTGTGATGTGTCGTGCTCCGTTCTTTAGAAACCTCGTCATAAATAAAGCAAAATCACATATATACAATGCTCATTTCAATTATAATTTGTCGTGCTCCGTTCTTTAGAAACCTCGCCATAAATAAAGCAATATCACATACATACAATTCTCATTTGAATTATAATCTGTCGTGCTCCGTTCTTTACAAACCTCGTCATAAATAAAGCAAAATCACATATATACAATGCTCATTTGAATTATAATTTGTCGTGTTCCGTTCTTTAGAAACCTCGTCATAAATAAAGCACTATCACATATACACAATGCGCGACTGTTGTAGAAGTTGAATCAGGTTCAACTTCTACAACACTTACAACAGTCGCCGATGCGACAACAGTTTAATGGAAACATCAATCGCCGACACTCGGCGACTTTTTGCTAGATGTTTGCAACGTAAAACACAAAATTATTTACAAAAACCGGCCAAATCCTTTCAAAAAACCCTCGATTTTGTTAAAGAAGTCTACCAAATGACTAGTTCGAAAACTTGAATGCCGTACGCCAGCTCAAATGTTTGCAACTGTCGTCAAACGTTCACGAAACATGAGATTTAAGCGGCGAAGTTGCTGAACTTGTAAATAATGCTTGTTATATTGTTATATAAACTGTGAAAATGATCACAAAATATCAAACTTAGCTCATCTGAACTTTGTCAAAACCGAGAAGTCCTCAGTCCGAGCGAGTTGGCGATTTGAATTACAACAATTGCAACTATATGGAAACACGACTGTTGTAAAAGATCGCAAACAATCGCCGATCAATCGCCGACTGTATTACAACAATTAACATCAACTATCCCATCCGACACGTATTTTCCTATTGGAAAAATACATGTCCATCCGTTCCATCCAACAAATATTTTCCTATCGGAAAAACCCTTGTCCATCGGATCAATCGGATCCATCCGAACCAACGGAAAGCGTCCAAGACATCTCTCCCCCAGTCCTCTTCTCTCACATCAACTATCCCACCCGACATGTATTTTCCTATTGGAAAAATACATGTCCATCCGTGCCATCTGATGAATATTTTCCTATCAGAAAAACCCTTGTCCATCGGATCAATCGGATCCATCCGAACCAACGGAAAGCGTCCAAGACATCTCTCCCTCAGTCCTCTTCTCTCACATCAACTATCCCACCCGACACGTATTTTCCTATTGGAAAAATACATGTCCATCCGTTCTATCCGACAAATATTTTCCTATCGGAAAAACCCTTGTCCATCGGATCAATCGGATCCATCCGAACCAACGGAAAGCGTCCAAGACATCTCTCCCCCAGTCCTCTTCTCTCACATCAACTATCCCACCCAACACGTATTTTCCTATTGGAAAAATACATGTCCATCCGTTCCATCCGACAAATATTTTCCTATCGGAAAAGCCCTTGTCCATCGGATCAATCGGATCCATCCGAACCAACGGAAAGCGTCCAAGACATCTCTCCCCCAGTCCTCTTCTCTCACATCAACTATCCCACCCGACATGTATTTTCCTATTGGAAAAATACATGTCCATCCGTTTCCAACATCTCAGTTACTCACTCAGTTTAACGTAACTTTTTTTTTCTAGGCGCTTGGAGAGTGAAATTGAAATGCTTCGAGATCACGCACATGCAAGAATATTTTCCTATCGGAAAAACCCTTGTCCATCGGATCAATCGGATCCATCCGAACCAACGGAATTGAAAACATCCAAGTTTCCTCGAACCCAGTTCTCTCTCTCTCCCATTAACTATGTCATCCGACACGTATTTTACTGTTGGAATTTTGAAAAATACATGTCCATTTCATCCATCGGATAAATATTTTCCCATCGGAAAAACCCTTGTTCATCGGACCAATTTGACAACCGTGTATCGCACGGACATATCTATGTCCGATTGATCGATCTGCACCACATTAATTGTTCTTTCTCCATCCGATTCCGATCGCCGGTATTGGACATCAATCATTTTCAAATGCGGAACATCAATTATCATTTTATTATGTCTTGCACAAACTTCAACAATTGGCGAAACAACATGTGGGATGAAATTACTGACCAACATCCGGCTAATCTCTTGGCAAGACTTCATTCCCTAGACGACAACGATCTTTACGAGCACATTATTGGTGGGAAAAGTCCTATTCCCAATACGGATAAAAACTATAACTGGCAAGCTTAGTTTAATAGTACTCAAGTACATTCGAAAATTAGTACATCCTAATTAATTATTTCATAATTATTTCATAGTGCGGTAATTGCACGTAGTTTGTTTGTTTTGGGTTTTTTATTTCTTATTTTTACTTTACTCATAATTAGTACATTATTTTAGATGATTTTTGTAAGTACCTTCAAAATTGGAGGAATTAAAGCGAATCTATATTATGTTATATTTTGTTGTATTATGTTATATTATGTTTTATAAAATAAGGTGCCCTCTATGCACGCTCTGATTGGCTGGGCTCCGTGCATTTATAAGAGAACATAGATCATAAATGACGTAGAATGGCGTAGAATGGCGTCAGCTGGTTGTAAAAGCCCGCCAAATTCCAAAACTACCTCACTTTTAGCTTGGTTTTGCTTCTTCTTATTTTATAAAACAAATAAAACATACCGCTCCTGTGCATATGTACTCTTATAAAGGTACGTTTGACGTGATTTGAACAGAAAGAAGTGTAAAGGCACTCGGCTATCGCCTCGTGCCTCTACTCAACTTCTTTCGTGTTCAAATGACGTCAAACGTGCCTTTATAAGAGTACATATGCACGGAGCTTTATGTTTTATTTGTTAAATATTATGTTATATTATGTTATATTATGTTATATTATGTTATATTATGTTATATTATGTTATGTTATGTTATATTATGTTATATTGTTATATTATGTTATATTATGTTATATAATGTTATATTATGTTATATTATGTTATATTATGTTATATTATGTTATGTTATATTATGTTATATTATGTTATATTAATTATGTTATATTATGTTATATTATGTTATATTATGTTATATTATGTTATATTATGTTATATTATGTTATATTATGTTATATTATGTTACATTATGTTACATTATGTTATATTATGTTATATTATGTTATATTATGTTATATTATGTTATATTATGTTATATTTATCATTTGTAGACCTTTCGCTCGGGGAATTCGATGAAATATTACCCCGAGGTATGATATATCCCGAGGGCGAAGCCCGAGGGATATATCATCCCGAGGGGTAATATTTCATCGAATTCCCCGAGCGAAAGGTCTATAAATGATATATTATATCGAAACATATTAACCTTTCCAAAAAAAGCTTAAATAATGTTAATAAAGTTCGCTTAGCTTAACTTTTGTCCGCTTTTCATTGTCTGTTTCCATTCTGTTGTCGTCTCAAGGCTTCTGGATACATTGTTTGTTGCTTTCTTTGTATTCCCTGAATCCTTATTTTCTTGTAACCTAACAATCTTCTTGTGAAC
>OZ035998.1:31978627-32061127 GCA_964035015.1 Corallium rubrum
TTATATTATATTATATTATATTATATTATATTATATTATATTATATTATATTATATTATATTATATTATATTATATTATATTATATTATATTATATTATATTATATTATATTATATTATATTATATTATATTATATTATATTATATTATATTATATTATATTATATTATATTATATTATATTATATTATATTATATTATATTATATTATATTATATTATATTATATTATATTATATTATATTATATTATATTATGGCATGGCATGGCATGGCATGGCATGGCATGGCATGGCATGGCATGGCATGGCATGGCATGGCATGGCATGGCATGGCATGGCATGGCATGGCATGGCATGGCATGGCATGGCATGGCATGGCATGGCATGGCATGGCATGGCATGGCATGGCATGGCATGGCATGGCATGGCATAGCATAGCATAGCATAGCATAGCATCTTACATTACATTACATTACATATATGTTATTTACCGGCTGGGAGGTCCGTATAGAAAAATATTTGCCCGAGGTCTTAAAAAAGGCCCGAGGCCGCAGGCCGAGGGACATTTTTGAGACCGAGGGCAAATATTTTTCTATACGGACCGACCAAAACGGTAAATAACGTATTTATTTTTTTGTTACATAATTAGATAAATTAACATAATCGAATTAAGTTGCGTAATCGAGATGACGTTCACGTGATATTCAAAAGTCCAAAGTTTATCGTTCGACAGTAAACAACTGCCGAGTGCCGACATGCAGTCTAACAGGGAAGCTTGGAACCTTCTTTGTGATAAAAAAAACATTCAAAACTTGAAGATCTAGTTACAAAGGGAAGTCAGAATGTACGGTGGCCCGTATGTGCAATACACAAAAGAAAATATCAGTACACAAACAAAAGTTTCAATTCACAAGTAAATTAGCCGATACACATTACAAAGTATCGATTCACTGAAACGAATTTCAATACACAACAAAGATTCGCGAAATACACAACAATAAATATTTTCAGTACGTAATAAATTCTTTCCACAAATACACAACAAAGTATCATGCGAAACACAACAGCGTAATTTGATACACAACAAAGTCGCGTCGCAATAACAACAAAGAATAGATCTCGATACACAACGAAAAGTTTTCGATACACAACAAAAAGTTGCATGTGGGAATCTCATGGACAATAGGGGAAAGGGAAAGGACAGAGCAATGTGATCCAAATCATTCTGTGGTGTCTAATTCTAAACCACGGCCGTGTTGACATGTTTAATTATGGTTTAATTTGTGAATTTCTTTGAGCTCAAGACAATGTTCTGTTGATAAACAAGAACTAGCCGACCACGTTTGTTTGAAAACGTTCTATCATATTAAATCTGCCCACTTTTTCAAAGCGCTTTCTAAAACCTGCTCATAGGTCATATCTTTTGACAATTTCACAGGAAAAGTCTTGCCACGGACTACGGAGCGACTTTGGCTATACACAGTTAACTGTGGGCTATATAAGCACTCCTCATTGTTTTTCGACGAGCGGGCTTTCTTAGACTTCGGCTGGAAGTGCGATGTTCGTTCTTCTTCTTTTTCTTTCATAAAAGAAGAATATGAAGGAACAGACGAACCTCTGCTTTGCGAGAGGTTCGTTATGCCCCGCTCTTACTAGTACTGGGCTACTGGCACCGGCAGTATCAGTATCGCCCTTTTTATTCTCACAGGCTGGGTAATAGATAAAGGATTCTTCCATGGGACTTCCACATTTACAACAGAACATTGTCTCGAGCTCAAGCCTCAAAGAAATTCACAAGTTAAACATGGAAATCTTACTGAACTCTCAGGATGTCAACACGCGGCGAGATTGTGTTCACACCGGGTTTAGGCACCACAGCATGGTTTGGATCATATTGCTCTGTCCTTGCCCTTTCCCCTATT
The DNA here is from genome assembly GCA_964035015.1 of Corallium rubrum. Taxonomy (NCBI): domain Eukaryota; kingdom Metazoa; phylum Cnidaria; class Anthozoa; order Scleralcyonacea; family Coralliidae; genus Corallium; species Corallium rubrum. The sequence goes on from OZ035998.1 coordinate 31,980,548, forward strand.
GTCCATGAGATTCCCACATGCAAGTTTTTGTTGTGTATCGAAACTTTTCGTTGTGTATCGAGATCTATTCTTTGTTGTGTATCGACTTACACTCTGTTGTATTGTGACGCGACTTTGTTGTGTATCAAATTACGCTGTTGTGTTTCACATGATACTTTGTTGTGTATTTGTGGAAAGAATTTATTACGTACTGAAAATATTTATTGTTGGGTATTTCGCGAATCTTTGTTGTGTATTGAAATTCGTTTCAGTGAATCGATACTTTGTAATGTGTATCGGCTAATTTACTTGTGAATTGAAACTTTTGTTTGTGTACTGATATTTTCTTTTGTGTATTGCACATACGGGCCACCGTAAGAATGCAGTCCAAGTGTTTTTAAAGTTTAGTTGATAAAGATTCTTCGTCGTTCTTCTTCGTCGCTTGCTCGTTTTTGGCTGTTCGCTTGGAAAGTTGCTTTCAATATTTGGCTGACTGCATGAAAATTGAAAGTGTGTTCTTCGAGTTTGAAGACGAAAATGTTTGTAGTAAGCCATTTGTAATTCAAGTTTCAAGGACATGACACGATGAGGTTGGCATGTGGAAAATATTTGACTAAAAGGTAAAGACTTGTAGCGGTTTTGTTGAGGTCGTTGAGTATAGCGGTTGGATAACAGAAGAAAGACAGTTTAGTGTCAAAAGGTTTCAGCTTTTCTATCTTCTCGTGGTATGATTTTTTATATATATACTTCTATATAGTCAGTTCATTTAATGATTCAAAATACTGTGTTCACAAGTTTATGTATGTTTTCCCTACTGTTTCAAACTGTTTTCATACGTCGTTAAGCAATAATACTTTAAAACTTTATAAATGTCGCTCGCTGAAATTTTGCTTTTTCAGTTTTCTCGCGTTCTTTTAAAATTCGCTGTTTTCACACGAAGTTGTCAAAGCCATTTGGATAATAAAACTCATTTGCATTCCCGTCACTCTCTGTTGAATATATTTTTTCTGTGGCAAGCGAAATAGTTATGAAAATCGATCAATTTTAAATGACAGAATGTAAAAAAATAAACTTTTTTTTGTTTTTGTTTTGAAATCCACAGCGGTCCGTATCGGGGTCCGTATCGTGTGATACGGACCGCTCGCTAAGCCAATCAGAGCGCGCGAATCAGTTGGATTCCGGACCGCAAAAAAATAAATTACGTTACGTTACGTTACGTTACGTTACGTTACGTTACGTTACGTTACGTTACGTTACGTTACGTTACGTTACTAAATTGAATGTTTCTTTCAACTTTTTGTCACTTTTACAAATCAAATGAGTGGATATATATTGTTTCAATATTGTACATGAAAATCCATGCTAAATTATGCAAGAAAACTTTGCTTTTCCATCAGTTACTGTACGGGCCAAGGAGATGTCCGAAATGACGGTTGAACGTTTGTTGTTGGCAGTTAAAAAATGTATTAAACGAGCCTCAAAGAATATGTTATGGTCGAGAATTTATTTAACTTTTGCTGGTAAATTTATACTAAAACAATTAGACAACTCGCCCTCGTTTTCTATGAGCGATAGTCAACTCGGCTTCGCCTCGTTGACTATTCGCTCATAGAAAACTCGGGCTCGTTGTCTAATTGTTAATTAGTATAAATTTACAAGTTTATAATGCAAATCCTCGAATTTCATTGGCTATTGCAGGAGTTTATAATATACACTTGTTGACTGGCGCCGAGGGAAACATCGAGTTTTACGGACCCGAAGGCTTCAATGTCACCCGAGGGCTTTAGCCCGAGGGTGACATTGAAGCCTGAGGGACCGTAAAACTCGATGTTTCTCGAGGCAAAAGTCAACAAGCGTTTTGTTATATACCAAAGACTTTTAAAATACAAAATACCAAATGACTCGAAACTTGCAAAAGGCAAAGAGACTTACCAAAACACTTTGACTTTGTCTTCGTGATTTCAATTCAACTAAACAAATGCAACAGACTCAATAAGTACAAAGAACAGCTTTAAATTTATCCAGGTTTTCTTCAGACCTTCTTTGAAGATATGTATATACATTCTTTCCTTTGGAAAATGGATTATTTCGTACCAAACAAGCTCGAAACAGCTCTTGTTTTCAAAATGTTCCGAAAAGTCCAAAGTTCTTGATCTGATGCAATAATCATTGTGTATTCACGTGAACAACGCATGATTAAAGCTGACGTCAGAGGGAAACATTGCACTGTTTCCTTCTTCGTTGTTGACGTCAGAGGGAAACAGTGCAATGTTTCCCTTGGCAGAAAGAAACATTGAGTTTGTTGAACAACACGTGACCATGATTTGACCAATAGGATTTCATCTTTGGCAAACGAAAGTCTTTGGTATATAACAATTGGTGATATAAACCTCTTGGATAAACCAATGAAAGTCATTCTTTTAAAAAAATTGACCAATCACAAAGTGCGTAGTATAACACGAACAATGATCATTAGAGTCAGCGGTTGTTCTGTTAAGCAACAATGGCGCCGAAATTATAATGGAGTATGCAAATGAAAGAAGAAATTGAACGTTTAGGCGAAGCAATACGTTCTACAGATAACAAAAACGGCTACAAAATGTTTAGAATGGGAATTATTAATGGTAAGAGCGTTAAATTGTTTATCTGTGTTCGTTTAAAACGAAATAACTGCAAACAAAACACATTTCAAAATTACGCTTGCTGTTGACAAGATTTCGTGATGTAAACTATATGCTAAATTGAATGTTTCTTTTCAATTTTTTGTCACTTTTACAAATCAAATGAGTGGATATATATTGTTTCAATATTGTACATGAAAATTCATGCTAAATTATGCAAGAAAACGTTACTTTTCCATCAGTTACTGTACGGGCAAGGAGATGTCCGAAATGACGGTTGAACGTTTGTTGTTGGCAGTTAAAAAAATGTATTAAACGAGCCTCAAAGAATATGTTATGGTCGAGAATTTATTTAACTTTTGCTGGTAAATTTATACTAAAACAATTAGACAACTCGCCCTCGTTCAGGGCTTTCAGAATTATTTCAAGTAGGCGGCTGTGATGAGAAAGTAGGCGGCTGTGAGGCGAGTGGGGAGTTTTTATCTTTAAACTACAACTAAAGCCACTCTAATATATTGTAATAAGAACAACTGCTTAGACATTTTTTTTATACCAAATTTTATCAAACTTTACAAATTTGCAGTCTTTTAGTTATAATAAAAATATAGTAAGTAAAACAATTAACAATTTTTATTTGTTTGTAAAGAAAATTTTAAATAAGAAGATGTGACAAAGTAAACAATAATTATATGTGAAGAGAATTGTTTGGTTTGATGAGTACTGCATAATATATCAATAAATTCATGCACGTGACTACCAAATATGTTTAATATGCAAATCAATAAAAATAACGATGTCGATTACTTGAGTTTTACGACAGAAAACGTCTTTTAAAAAAAATAAATCAGTCTTAATGATACATAATTTAACTCACTACATTTTTACCTGGTAAGTTGCATGGTTTTTAGTAACTCCAAACGAAAAAAGCATCCCGCGATGCGGTACAATTTGAAAACGGAACAAAATCATGCCGTTTAGGCCTTGCGTTTACACGATACCGGCACAAAAATGACATGAAAACGGCATCGTGTAAATGGGGCCTTAGACATCGGATGAAGGATCTATGATCGAAGGCACAGGGCTTTTCTTTGAGTAATCAAATTATTATGGATGACGGAACATTTCGACAGGATTACCCGAAGTACTCGTTTTTTTCCGCTTACCAAGATGGACGACGTCAATATTTTTGAACGAAGAATATTTTTGAGTAACGAATAACTTTATTTTGATGCTTAAAGTAGAGAGAAAGGTGCAGAGCAGATATATTGATATTTGAAAGAAAAGTAGCCGGCGGTAAACCTCGTGGCAACCGGCGGAGCACCGCCGGTCGCCGGCTTATTTTGAAAGCCCTGCTCGTTTTCTATGAGCGAATAGTCAACGAGGCGAAGCCGAGTAGACAACTCGGGCTCGTTGTCTAATTGTTAAATATTATATTATATTATATTATATTATATTATATTATATCATATCATATCATATCATATCATATCATATCATATCATATCATATCATATCATATCATATCATATCATATCATATCATATCATATCATATCATATATCATATTATATCATATCATATCATATCATATCATATCATATCATATCATATCATATCATATCATATCATATCATATCATATCATATCATATCATATCATATCATATCATATCATATCATATCATATCATATCATATCATGTCATGTCATGTCATGTCATGTCATGTCATGTCATGTCATGTCATGTCATGTCATGTCATATCATATCATATCATATCATATCATATCATATCATATCATATCATATCATATCATATCATATCATATCATATTATATTATATTATATTATATTATATTATATTATATTATATTATATTATATTATATTATATTATATTATATTATATTATATTATATTATATTGCATGGCATGGCATGGCATGGCATGGTATGGTATGGTATGGTATGGTATGGTATGGTATCGTATCGTATCGTATCGTATCGTATTGTATTGTATTATATTGCCTTGCCTTGCCTTGCCTTGCCTCGCCTCGCCTTGCCTTGCCTTGCCTCGCCTCGCCTTGCCTTGCCTTGCCTTGCCTTGCCTTGCCTTGCATTGCATTGCATTGCATTGCATTGCATTGCATTGCATTGTATTGTATTGTATTATATTAGAATCTAATAATAATTTAAGAGGATTTTCTTACTAGAATAGCTTTTCCAAAAATATATATATTTAACACAATAATTCTGCATGCATGCATATCTAATATTAACTAATAATAATGTTAATAAGCTGAAAAGTGGTAAAAATATACCTTTCAATTAAACACCAATATATAATTTTTAAGTCCAATAAATGTATATCCTTCAGTAACATATAGATAAAAGGATATGGAAAAAGCAAATGCGGCCAACTGTTACTGTTTTAAAAGGTTTAATGAGTTTAGCTTTCGTTGTACTACGACATACATTATCTGAGAACTCTGAGCTCGTCAGAACTCAGAAAGTTCTGATGATGTTGTAGTACGATGAAAGCTAAACTCATTAAACCTTTTTTAAAACAGTAACAGTTGACCGCGTTTATTTTTTCCATATCTTTTTACCAAATTATATATAATAATAAAATTAACGGGAAATGTTATAAGCTAAACAGATTCAGCTTTGATTCAGGACGTGCTTTGGGGATACGAAAGAATGAACATCACAGGTGTGTACGATTGGCAAGGACTGACAATTCGGCAGCAAAACATCACATGATAATGAACACTCGGTGGCATAGGTGGATGTAAAGATTGTAAGTAAACACTCCCTGAAGTATATAAACCACTCATTAGGAAGTGCATTTAAACATTGTTGATCAAATTTAGTAGTTTTAATTAATTAATCCTTTGTAGTTATATTTTATAAGTTTGATAATTTGCATATGTAAATAGTATATAGTATTTTAACAGGGATTGAAGCTCGTTTGAACCATTTTACCCTGACGATGGACGCATAGTCCGAAAGCTTGGTTTTTACCCTTTTTATCATTTTATGCTGGAGAAACATACTTGTACAATAAAGATTATGAAACTACCCGGCAACATAACTGTCTTGAGGACTGACTTGTAAAAGCTTATCTGGTCCCCCTTGTATCAATTATTAGTATGAAATTGTATACGTGAATTTGAATAAATGATACAAAACATAAAAAAAATCATAAAAAAATTCTCTTTCCGATCGGACATAACGGCCGGAGGAGTGAAACGCTATGATTAACGTTAGGGTTGATATTTAACACCCGAAGGGCCTCGACATATGAACGCTGTGTAGACATATGTTAAATACAGGCAATCGAGTTTTGTGTATTGCGAATTGTGTTTTCTATCGGAGAATTAGATTGTGTTTTAACAATTATCTGTGACCAATGATGTTTAGACTTTTATAGATTTTTAATAGCTCTGCGTGCGATGTACAGTAATTGCAGTTGCGACTTTGCAGTAGCCCGAGTGAACGCCTGACCAGGCGTCTTGTTAAGAAAAAAATTACCGCATTGTGTCTCAACACTACGCAATCGCCCTTTTAATGGACCCTGGATAGACCATAATGCATTGCGAATTCAAGATGGCGCCGCTATTGGTGAAAACGGGTCTATTAACAAACCTTAACCGAAACCCAAAACCGGACCCAAAACCTAACACAGCATGCACAATCATGTTTAATCAGCGATTGTAAGCGTATGTAAGATCAAGATCCAATCTTAGCCCGCAATGCTTCAGATCATCCTTATAAAGATTGACAAGATGAAGCCACGATATATCATATCTACCATTCTAAAGTAAATTTGGGTTAAAGTTAATTCTGATTGAATAACAATATGAAGTCCTAATGCAACTCAACCAAAAATTCAAAATTTCTGACTTGTGTGCAACGTCTGTGAACATACTGAACACGTCCAAGAAAGCACACTTCACTTCACTTCAAACAACTTGATCAGACGTCAGGAAAGCGATGAAAGAACGTAGCATTTTATTACCAAAAGTAAACCGATGATGCGCGGCATGGCCCCCAAAAATCACGTCATAATTTCTGTTCAAAACATTGACGAATCCGTCTGCATTCCTAAACGTTTTTGGCTAGAGAATCCCAAAGTGGCAAATGGACCAATCATATTGCAGTGATCTCACGGTGTCAATTTCAAAGGCTAAGGAATGCAATCGGATTCGTTAATGTTTTGGTGGAAAACATGACATGTTTATTTTGGGCCATGCCATGCATCATCGGTTTTGGTAATAGCACGCATCAGTTTCGCAAAGCCTGACTGGATGACGTAATGATTGCCAATTCGAAACATCGACAAAATAATAATAACGGAGTAGTGATGGGCCGATACCAAGTACTCGATAGTCGATACCACCGAATACTGGGGTGTAGAAAAAAAGTATCGATACTGGCAAAAAGTATCGTAATTTCGAATTTTCGATGCCGCATGAGCCTGCGATGTCTTGGGCCAGCACCATCCAAAATCAAGAGTACTTCATCTTGTAGCCCGTGGGCCCTCGTGGTTATAAATTATGGACGAAGGTATACAATAAATATTTGCAATTTAAATGATATACTTTGCAAACAGACTGAAAGCCGAACATGTAAATATGATGTTATTTTTAAATAAAATTTTTTAAAACCATAACCACTGCTTATGGTTTTATTCAGGACAAAATTTTGGAACCCTCTATGGAATTTTCAATGTAATCTGCTAATGGAGTCTGGATAGATGGTGTTTTGTTGATACTGTTAATATTATAAAGCTGTTATTGCAAATAATTAAAATTATAATTTAATTCAATTCAAGTATCGGTATCGGTATCGTATCGAAAAAAATGGCGAGTATCGACCAAATATCGTATCGAATTAAAAACTAGCTGGTATCGCCCATTCCTATAACGGAGCCGAAACCTAGACTTGGTCTACCATAGGTTGCCCGAGTAATAAATACTTTCGTGGCAACAATATCTAAATATAATAATTGTCATATTGGTAAAAGCAATAATTCTCGTACGTATAAAAGGATACATTTGTCATGATTTTATCCTTACACGTCCGAGAATTGTTGCCTTTATCAATATGACAATTATTATATTTAGATATTGTTGCCACGAAAGTATTTATAAAGAAAAAATTACCACATTAATTGTGTCTCAACACTACGCAATCGCCCTTTTAATGGAGCTTGCTACCCTGGATAGACCATAATGCATTGCGAATTCAAGATGGCGCCGCTATTGGTGACAAGGTCTATTATAAGAATTCAGGATTGTCCTGAATTCTAGGTCACTTGAGAATTCAAGAGGCTGAATTTTAGATCTGGGAAGATATACTGTGCTGACTTGCTTGGATCAATCTTAATTGACCTTTTCACCAATAGCGGCGCCATCTTGCATTCGCAATGCATTGTGGTCTATCTAGGGTAGCAAGCTCCATTAAAAGAGCGATTGCGTGTTGCTGAGAAACAAAGAGATATTTTTTTCTTTATAAACACTTTCATGGCAACAATGTCTAAATATAATCGTTGTGATATTGGTAAAACCAACAATTCTCGGACGTGCAAGGATAGATTGACAAATGTATCCTTATACGTCCAAGAACTATCACTTTCACTAATATTACAACGTTCATATTTAGACATTGTTGCCACGAAGTGTTTAAAGATAAATTTACTGCATTGTGTCTCCACACTAAACAATCACCACAATGCATTGCGAATTCAGGATGACGCCGCTATATATTAGTGAAAAGGTCCGTTATACTATACACATGATCTATATACACTAAACTACATGCACTAAATTATATACATAAACAAAGCACACCTTGCATGTAAAATATAAAGTTGTCCAAATTTCTTGATCGAAACAAATTTGGTCGCTTTTGGGGGTTTAATTAGTGCCAGGCGAGGACTGATTAATGGTGTTTACGTGGCAAAAAAGTCAGGCTGGCTTGCTTCCAGATAAACATAAACACTCCATATTTTTATGTATTTCGTAGCTAGGTTTGAATTCGGCGCAATGGCAAAGTCATCAATCTATGACTATGCATGTCCTTCGACTATAAATGCTAATATGCATATATTATGTAAAGTCTAATTTGCGTTTCGTGAAATGCAACATCCAGCACTTAAACATTTTCTAATTTGATAACAGATTATAAAAAAAGTCTAGCGAGTTATGAATTTCTGTAATTCGCATTTTGAGATTCCGATGTCTTGTCGAGTTCGAGGTTTTTCTGTAGGTTTTTTTATCTGGAGTGCGTCATATTGAGAAGAAAGATAAAAGGGCTATGTCACGCTATTTTTAGCCTTAAATGTCTGATATTCTGAGCTGCACGCAAACTTCAATATCAAAGCTGTACATTAATTCGATTATGAGATTAATACGCGTAACCTAAAATATGGAGGATTTCTGAAATTTTGAGACAAATTGACCTAAACTCATGCAAGATGTCGCATTTGCAATCTCTTGCAATCGCGCTTTAATTTAGGTCATCCCTTGGCCATCTTTCTTCTGTGCAGGTTTCTATTGTATAAAATATCTCTTATGTTTTTATGTAATATAAAACTGTTCTGAGATTTCGTGCAATTTGAAGAGCGGTCGGGGTGAAACAATTTTCATAGGATAAAGATCTCTGACGCTTGCTTCAGATCGAACAAATATCTTTGAGATCGAACGAGATCGAGTTCAAAACCTGGGATGCGACGTGCAATTTTCTTTATCTCAATATATTTTACGAAATATATATCGTCCTTAAATTTTTCTTTGTTCTTTGTTGCATTTTTCTTCAAAGAAAAAGAGTTTTTTATTTTTTTATTTTAAATATTCTACCAGAATTAAAACTAACTATATTTTCATTGCAACAGAAGTAGCTATTTCCAGGCCTCCAATAAAAAAAGAGCGCAAGGGGGGTTGTTGTAAAAGCGGGCGAGGGGTTATTGCATTTATGTATTTCTAGTAATTGTCATATTGGTAAAAGCAATAATTCTCGTACGTATAAAAGGACACATTTGTCATAGATATTGTCGCCACGAAAGTATTTAAAAGGAAAAAATTACCACATTGTGTCTCAACACTACGCAATCGCCCTTTTAATGGAGCTTGCTACCCTGGATAGACCATAATGCATTGCGAATTCAAGATGGCGCCGCTATTGGTGATGAATTCTAGGTCACTTGAGAATTCAGGAGGCTGAATTCTAGATCTGGGAAGATATGCTGTGCTGACTTGCTTGAACATTTACCCAATTTTCATTCATGGATGTTTGTATGAGAATAGCTCATGGCTTTGCTTGCTATGCTAATTGGGTAATTTCAGTTCTGACAAGATACGGGATCAATCTTAATTGACCTTTTCACCAATAGCGGCGCCATCTTGCATTCGCAATGCATTGTGGTCTATCTGGCAGCCAGCTACATTAAAAGAGCGATTGCGTGTTGTTGAGACACAAAGAGAAATTTTTTTCTTTATAAACACTTTCATGGCAACAATGTCTAAATATAATCGTTGTGATATTGGTAAACCAACAATTCTCGGACGTGCAAGGATAGATTGACAAATGTATCCTTATACGTCCAAGAACTATCACTTTCACTAATCTTACAACGTTCATATTTAGACATTGTTGCCACGAAGTGTTTAAAGATAAATTTACTGCATTGTGTCTCCACACTAAACAATCACCACAATGCATTGCGAATTCACGATGGCGCCGCTATATATTAGTGAAATTAAGGTCCGTTATACTATACACATGAACTATATACACTAAACTACATATACTAAATTATATACATAAACAAAGCACACCTTGCGTGTAAAATATAAAGTTGTCCAAATTTCTTGATCGAAACAAATTTGGTCGCGTTTGGGGGTTTAATTAGTGCCAGCTCAAGTAGGCGAGGACTGATTAATGGTGTTTACGTGGCAAAAAAGTCAGGCTGGCTTGCTTCCAGGTTTGAATTCGGCGCAATGGCAAAGTCATATTCGACTACAAGTTCTAATATACATATATTATGTAAAGTCTAATTTGCGTTTCGTGACCTGCAACATTCAGCACTTAAACATTTTCTAATTGGATAACAGATTATAAAAAGTCTAGCGAATTATGAATTTCTGTAATTCGCATTTTGAGATTCCGATGTCTTGTCGAGTTCGAGTTTTTTTTGTAGGTTTTTCTATCTGGAGTGTGTCATATTGAGAAGACTGAAGATAAAAGGGCTATGTCATGCTATTTTTAGCCTTAGATGTCTTAGTTATTGATATTCTGAGCTGCACGCAAACTTCAAAATCAAAGCTGTACATTAATTCGATTATGAGATTAATACGCGTAACCTAAAATATGGAGGATTTCTGAAACTTTAAGACAAAGTGACCTAAACTCATGCAAGATGTCGCATTTGTAATCTCTTGCAATCTCGCTTTAATTTAGGCCATCCCTTGGCCATCTTTCTTCTGTGCAGGTTTCTACTGTATAAAATATCTCTTATGTTTTTATATAATATAAAACTGTTATGAGATTTCTTGCAATTTGAAGAGCGGTCGGGGTGAAACAATTTTCATAGGATAAAGATCTGTGACGCTTGCTTCAGTAGTGTGGTGGTAACATCGTCGGTTTGCACGCGAACGAGATCGAGTTCAAAACCTGGGATGCGACGTGTAATTTTCTTTATCTCAATATATTTTACGAAATATATATCGTCCTTAAATTTTTCTTTGTTCTTTGTTGCATTTTTCTTCAAAGAAAAAGAGTTTTTTATTTTTTTATTTTAAATATTCTACCAGAATTAAAACTAACTATATTTTCATTGCAACAGAAGTAGCTATTTCCAGGCCTCCAATAAAAAAAGAGCGCAAGGGGGGTTGTTGTAAAAGCGGGCGAGGGGTTATTGCATTTATGTATTTCTAGTAATTGTCATATTGGTAAAAGCAATAATTCTCGTACGTATAAAAGGATACATTTGTCATGATTCTATCCTTACACGTGCGAGAATTGTTTCTTTTACCAATATGACAATTATTATATTTAGATTTTGTCGCCACGAAAGTATTTATAAAGAAAAAATTACCGCATTGTGTCTCAACACTACGCAATCGCCCTTTTAATGGAGCTTGCTACCCTGGATAGACCATAATGCATTGCGAATTCAAGATGGCGCCGCTATTGGTGATGAATTCTAGGTCACTTGAGAATTCAGGAGGCTGAATTCTAGATCTGGGAAGATATGCTGTGCTGACTTGCTTGAACATTTACCCAATTTTCATTCATGGATGTTTGTATGAGAATAGCTCATGGCTTTGCTTGCTATGCTAATTGGGTAATTTCAGTTCTGACAAGATACGGGATCAATCTTAATTGACCTTTTCACCAATAGCAGCGCCATCTTGCATTCGCAATGCATTGTGGTCTATCTAGGGTAGCCAGCTCCATTAAAAGAGCGATTGCGTGTTGTTGAGACACAAAGAGATATTTTTTTCTTTATAAACACTTTCATGGCAACAATGTCTAAATATAATCGTTGTGATATTGGTAAAACCAACAATTCTCGGACGTGCAAGGATAGATTGACAAAAGATAGATTGACGATGGCGCTGCTATATATTAGTGAAAAGGTCCGTTATACTATACACATGAACTATATACACTAAACTACATGCACTAAATTATATACATAAACAAGGCACACCTTGCATGTAAAATATAAAGTTGTCCAAATTTCTTGATCGAAACAAATTTGGTCGCGTTTGGGGGTTTAATTAGTGCCAGCTCAAGTAGGCGAGGACTGATTAATGGTGTTTACGTGGCAAAAAAGTCAGGCTGGCTTGCTTCCAGATAAACATAAACACTCCATATTTTTATGTATTTCGTAGCTAGGTTTGAATTCGGCGCAATTGCAAAGTCATCAATCTATGACTATGCATGTCCTTCGACAATAAATGCTAATATGCATATATTATGTAAAGTCTAATTTGCGTTTCGTGACCTGCAACATCCAGCACTTAAACATTTTTTAATTGGATAACACATTATAAAAAGTCTAGCAAATTATGAATTTCTGTAGGCCTAATTCGCATTTTGAGATTCCGATGTCTTGTCGAGTTCGAGGTTTTTCTGTAGGTTTTTTTATCTGGAGTGTGTCATATTGAGAAGAAAGATAAAAGGGCTATGTCACGCTATTTTTAGCCTTAAATGTCTGATATTCTGAGCTGCACGCAAACTTCAAAATCAAAGCTGTACATTAATTCGATTATGAGATTAATACGCGTAACCTAAAATATGGAGGATTTCTGAAATTTTGAGACAAATTGACCTAAACTCATGCAAGATGTCGCATTTGCAATCTCTTGCAATCTCGCTTTAATTTAGGCCATCCCTTGGCCATCCGTACTTCTGTGTGCAGGTTTCTACTGTATAAAATATCTCTTATGTTTTTATGTAATATAAAACTGTTCTGAGGTTTTGTGCAATTTGAAGAGCGGTCGGGGTGAAACAATTCTCATAGGATAAAGATCTCTGGATAAAGATATGTACACCACTACATCACAATATGACCTCATGCATGGTCGCCATTTCATTGTTTCCGGGCCAATATGACCGCCGTGCTGCCGTGCATGTGTCAGATGAAAAGTAAACGATCTATTCTATTAAAACATTACAGTATAGCTTTCTAATGCATTCCACTCAAGAAATCATTGGACAACCTTTTTCATGCCTTGTGAAAATCCGGCTTTATTGTTCTCTCAAACGAAATGATTTTGCCTGCGCAACACTTCATATCTTGTCAATTTTGCTTTGGCGTTGATTTCCGATTATTAACATCAATTACTTTTCTTTGTTTTAAGTGCAGGTCTTTGTTGCAACAGGATATCAATCACAGCAAATCTTGAACCTTCTATAAAAAAAACCCCTCGAAGAACAGTGTTCCAGATAGCAAAAATTTGACCTGTCGAGCTTTGCATTTGTGTTCCTAGTCTGGACATACCAAGTTTATTGGTTTATTCGAACATATAATAACTGTCTGCGATTGGTTTATTGTCTTGTGGTATAATACGTGCAGCAAACAACCTACACCCAGCAGGTGGACATGCAAGATCGTATGCAAATATCGTAACCGGATATAACACGGCTCGAACGAATGACTTTGTGTTTGTTCTGTTTTGTTTTGTTTTGCTTGGAATTCCAATCTATCATCAGTTGAAAGCTCCTGAAAGACTGTCATAGTAAACGATCGCGTCGTAACATAATACAGAGCAATTTGCTGTTGCAGTTATTCAAACCGCTGTTTGACGAACAAGCGTTTGGTAACAGCGTCGCCTCTCTTAACAGCTTGTGGTTGATGAAACAAAACCGTATATGAGCCGAGCCATAAAGGTAGGAAAATATGAAAGTGCCAAGCGTGCTGCTTTTGTTAAAATCTAGTAAACACGCGTTTCAAATACTTCGCCTTGTCCTGTGAAATTTTACACGATTCATTTTGTTACCTAATTTACTTCATTTTACCATTGATCTAATTGTTTCAAATTATGGAGATAATAAACTCTACGGAATGACTGAGGAATGCGTTAAGGTTTAAGCCTAAAAGTAAAACATTTGCCAAAACCCAATGTAGTTGATCGATCGATTATGGTCAAACTTTAAAAAGGGGAGTTACAGTGTTCAGTTAAATAAGGAGTAATTTTTAAATCGTACATGGGAAAATACGTTTGCAATGTTCGGTTAGATGAGCTGTATTTTTCTATCATTATAGAATACTAGTGCATGGTTGGGATGTTATCATATCATTCACAGCACGCATGCATTTGCCGATATTTAGTGAATCGTATGCATATATGGAACCACATATACACAGACCCGATATTCATACGTTGCAACTGGATATATATAAATCTTACTTTAAAGTTTACACAGTATTCCGTATACCCGAATGGCACACCATTTGAGAAGGTATAGATTGGAATTCATCTGGTTTATTTTAAAACGCCAAAGTTTGGACTCCCAAGCAGATAATGTCTGAAATTCTGCATACTGACTATATCTGTGTGGCTATATATATATATATATATATATATATATATATATATATATATATATATATATATATATATATATATATATATGTATGTCAAGTTGTCATAGAATAGGTCCGTTCACGGGGCATTTGGATTTGTAATTTAACGATTCTCCTCTTTCAACATGTCTTGGCTCTAAACGAAAAGGCGGAATTAAATTATGACGAATATTAGGTTTCGCCGCGAGCTCATTTATCACGCTAAAGGCTACGAATTCGGTGTAGAGTGTTGTATATGCAGTCTTTTGGATATAGCAGAGCGGAAAGGTAGTGGTGTGTCGCGACTTTTAGCAAGAAAATACCGACGTTTCGAGCGGAGTCTCTGCGAGTGAAATCAGATCCGGATCGAAATGTCAATGTTTCGTCTTAGGATACACGAATGGAAGGAATGATAAATATTCGAAAACTTTATTTTTATTTTCCGCGGTGTTTTACCTGTTTACTGCAACCGTACTTATCAACAAAATTACCAAATATTCATTGTGTGGTGTTGTGGTTTACATCTATTACTGCAAAAATCTGTGCATTGAGTGGAGCAGCAGGTATACATGCATTTTTGCTGCGAGAACCTATATCATCCCGAATGTCTATAAAGCTTAGCATTTGACTTCTGAGCTAGGCTGCATGGATTTCGTCACTGTGGGCTGTCGCGTATTTAATACGTCACTTTTATAGCCATTTATTCTTTTGTATATCATTATGAATGTATAAACAGGCGTCTGTCAGACTGTAAACAATATCTTTATTAGTCCCTTCAGTTTAGCTAATTTGAAGTGTAAATGAAGCTAAACTGATAATTTGAAATGTATTCTTTTTTTCACAATACTCGCAAGTATTGTGGATGACAGATAGATGTGCTGAACGGGGGAAGAAGTAAAACGACTCAATCTAAGGTCTAAAGAAAACAAATAGGCTGAGCTCTTTCTATTTGGACTACAGTTTCGTAATTTATACTCACGAGTTACTACAGACCTAAATAATATATGATGTGTTTAATAATAATAATTGTCCGTTGTTATGGTTAATCGTATCAAGACTAAGCTAGCTGTCTTCGCGACAACTTAATACCAAACGTCAAGACTAAACTGATTGATGTCTGTCTTTTTCAATTCTATACAATATAGACGTTGACTGGTGTACTTTGGTGTTATAGGATGATTTGAAAAAACACATATTACCTTTGTAGTATCTACAAGCTTTACCTGTAAAGATTCTTTTGTATAGCTATTATAGCGACCAGTCACCGTAACAATTGACCAATTAATATATTTCCGCGAACACTTAAAACTATTATCAACCATTTTAAGGTGTCATGACTTGATAATGTATGCCAATCGGCGTAAAGGTCTATCCCATCATTATAAATACTGCAGTATGCATGATAAGATCTTTAGACTATTATCTCTAGATCTTGCATTGCGCTGCATGATGCACCGGCCAATGTGACATTTCCGGTGATTTCCGTCTTCAGATAATTCTAATGGAACAATAAGTTTTTGTTATTCTCGTTGTTGGACTCTATATTGTAACTTTTTGAACTCATGCTGCATAGTTATCCCTGTCGCGGAGAAGTGCAATGAGTTAGTTGGAAAACGCACTGCATGGTGGGTGAGGGTAGCCTTCGAGGTAGGTGCTGTATTTAAAACACGATTGCATGTCGCCGGTCAGATCGGCGATAAATACGATAGTGCGCTGGCGGTAATGCATGTACGATAGCGAGTGAGTGGTAAACACGCCAGTGGCCTTTATATTTACTTATTTAGTGGGTCAGGTTGGCATTCAAGCTAGGCGTATATAAACACGATATAGCCTAGCTCGTAAGCGGTACAATATTGGGTCAGGTGTGGTAGGTCTAGGGTTCCTAAATTTTTTATTTGGGTTAGGTGCATGACCATATCTTTTATTTACTGGAGATTGACTGCGTTTTCCTTGTCCTGGGTGCACGTAGGTTTTATATACACAGGGGAGCACGGGTGGCGTGTGCTATTAGCGCGCTGCCTCTCACCAGAAAGTTAAGCCCGGTTAGACGGGGTTAGTACTTGGATGGGTGACCGCTTGGGAATTTATTACCCCATTGTCGGGCTTGGACTCATGTGAGTAGAGTTGTAGTTGATCTCTCCTGTGCTTCGAGGGTTTCTCGCCGGGTTCTCCGGTTTTCTTCCCTCCATAAAATCAACACCTAACATCTTAGCTGTGATCTGTGGTCTGAACTGTGTCGTTGGCGGCTGCTTCGAGCGCAGCCACCCAGTCCTTTATCCTTTATCCTTTATCCTACAATTTATAAAAAAAACACTGGTAATCGAGAATGCAGCTCTTGTCTCTTTGTACCTAACTGAACACAATAAACCAAATATATAAATAAGTACAAATAAGTGCAAAATGGTTTACCGAAATACAGAATATAACTGGCCGATGCGGTTATCAGATTAAAATTTCACTTTGGCTGCATTTGAGAAGAATAATTTCTCACAACACAAATGAATTTTAATTTTATATTATTAATCAAAATGTTTAGGTTTTGCTTCAGAATCTTTCAAACCAGTCCACAGCGTACAGACCCAATAACTAAATTTGGGTAATATGTTTTCGTGACATTTTGAAAGCATGTCGATCGCCTAAGTGCATTGTTAATTGTTAATTACTATATAAGTTAAGGCGACCTGAATCCTGGCCGTCCTTGGCCGCTTTCGATTCCGCCCCCAAATGAATTTTCTGAATCTCCAATCGACGCAGCTTTAATCGAAATGGGGAGTCTTGTCACGAGTTCACAGATACGTTTTTGGCATTTCACAAATCACAAAAAGTAAAACAGCATCTTCACGACTTTTTCAACAGTTCAATCACGATTCATGGGGCAATTTTGCTGTAAATCACATTTCACAAAACTCAAAACTAGCCAATCACGGGTTCACGAAAACACCCTTGCGCCCCCCCCCCCCCCCCCTCTCCCCTCATCGCACAATCCAGCCGCTCCGAGTTTAATATTTGCTGTTTCCTTAAATATTCAAGCGAACTCACGACTATACAATCCAGAATTGTTTCGAAGTAACTCCTTCATGAGTTTGCTTAAACGTATAGACGCTTGGGAGATGTTGGTATATTAAACTCTTGTCATAACCAAGTACGGAGTACAGCTAGCACATCCTCATTAAACAGGACTTTTTCTATACATTTGCGCAGTTCTTTCTTTAGATTTTTTACTTTAAACTTCCCTAAACATCGTCTGTGATCTCGTTGAATCGCTAGATTCGGTAGACGCTTTGTTAATTGTGTAAACAAACCAATCAGAACAGATCGCTTTTCGTTTTTTTTTTTGTCTTATGGACCAATCAGATGAAAAAGCCAAGAAGTGAAATAATGAAGTAAATGAAGGTAGTGTCCTGCGTAACACACTATTGAAGCAACATTGCCGAAAACCAAGCGATTCGGCAGGATTTCCTCGGATTTCTTCTAATAATTTTTTGCTTCAAGTGCAAGTATAATGAAGAGAGAGCAAGAAAAGCTTGCAATCTTGAATAGGCATCAGTATATTTTTTGTAAATAAAGATGTAAACATTAGTTTAATACATGTGCAGAACGAACTGGAGAGCACTTTTAAAATATGCATGAGCAGCAGCGTTTTATCATTTTTTATCTTTGGTACGTTCTTTGGGTTATAGTAATTTTGAAAAGGGTTCAAAAGGATTCTTTATCATATATAGACCACTTGTATTCATTCCCTTGGTAGAGGACAAATGCTTATAAACGATAAAATTGTCATTGATTGTTTGCTTTGTTGAACATTGGAACTTTGAAGTTGTCCTCCAGATCTATCGTTTTGACCTCATGTTCAAGAGGTCTATTACCCTGCCCCCGAGATAACTCACCTGGTTTGAACAGGCCCTGTATGGTATGTGGAATGGCATTTCGCATAAAATTTAGTCAGAAACATGGTTTGCTGATCAGCTCATAGCCGTTCACTACTGTGACAATAATCGTTTTTATCCTAATGTATTCGGCCTGAAGCTAGCATTTCAATTGCTTGGCATTTAAACTGTCTGGTATGCAAAGATGCTAGACTATAGAAACCACAAATAGCGCCTTGTCACTCTAGGCAGAAGGGAAACTGAAAATCCTTATTAAAGTTCCGTGCACCACCAACATTTCCCAAACGATTTCGTTACCCAATCTGTTTTTGGTTCTTATTGCTCATGATACCTAAAATTTAAAATATACTGCATGTCAGTGAGCTATATATGTAACTGGAGTAATATCTCCTAGTCGTTGACCATGCAAGGATTGAAGCCAAACACGATGGACACATATAGGCCTGAAGTACGTATTGTTTGGGATTGCATCATCTACAAATTGAATGCCCTTTCTATTTTACAAAAGAAAGCGCTGAGAATTATAACTTTTCAAATCTGATGAGCATTCTAGGCCATTATTTAGAAATTCAAAATAATTAATCGACTGATTTAATTACATTCCACATAAATATTTTTATGTATAAATTTCATAATAATGCTGCTTTACCGCCAGTTTTTGAAGGCTTTTTTACACAAGTTAGCAAAATTCATAATTGCAATACTAGACACTCGGCTAAGTCTTCGTATACCCTTCCTTTGGTAAGAACAAATTATGGTCTTTTCAGTATAAAATACCAAGGCACAAAGATATGGAATTCCCTTGATGAGCAATTAAAACAACTTTCGTTGATAAAATTTAAAAAACTCTCTTGTCTTTTTTTATTGATAAGTATAGCCATATGGTTATTACAGGCAGCTATATAATACATATGTACTGCATTACCTAAGATGTGGAACATGTTCAGTGTTTGTGTTTATTTTTTATGTATGTACACGTATGTAGGTTTTTATATATGTACACGTATGTATCCGTCTCCGCCGGTCTCTAAGTCCGAGTCCCCAACTTTTATCCTAACCCTAATCCTACCTCTAATCCTAACCTCAAACCTTACCCTAAACCCAATCATAACCCCCCGGGAGGCATCGCTCGACTCGCGACAATACGTTGAAATTTTTTTAAACATTTTTGAAGGAAAGTCGGCAGAGATTTTCAAAATTAAAATATGAAAATCTCTGATGCATGTCCTGAAAGTGTCTCAATAGCTCAATGGTCAGAGCGCTGATGCTTTGATTCCGAGACCTTGTGTTCAATTCCCGGTTGGGACAGTACATTTTTTCATATTGTTGTTATTGTATTAAATCCCCTGTTAATTTGAAATATTTTATATTTGCTCATGCCCAGTATTATAGTTTCCAAACATATATTTATATTTAATGTTCTGAAATTTGCATTTTTCACGTTTTCAGCCACTCTTTGTTCGTTTTTAGATTCCCTTCGTTCAAGTACTGGATAAATAAATATAGTCTCTTGTCACATAACAAAGTCGGGATGGCGAACATCACTGTCACGTTTCGAATCGAATACGGAGTAGACTTACGGCGAAGTCCTCCACGCAGCCTCACGCTAGATATTCCTGAAGAATGCACCGTGTTTAATCTAATTCAGATCGCCCAAGAAAACAGCGCAAGGCATTCGTTCAAGTACCGAACTTACCCTGACATCGGTGCTGAAGTGACCACAATCGATGATATCGAGGAGGATCCTATTAACGGCATCTACTGGTTCTTTTACAGTCCCTGGAATAAACTGATTCCGAAGGGAGTATCGAGTCATAAACTTACGCACAACACTACGGTTGTTGCACGATATGAAAGATGGACGAGAACGGATCATTCGAAGCAAAAAGCACCGAGACGAGAGCACTTGACGGAGAATAAGAAGAAAACTAAATCGAACTCGTCAGACCATCACACCAAGGACAACAACAACAATGGCAATAAGAAAAATGGCGGTGGAAATAGCAGTAAATAAATTATATTGGCTGTATATAGGACAAGGATTAGCGAAGACCGTTATAGGGGGATTACAATTAATGTAGATAACATTCGTTACTTAAACTAACATTTTCTTCTTTCTTTTTAAATATTTAAAGTGCATGTTAAACGAAAATAGGAAAGTCTTATTTGAAAGAACACTTAACATGACAAAGTAACCAGTTTTTCGTTTCCTTGTCAGTTTTCGTTGTTGAGATAGTTCAGGTTGTTTGATATGCAAATTAAACATCCTAGCATCACACGTGCATAACGAGTTATTGGAGAAGGTTGTATATAATATATCTTATTATATGCGTGACAAAATTACTGCATTCTGATTGGTTGAGAGGAGTACAATTATTTTATTAATTGTCCTGCTCCCAAGGCCCTGGGAACGATGTTGACAATAAAATTCAAAATGGCGGCCAATTCTGCAATTTAAAGTTTTCTCATTTCCAACGACTTGTGGCAATATGAACTAAAAATTCCATGTGAATATTTTGAAATGAGTACAGAGAACACCCAGAGTGAAAATGTTTCTTGTCAAGTAATGAAACAAGATGTTTTTAAAGGCGTGAGTGAGTACGAAGCGTACGTGTCGTAATTTTGTCATGCATATAATAAATGAGTAATCATCTGATTTTGCTCGTACAATTAAGGATTTACACTACTCGTGATGTTTGAAAATTATGCCAAATTGCACTCGCCTAATGGCTCGTACAATTTTGGCAAAATTTTCAAATATCACTTGGTGTAAATCCTTAATTGTACTCGCTATCATATGATTACCTATACAAATAAGACAGACTTTATTTTTGTTTCATAGGCACTTTAAAGGGTCCTTATTAGCCAACCTTCGTATTTCGTATTAAGCTCAAGTATATATGCGGTTTCCTGTACCTATATACGTTTCTTCGAAAACGGTTTTTATCGAAAATATATACATTATATCAAAATATCGTTTTGCTAGAAAATTTTGCTTGACCGAAATTTTTTTATCGAAAAGTCTCACTTTGCCTAAAAAATAATTTCTCGAAACAGTTCGAGACCAATTTTTAACAGGAGGCAGCATTTTCGAAACGTACTTCTCTCCCGGAGATGCCGTACATGCATGGTGACGGAGATGCCAAAATGCCACACATTTTGATCTGTTTCAATGAAATATGTTTTGTAGTAGTTAAAATATGAGCTATGATCTTTATGCCCATAAACATCGGACGCGAATATTTTAACTTACTAATTATCAAATTCTATAAGTGTACATGATGAATACTTTGTTTAATTTAAGCGTTGTAAGAATTAGATAAGATCATTTTAACTGAATTTGAGCCGCTAGTGTCTAATAACTGTGATGAAACATTGATGTTTTATTAACCCTTCAACATATAGGTAATCGGACATTTTTGTCCCTATTTATATGATTTTACTCTGGCTAACGCTATATGATTTTACTCTGGCTAACGCCAGACGATTTTACTTGTCAACTGGGTACCTCTCGCAGAAACTTGCCTGTTAAAGGGTTAATCAATGTTTTAACAATATTTACAAATACCTGATTAAACATTAATTACACTAAGCCCTGTTTACACGGCCAAAATTTAAGCACGCTTAAGTTAAGCGTGCTTAAAATGCGCCACCTTGGTGCATTTACACGGTCATTTAATAATCCCTTACTAAAACACGCTACCCATGCGAAGCTTCCAAAAATATAGCTCGTCCGCTATGTTGAATAATGGTGAACGCACCATTATTCAACATGGCGTACGAGCTATATTTTTGGTTTTGGAAGCACAGTGTGCGTCAAAAAACAACGGAAGACATCGGTACACGAGAAGGAGTAATAGCCGCTAAAAGAAACAAACAAACAAACAAAGGAACAAAGAATAGCGAGATGGAAGCTTCTACAGTAGGGCAAAAAAATGCATTTTATCGTATTAATAACACCGTATTAATAGCAAGCGTTTTTCAATCCCGTTGCGTTTACACGATCAAGTTAAGCGCGATTAACTGATCGTGCTCAGTTAATCCACCTCCTTGAGGTGGTGTAGCCTGCGTGCAGACGCTGTAGGGGATTTACCAAACAAGGGGGATTTAGGGGATTTTCCGAACGTCTATGCGTAGGCCAGAGGTGGTGCAAACTAATCGCGATCAATTTACGCCGATCTGTTTACACGGACATTTTAAGTCCGTTTAAAGTCAGATGTGGCTCAGATCCCGCTTAAATTTTTGCTGTGTAAACAGGGCTTTAACATTTGATAAGTAAGTTAAAATATTCGCGTCCGATCTTTATGGGCATCTGACAATGACGAGCCGAAGGCGAAGGCGAGCCATTGTACATGCCCATAACGATCGGTCGCTGATATTTTAACTACTACATAAAAGTTCGATGAAAAGGCATGTTCGATGAAAAAAATATTTGGTAAAAAGTATTGTCGGTTAAATGCAATCCACCATAATAAAAAACGATGGCGGCTGTACGTTTTACTATGATCCTTTGCGAGCCCAAATTAGGTCGATCTGACAAGAACAAAACATTGTTTGACATGTCAAAGTTAGTTCAATAGTGAACAGCTTTCTTCTTATAACAATTTTAGTATCTTTGCAGCTGTCTTATGATCTCTCTTTGAGTATAGGTTTCTTTGGACGCAAAGGATTTTAAACCATAATAGATTTAATACAACGTTTCCGTGATTTGTAAAATAAACAGTAAAGCCCAGCAAACAACACGGAATAGAGCCATGGAGAATTTTTAAAACATTTTAATAATAAGAATTAAAGACTAAATTTATTCTGTCACACCACGACGAAACTTTAAAACCGCTCTATTCCGTGTTGTTTGCTGGGCTTTACCACTACGCGTTTCTGGTTTGTTGTCGTGCGTGCTCCATTTCTCGATCAGTGGAGCACGGAAAAAGCGCGGGAAAACATTTTTCAAAAGAAAGAGAAAAAAACCCAAAACAAAGCAAACAAACTACCAACTGAACTGGTCTTTGGCAACATTTAAATATTAGGTGGAAGCCTTGGAATGTTTAAAATAAATGTAAAGCGCAGTTTAAGCAACAATTAACAGTTAACAGAAAACACAATCGAAACACATCCTGTGACATATTTACGTTGTTTTCAAGGCGTGTGAATGTATGATATATTCTTATTTAATTAAAGTTTTATTCTTGTTATAAAAGTGTTATAAACGAAATGTAGTTTATGGTTTGTAGTGCTCCCTTGAGTTTAGGACGCACTTGAGAAGTTTGGAGAGCATGCACTAAAAAATCTAACGATTTTTTCGCGCTCTTTCAACTTCTCTCGTGCATCCAATTAAAACTCGATGGAGCACGCCAAACCATGAACCGATCCAGTTCTTGACTAATGGTAGAATGTACATTCCACCATCTTTTTTGCTACGGTAGCCAGATTGCAAAGAACCACGCAAACGTTCGGTGAAGCGAGATTTTGATGAAGGGTTTTAAGAAATTGGTTGAAAGATTTAAGTGAAAGGCACTGGGAGTGCAATTCTTAAGTGCGATGTGGTGTATAATCGTCCGTAATATTTAATACTCATTTGGCCAAGTCATTCATTCGAAACAGACAACTCAAATTGGTCCGCATATCAAAGAGAGCTAATATTCCTTATGGGGCGCCTCAGGTATCTGTCTTAGGTCCGCTACTGTTCTTGTTATATATATAAGTGACATCCACAATGTTCGGACATTATAAAATTTTACCTCTTTGCTGACGACACTAACATTCTTTATGCCAACAACAACTTAAAGTCTTTGGAACTAACAGTAAACAAGGAACTATGTAAGATATATACTGACTAACATCTAATAAATTAACCCTTAACATAAAAAAATCAAATTTCATTAGTTTTCATCCTTATACCAAAACAAACTAACATACCAACCAAAAATAAGATTTCCCTTGACTGCAAGGATTATATAAAATATCTTGGAGTGCTAATTGACAAAAATCTATATTGATAATATTGCTATCAAAATAAGTAAAACGGTTGGCTTATTGCAAAATTAAGACATTATGTCCCATTTAGTATACTTCTTAAGATATTATCAGTTATTAATCTTGCCTTATTTATCTTATGGATTGACTGCTTGGGGTCGGGCTTGCAATTCTTATTTAAATAAAATTTTATTTCTGCAAAAACGAGTCCTTCGTTTTATGCATTTTGCCAACTCGCGCACTCATGCAGTTCTGTTATTTGTTGATGCTAACATTTTGCCATTGAATTTTCTATATTACGAAGCTGTTTCTAACTTAATGCATGATGCCAATAATACATTATTATTGACATCATGCATTAAGTTAGAAATAAATATTTCAAATCTTTTTGTCACCACTTCTAGCGTCCACTCGTACAATACTCGATCTTCTGCATCTTTCTGTAAAGAACATGCTTTTTCTAGTGTTGGTTAAGACTGTGGAATGAGATTCTGAGCCATTTAAGGCACTTAGCTAAGAGTGTATTCAAAAGAAAAATTAAACAATCGCTGTTTGAAATATTAAAAGAAGAAGATTCATATATTGAAATACCCATGATCATTTCCAATTGCCTTTAATTATTATACAAGGCAAAAATTTATTTTCATCTAAGCTACATACCTATTCTATATTTTTTTCCACCCGATATATTATAAAACAAAATACTGAAATTACTTTGTAAGAATATCATTTTTGCACTGGCCTGCCTAGATTAGCTATTTAGCTACCTGCGAGCCAGTGAAATTCTATTTTTGTTTATATTAATAATTAATAAAATATGTGTGTAAAAAAATATGCGTGTAGGAAAAGTTAATATTTTTTGGCTTTTTTTTAAAATTATGACTCAATTTATTATGTCGATGACAAAAAAGAATACAAAAAAATGTAAAAAGGAGGCGTGTGCTGATTAGGTTCCCATAACAACCTTCTTTTATTTCTTTGTATTATAGACTAAAGACTTTATATATATATATATATATATATATATATATATATATATATATATATATATATATATATATATATATATATATATATATATATATATATATCATTGTAGTTATATAAATCGTTCTCATTCATTAATGAATGGATCTTTGAATTGTTACAGCAGCTACAATCTTTGACAAAATATATGGTTGTTACCTGACTTAACAAAAAATCGCATCAGTCTTGTTAAATGTAGTGTTTTCTGTTTATCCCCCCCTTTCAATGTTGATTTCTACACAGAAAATTGAACCAAAAGTGGTTTCTTGCAATTAGGAACAACATTGCACAGGGGGGGGGGGGGGGGGGATTTTTCTTGCTAAAGTGGTAAAAATATCTAACTCAAGTGTGGATGATTTTTGAGGGTAATGTAACAACAGGTTTTGTCCAAGATTGTAGCTTGGACACCAATACTCGGTCAAACGACATTCTTTACACGAGACGAACTATAATTAAACCATTTTACAACGATCTAAATTAATCAAGTTCAATTCGACAGCTGAACCTGTCAAACGTCGAGGGCTTCGGGTCTACTCCACAGCCAAAGCCGCTGGTTTAAAAGGAGCAAATGGAAGCTAACTAATATAGATATTGATTTGCTTTTGGGGGGTATTTTGGTTGCTTCCTCGGGTAGAAGACAAAGAATTTCTCAATCTTTTTTACGCTCGTTTTGATGGAGTGGAGATTTGTGTTTTAATTTCCAGTTAAGATTAGGGTTATGCATGGGATGATCAGGGTTGGTATTTGATTTTCAGTTGGGATTAGAAGTCGTAACCAGACACAGTGCTAAAAACCAGTGCCATGTGGCGTTCAAAATATCACGTTAAAAATGTCACGTCAAAAATATACTATTGACTCCTAACGAACGAACGAACGAACTCACACACAGAATATAAAGCGTTTGAAAGTTAGCTGCGCCCGCAAGCCAACTTTCAGGGCACCGCAATCTTCAGAAAACAACGTCGAATGTAGCTAGCTGTGACGTAGTCAGTAGTCAACATTATTATCTGGGCTCCGCTTTCTTCAATGTCCGCCATGTTACAACACGCACCAATTTCACTGCATGCGTATCAAGTCATTTTCTCAAACCTTGTTTACATGAATGAGAATCGAAATCAGATTGGAGACATTCAAGCCGATTCAAGCCGATCCTTGCTTGAATCTCAAGTCAATCCACTCCACTGCGTGGATTGACTTCACTAGCCATCAGTTTCGAATTCGATCAGACCGAAAACTTTCAATCTTTTCATGTAACAAGGAGAAACACAAGGAGAAACACAACGAAGATTTGACTTGAACACCCTGTTTACATGCATGTACAAGAAGCGGATTGAGCCTTATTGAGAACGTGGACTATAGTCAGTGTTTTAAATGTGGCAGTATGTCAAATATGTTAATATTTATATTTTATTCGTACTTTATAGTTAATATAATTGTGCATGAAACGCTGCGTTTATAGTTTGATTAGAGATCCTGAGCGATGTAATTCAGTGTGAAGTGTCAATTGATCTGATGTGCATTTTGATGTGTTCGGAAACAGAAATCTGTGAGAACGTGCTGTAATCGAAAGGGAAAATATACTAGTTTTAAAAGGATCACGATAGTAACAAATGGAACGTTAAATACAGTAGTTAGTGAATGGTCGCTTACTCGCTTGTGGGGAAATTTAAGGAATTGTGCAACAGTGCAACTTGTAAGTAGCTACGAACGGAGTTCATATTTAACTGAATTTGTAGTTTTGTTGTTGTGAAACACGATCCTAAGTAACTGATAGTTTACAGATCATCAGGCTAGAGTTACAATTTATATAGTTTATGTGTTTTTTAACTTAGGATTTGAAGAAAGTTTTATTTTCATCCGAATCGACAATCGTCCTTTTATAAATTTATTGATACATTGTTCCTAAACGCTACGGATCGCTTCAGTTACATACCTGTAGGTATTTTGTTTATTAATTTTAATTTTGGAGTTGAACCTTGATTGGAGCTTGCTCTGTTGCTCAAGTCCGCGTATTAATTTATTGTATATACGAAAACTTATTAGACTAAACTATTAAAACTAAACTTAAACCTAAACCTGGAGATAAATTTACAGAATATTATTTAATAATTAATAACGTGACGTCATTGTTTTTCCGGCCTGCTTCCCAGGCCTCTCTTTTTAAACGTCGAGCTTGCCAGTTTTTTTTTAAAAATGATGCGCGTGCAACACCCTGAAACTCGCCTATTGCACCCGAAACCATACGAATTCCTATAGCCAATAAGCCAATCAAAAACAACGAAAACTGAATGAACAGCGGATTTTGACGGATGGTATTTTCCAACCTCGTACCCAGGCTTTTTTCCCTGCATCCCGGCACAAACTAAACAAAGATGGCCGCCAATATTCGGTGTAGTAGAGGACAATTTGCTCAAATTTGAAACTGATTTAATATTGGCAAGTAAAGTTCCTGTAAGAAAACCAGAAGATTCTTAGTGCTTTGAGTAAACTTCTCAAGTATTGGTGAAAGAAGCGCAGCTTTTGCGAACAACCAAATTAGAAATATACGAGGAGTGGATCAGTGAAAGGGCACTATATAAATGTCGTAAGTACATAAAATTAAGGGAGTTTTACAAAGACTATCAAAATAGCTGGTGTCTTTAAAAGGACGAGTGCTGTTCGGAAGTTTTGAATATTGCACTATGGGACTCACGGTTTGGGTATGACAGAACTTTTAAGTTTTATTAAAATGTGAAAACATGGCGGCATTTTTTCAAATACTCATTACAAATAAAAATAGAAACATTACTTTCTCTATAAAATATTATAATAGAGAGGTGGGGCTTGCCTAATTTTGAATTGAACTGAACTACAAAAAGAACTCCAACCTTACCTATTTCAGGTCAATTAACAAGCCAGAGATATTGTACTGGTAGACAGAAAATACATCTTTTCACTTGGGAGAGGGGGGAGGGGGGTGGGGGGGAAGGAGCTTAATAGAGGGAGGTATTTTTCTTTTTTACTTGGAAGCCACCTAATGGTCTATTAGAAGGGGGCACTAACTTAATACAGGGTAGGTTGGCTCAATGGATGAATTCTAATAATATAACTATTGGTTGTCACTAAAAGGACATTCCCATTCTTTAATTTTTGCAGCTTTTCCAAAATGTGTTGTCAAATATGTTTATCAAAAAGCTAGGTGGTGCATGTAAACCAGATTTCTGATTAGGATTAGGGTTAGGGTTTTTGTTGTTGTTATGTAGGTTATCCAGAAAATTGCTAAAATCTTGAGACTACCTGAAGCTTGACAAGAAAATTTGATTGACAAATTTAACAATATATTTTGGAAAAGCCGCAAAAAAACTGGGAGGGTCTTTTTGAGTCTCACCTTCACAGGTGTTCCTTGGGATGAAGATACTGAGCAGTGGATTTCTAGGGTCTCGGAAACCTGCATTTTGAAGCAAGTATTTAAGAGTAATCTGAAAGCCACAAATTACATAATTTTGTTGAAATCAAACCAGAACATAGAAATATGATACATGTCAGAATATCTTTAGATTTATTTATACACTGTAAACAAGTCATAAATGTAAAAACAAGTTGGATGCATTTTTTGTAGACCCTTAGTATTGTAATTTATAGCAGTAATGTGTTATTAATATAGCTGTCAGGCATTTAGTCTGCATACTTGGCCTTAAAACAACTGTACAATAACTCCCCCCCCCCCCCTACAAGTATCTCCATGGAGTGGTTTTAAACTTTTCACAAGAACAGTCTTGGACACCATTGGAATAGAACCCCTCCCCCCCTTCCTCCCTCCCCCCCGGGCTACGCCACTCATACTGAGGATCCCAAAGAAATCGAAAGAATGTCTGCAAGGGAGGCTATGGGACAAATGGAGAAAATTCCAGCATTGGATTTGGACCTAGTAGTAATTACTATTAATTTTCCACAAAACTATTTTTGTTTGAACAGAATGGCAAAACTAATTATAACAATCTGAATGGCATATTTATCTAAAATCTGATATATATGAGGACTGAACTAGCATACGTCCATCTGACATATATACTAAAAATACATCAATGCAGCAACCCCTCACCCACTTTTACATGCTTTTTTGAAATACCCACACCCGCAATTAAAATAAACACGTCTGATACTCACAGCAAAAACAAGTGATAATCCTCATCAGGATAATTACAGAATTTATAGATTAGGATGACTAAACTGATTTAATGTTAAACAAGTTAAACATATCAAAGCAAAACTTAAATTTCATATTAAACTCTGGTTGTAAAAATATATTATTTTTAGCCACTTAGGAGGTTTCCAAAGGAATTATTTTTAGCCAGCCTTTAAATGGCTCCCCTATGCATGCATGTTTTGCAAAGGCAGAAATAAAAGTTAACAGCTTAAAAATTACTTTTATACATGTATATAAGAGTCTGAGATAAAAACAATTCAATAGAATCGGATTCCAATCAGCAAGATAAATAAAATATAACAAACGAACAAATCCCCTACGGTTAACTATGCGTTAATTTTAAAATGATTTTGAGACCACTGTAACCACAAACACTGCAAATACCAAGTTTCACAGAAACTTTGCAGTATTGTGATGAGCGGCGAAAATTCACACGATAGATAGATAGATATTATAATAGTATAAACTTTCCAGGGGATAAAGTTACCAGGTTTAACGACATGCATACTTGTCGTAGTTGAAAGGCTAAAACGAGTGAAAATGTGAAACACCAGTATCAGTCTTTCATATACGACAAATATTTATGCCACTTAAAGCTCGTAAGTCCTAAAGAGCGACAACAGACAGGTTTGTACCTTATCTATGGGTATTTCTTGAAAGGGTGTCCAGTGAAAACGTCCTCCTGTCAAAACGTCCTCACTTCTTCCAAACTGATTGGGGAACATGTCAACATACATAAAATACTCTATATAAGACTTATTAGTATATTTTTGACATTGACAAATACATTTTTCAAATGTTTCACGCCAGTAATCTGTTCTACTGTATAAACCTGCAAGATCAGGCTCAAAGGCTAAAGCCCTGTTTACACGGTCAAAATTTAAGCGGGATCTGAGCCACATCTGACTTTCAGCGGGCTTAAAATGTCCGTGTCAACAGATCGACGTAAATTAATCGCGATTAGTTTGCACCACCTCACAGGTATTAAATAAAGGTGGATTAATAAACTGAGTACGATCAGTTAATCGCGCTTAACTTGGCCGTGTAAACGCAACGGGATTGAAAAACGCTTGCTATTAATACGGTATTATTAATACGATAAAATTTTTCAAAAAAGCATCTAATAAAAGCGGGCGAGGGATTGTTGCATTCATGTATTTCTAGTATACTGTATTTATCTTTTTGACTTCTATGACCCGAGGACGTTTTGACGTGAGGATGTTTTGACTGGTAAGCCTTGAATGACGTGTAAAATCCTGGTGCATCTTAAAGTGTATATAAACCCTCCACAGTTTTTAGTTCCCTGTTTAGAGGGCGGGAAAACATGCAGTTGTAAAGTTATTTTACAGTTTTTGATTTGGTTGTTTTGTTTCCGAGATATATTTCTTTGAACATTGGCAAAAAGTCCTATTCGCTGGAAATTGCCGCAAATGCTATTTGGTCAATATTGGGACTGGTAACTACTGATGTGACGTCATTTCCTCAGCGAATAAGACTTTTTGCCAATGTTCAAAGAGATATATCTCGGAACCAAAACGACCAAATCAAAAACTGTAAAATAACTTTACAACTGTTTTTCCACCTTCTAAACAGGGAACTAAAAACTGTGGAGGGTTTATATGCACTTTAATGTAGGTATGAAAGAAGTTTCCCCCCGGAATATATTAGAATAGCACTGCGCACGCGTGGTTTTGTTTGCGACTGGCGAATACAACATTGGCGGAGAAACGCAAAGGAGCGATCAATTTTCTTCTCGAAACAACGACTTTCTAGGCTTAGCTGCATGGCTAATTAAATATGGTCTGGACGAAAGGATTTATTGTCTGCCTAGCGGAAGGTGCGAATAAATATTAAAAGCTTTATATTCAACTTTAATATGGTCTGGCATGTTGACGATGTTGTGAAGTCGGTTTGTAGAGTGTTGTTGGTTCGTGACGTTTCTGTTATATTTTGCACGAGTGGCGCTCGAGCAATTTTGCAGGTCAGCTCAGTAACAAATTCTGTATACTGGAGATTGTAGACTGTCTTCGCATTTTGATTTGGCTACATGTTATCTGCACCTGCGGGAGCTTAGCGCGTGATTGGGCAGACGATTTGCAAAGCTACATATCGTGAAGCTAGCAACATAATCATCAGACGATCGTAATTTGCAAAGGCAACAAAAACTTATGTATCTTTACATCCACTATCGGAATTCTTGTGATGCGCCAAGCTTTTTACGCAAAAACTTCGAGGAGTTTAAAAATAACTTGTTATTAAACAGACCGGAAAACAATAGAGAAGGGTACAAAAGACATCAGTATTCATGTTTGTTGGAGTTTATAATATTTTTTTTTGCATTCTTGACAAGAGGAAATGACTCTTTGTCCTCTTTAAGAATCCCTCGAGATTCTAATTTGGGTTGTTTGTTTGAGTTTTGGCTTGTATTAAATTAACTTGGGCTTTGCTTTAGAAAATGGGCTGGCACTGGAAGACTGCTGGGCTGGCAGCTCTGTCCATATATACACGTGGCAAAAATTGTTATTATCTTTGACTAGAAACTTTTGCGTTTGGTTTCTTCAGGTTTTTTGGTTTCTCTTCAAGATATATAAAACCGGTTGTTTGTTTTCTTCTTTTCTTCGTTGTTCTCTTTCAAGCTTCATTTCGTTTCGTTAAACTAAAGCGTTTTGTTTTGCAACATATGGAGATTTAGGTTTCTTAATTTTTAGTCACCAGTGCCCAACTATTCTCACCGTGTGACACCCGTCCACACATACAAAACAGGCGGGCAATTTGTCTGCACATGCGCGGTAAACGTGCGTGGATTTCGCGTGGGTTTGTGAAACGCACAGGACACATTCCCGCCCGCGATATAATTGGGAAGGAAATAAACAAAATGCTATATTCAATGTCGAATTAATCTACCTGACCCCATTTTTTACCGAATGAATTACCGACTCAGCAGTTCAATTGTCAACCAAAGATTAACTAGAAATACATGAACGCAACAACCCCCTCGCCCGCTTTTACATGCTTTTTTGAACCCCCACCCACCCCCTGATGAAAATAAGCACTCCTGATTATACAGCCAATATAAAAACAAACAAATATAAAAACAAATGATATTAAATCCTTGGGATATTAAATTATAGAATTTATGGATAGGTCGATAGGATGACAAAACTGATTTCAATCATTTAATGAAAGTTGAACATATCAAAGCAAAACTTAGATTTCATTATTAAATTCTGGTTGTAAAAAATATATTGTTTTTAGGAGGTTTCAAAAGGGATTATTTCTAGCAAGCCTTTAAATGGCTTCTCTATGCATGTACATTTTGCAAAGGCAGAATTAAAAGTTGACAGCTCAAAAATTACATTTATAATAGAGTCTGAGATAAAAACAATTCAGTAGAATCGGATTCCAGAAAGAAGTGTTAAACAGACAACGTTTCAGTCGAAAATTTGGAATCACAGCCAAGAAAACCGACAAAGCCCACGTTCACCACGGTTAATATAATAAGCGTGATATAAGCCTAAGATAGTGTTTTAAGTTAGCTTTAGTTAAACTGACTTATGGTTAATTTGGACGAGCAAAGGAAAGCACGAAAACATGAAGCGGTATTGTTTTAGGACATAAGGACAAAATACAAATCCCCTACCGTTATAAACTTGAATGATTTTGAGACCACTGAGTGACCACAAACACTGCAATTCAGATCGAGGTTTTGTTTACCATACGGCGTTTGGTTTCTTCAGGTCCTCTCGTTTCGTTTCAAGATATATATTAAACCGGCTGTTTGTATCCTTTTCTTCGTTGTTCTCTTTTAATTTAAGTAGAGTAGGCTCCATTTCGTAATAAACGAAAGCAAAAATAATACTGACAGATTTAGTTTTCTGCATCGCTAGTCACCAGTGTCCAACAATTCTTACCGCGTGACACCGTACCATACATATATATATATATATATATATATATATATATATATATATATATAAACTATTTCTGAGATTACGTCTCCCTCGCTTTTTCTCCACGCGTGTAAAATGGACTCCACGCATGTCGAGATTAGCACCCTCACCGGGCTCCGGGCCTTCGGCCCTCCGCCCGGCTCGGGGATAAAATCACGGTATGAAAGTAATGCGAACATCTGGTTTTTGAGATATTTTTACATTTCTGCTGGCATTCGAATTTCGCCACAGTCAACGGCTGAAAATGATGTCCCCCCAGAACTATACAATACGCTTGGTGTGTGATAAAATCACACAGTTGGAAAAAGATACGTAGAAATGATAGTCAAAACGTCTTCAAAAGTTTCCGTTACCAAAACAAGTGTGGTTTTTTGTTCGGTCTTCAAACCCACTATATTCTGCTTGGGCCAAGTAATGCGAAAGCCTAGATTTTTTGCTATCGTTCGTCAAAGAGAAGGGATAATTGCTGTTTTCGTTGAAAATAGAGTAATTCGATCAACTCGTATTCGCAAGAAGAGCTTTGAAATGAACATGTAAAGCACATTTTGGGAACATAAAAGTATGAACTAAATATCTGATCTTATCTTGAGGTAAAAGAAAACGTTTAATCGATCCTGTGGGATCGAACAGAAAGGACCCGAGGAGTTGAAATCAATTTTCTTTAAAGATCATCTTCGTAAAATACCGTACTTCCGCTGCTCCGATCACGAACCTTTTCCGCTTCAACGAAAAACACCAAGTTGAACACAAATCGCTGGATCGACAAGCTTGAAAGGCATTAAAAATGAAGAAAAGCTCAGAGAACTCGCTATTAAAATCGTATTTTGACTTCCGCACACTTTGGTCCGCGAAATACTAATCGTGTAAAGTACACAAAAACGCTAGGAGTGTTGGTTGATGAAAATATAAATAGGAAGAATCATATTGACGCTACATGTAAAAAATTTCCAAAGCAATTGGATTACTCAGAACACTCAAAAACGTTACCAGCGTCGAAAGTCTGAAACGATTATACCAGGCACTAGGAATGCCTTATTTTGATTATTGCTCTTTGGTATACGTTAATTGCTCAAACAATTTAAAGTGCCTATGAGATTAAATTTTTAATTGCTTCATTTGAAAGAGCATCAAAAAGTAGGACGTTATGCAGTTTACCGTTCCTTGATATCTTTTATAGTTCCAGAGTTATAAAGATTTAAAGATGTCAAAATGAAGAAAAAATATGGCACAAACAAATTGCTGATTCAGCACAAATTGTTACGTCATGTGGTTTGCATGTTAATTTGGTGAATGTTTAAATGAACTATAGCTCAGTTACTATGTGTCAGAATCAAATGAACCTTTGCACACATATAGTGCAAGATGAAAACAAGTTGATAATATCACCAATTTTGTTGTCAAGGTAACACTGTTGTACCCAGGCCCCTTGCACAGATTTTATATATAAATCACCTTCTCTGTCCTGATAAGGATAAAATAATATCAGACATGTGCTTGTCATACCTATGCATGCCTAAAATACGTTTATACTATAATAATTTCAAAATTATGCCCACAGAGATAAATACATGGTGTTTTATAAAATCCGTGCAAGGGGCCTGGGAACACCAGTGTTACCTTGACAACAAAATTGGTGATATTATCAGCTGTATTTCACCTTGCACTATATGTGTGCAACCCCGAACCGAATACATGTAGCGTGTCGCTAGTGTCAAGTTTCACTGACACTAATAGCTGTTTTAGCATAAATACCACATAAATGAAAATTATGAAATGACAAGTTTTGTCGCGTCTATTTTTTTCTGGCGAGGCGAATCTTTGACTAACTGATCCGCATCAGAACCAATCGTTTCTCATCCAGTATTCATGATGGACGGTTATAGAACTAATCGTCTTTCATTGTCCCCGAGCCCGGGCGGAGGGCCGAAGGCCCGGAGCCCGGTGAGGGTGCTAATCTCGACACGCGTAGAGTCATTTTACACGCGTGGACAAACGTGATATGCGAACAAATTTCTGTGATCTGAATATTTATTTATTTGTATATATGTGTGGACGGACCATGCGCGGTTAAGATTGTGGGGCACTGGGGACAATATAGTTCTTGACAAAAAGATTTGAACTAACAAATAAATATTAAAAGACTTGAGAAAGGAGTTTTTGGGAAACGTATATCACTTTTGAAAGAACAGAAACAAATCAACGTATAACGTATAAAGCAAAACAACGTCTTGAGTAGAAGGAAACCCGTCAAAACGAAACTCGAAAGAAGGAGAAAGCAAGAGTGAAACTTGAAAACCGACGAAGAAATAAAGGCCGGCGAAACGGTTTTAGTTCAGTTACGGTAAAAATATTGAGCAGCCGCTCTCAGTAATCACGAACATTTAGTAGGAAAACTGTTCGAGTTTCCCACTTTCCTTATGTATATCCTATCGCTGTTAATTTTGTTTTCTCTTTTGTGTGTCCTTAAAGTATTTTAAACTTATCCATTGCATGTTTATCTGTGGCTGCCGTCTTAATATCTTTCTTCAAATAGTCTTCTTATTGTAAAACCACTTGTGACTAACGTAGCTTGTCCATAATTTGGCATAAAAATCGGAAAAGGAGCAATTTTTCTTCTGTAAAACGTACAAATGCTGTTGAAATATTTATTAACATGTAGATGAAAACAATTTCAGCACTTTGAAATGTCATAAATGAATATTGCCGTGGCTGCTATAGTGATGTTTTTTGTAAACATGCACTGTAAAAAAATAGTGGTAGAATTAACCAAAAAAAATTGGTTAAAAAGTGAATCTGAGGTAAACAATTTTTTTTTGGTTACAACAACCATTCCTAATTGGTTGAAATAACAATTGGTCAAATCTACCAATTGAAATTGGTTATTTTGACCAATTAGACACGGTGGTGGTTACCAATTAATAATTGGTTTATTTAACCAATTTAATTTAGATTAAATCTACCAATAGTAAAATTGTTTGTTTCTACCAATTAAATTAATTGTTATTTCAACCAATTTTAAATTGTACCCTGGGTGAATCTGAGGTAACCAATTTTTAATGGTTAAAAAGTGACTTTTCAACCAATTTTAATTGGTTGAAATAACAAAATGGTTAAAACGACCAATTTAATCAAAAAACGATTGCCCGCAATAATTTACAAAAGTTTTCAAAAACTTTAAAGGTTTTATGACCATATTTTCTACATTGTATCACAATATGGGAATTATTTCTATCGCCAATCGTATAAATAATTAATATATATATATGCTCAAAGAATCTGTGCATTGCTTTTGCTGGCTCTCTCACCACATGCTAACCGTTCAAATACCCTGGCGTACAACATACAACCGTTCGACTGGCGGTGACCTAAATGTATCTATGTACTAGAACCACCTGACATCCAACAAGGGACCAGGCATGATGCCTAAACCAGTCGCGATATGCAAGAGTACTGTGGGTTAAACGTGCACCAATGCTGGGGCAGATTATACTGCAGCTCATTGGAGGGATCAAGCGCCTCATATATATAGTATGACTTTCAAGCGAGCAAATGCACAGAGTTCTATAAAGAACAATTATATTATAGTATTAATTATATTATATATATTGTCGATTATGAAACAAATCTTTCTTGATAGTTTGATATAGTTTTGCATGAGCACATAATATTATATATCATGCAAACATATATATAAATGGTATACCTGCATACTATATATGCATGGAACTTCCATGTGTTTGCCACAAATCGAACCATACAGAATATATCACCATGAAGGATTTGGCAACAGTCAGTAAATGAATTGAATTGGATAAAACTCCATCACCATGCCTAATATTAAAAACCTTGTGAATTGCACAAGACGTGAAGGGATTCCAACTTTGGTTGTTCAGACCAAGTAATCGTTTCAGTATTAAAGAGACTTGTGTTGTAAATATTAACGTGAGCGCGCGACCAAGAACATGTTCTTGGACGCGCGCTCACATTATATTTACGACGCAAGTCTCTTACTGAAACGAGCAAGTGTCCGTGTTGAATAAGATATCCCTATACCTTTTCTATAAGTTATCACATAGTTATACTCTTGAAATTATCATGCTAATCATAGTTGCTGACTCAGACTGGTGGTAAAATGGTAAAATATAGAATTCCATGCAAACATGTATTTCAACTCAATACAAATATTAATATGTAGTCAAATGAATATATTTTAATTCTTTGAACGTTTTCATGGCGATAAAGTAATATAAATAAGTTTTGTGGAAACACCACGTAAAATATTTCTTTGCTAAGCTTTCGGCCTGTTGACTCAGGCCTTCATCAGAGCAATGACAACAAGTTGTTGGCTCACGTCATTTATAAACTAAGCAACTGATCAATTAAATCACGCAAGAATACAATGGCGTATCACGTTAATTTTATTAATTAGAAAACAAAATCAAGAATGTTCTCCGAATAGGGCACGCCACGTGCTATTTAATGGCTGTCCCTCCTGAGAAATAGTGTAATGTTTTGCGATCTCAATGGATTCTCTTGTTCTTCGCGTGAAGTATTGCTTGTCGCTGGCTAAGAGTGATGACTCTTCCCACTTAACACGATGGTCATACTTCCAAGCGTGTTTGGCAACAGCAGACTTTTCTTGTTGCGCTTTTATGCAACATGTCTTGTGTTCTTTCAGGCGAGTTGAGAGATTCCTTCCCGTTTCTCCGATGTATACCAAGCCACACTCACAAGGAATGCGATACACTCCAGGCTTAGATAAGCTATCCACTTCATCTTTATGTGTGAAAAGTACCTTGAACAATTTGTGTTCACTACTTTGAAATACCTTCATACCAGCACGATTTAGAATCCTCTCAATCTTGTGAGATGCTGGTCCGACATATGAAAGAGAAACTGAAGGTGGTTCTTGCTGGGACTGTGTATTCGGCTCTGGATGTACCAAAGGAGTCATAGCAGCTTGAATCATCTTCTCAGGAAAACCGTTGTTAGTTAAAACCAACTTAAGGTGATCTAATTCTTCCTGAAGATGTTCTTCGTCACAAATTGTTCGCGCTCGATGAACGAGAGTTTTGCACACAGATGATTTAATACTTGGATGATAGAATGAAGTGTAGTTAAGGTATCTGTCAGAGTGTGTTGGTTTTCAATACACAGTATGACTTAAAGTCCCATCTGATTTAACGGAAAGCCAAACGTCCAAGAATGGGATAGATTTGTCTTGATTTTGTAATTCCATAGTGAATTTGATTGAAGGATGTATGCTGTTAAGGTGGTCAAGAAAACTAGACAAAGCATTCAAACCGTGTGACCAGGTACTTAGCGTATCATCAACATAACGTTTGTCTCCAATCATGGCTAACCTGTACATGGAGGAATTTGAGAAGAAGACGGTTTGAATGCTTTGTCTAATTTTCTTGACCACCTTAACAGCATACATCCTTCAATCAAATTCACTATGGAATTACAAAATCAAGACAAATCTATCCCATTCTTGGACGTTTGGCTTTCCGTTAAATCAGATGGGACTTTAAGTCATACTGTGTATCGAAAACCAACGCACACTGACAGATACCTTAACTACACTTCATTCCATCATCCAAGTATTAAATCATCTGTGTACAAAACTCTCGTTCATCGAGCGCGAACAATTTGTGACGAAGAACATCTTCAGGAAGAATTAGATTACCTTAAGTTAGTTTTAACTAACAACGGTTTTCCTGAGAAGATGATTCAAGCTTCTATGACACCTTCGGTACATCCAGAGCCGAAGACACAGTCCCAGCAAGAACCACCTTCAGTTTCTCTTCCGTATATCGGACCAGCATCTCACAAGATTGAGAGGATTCTAAACCGTGCTGGTATGAAGGTATTTCACAGTAGTCAACACAAATTGTTCAAGGTACTTTTCACACATAAAGATGAAGTGGATAGCTTATCTAAGCCTGGAGTGTATCGCATTCCTTGTGAGTGTGGCTTGGTATACATCGGAGAAACGGGAAGGAATCTCTCAACTCGCCTGAAGGAACACAAAACATGTTGCATAAAAGCGCAACAAGAAAAGTCTGCTGTTGCCAAACACGCTTGGAAGTATGACCATCGTGTTAAGTGGGAAGAGTCATCACTCTTAGTCAGCGACAAGCAATACTTCACGCGAAGAACAAGAGAATCCATTGAGATCGCAAAACATCACACTATTTCTCAGGAGGGACAGCCATTAAATAGCACGTGGCGTGCCCTATTCGGAGAACATTCTTGATTTTGTTAGTTTCAGAAATTGCAGCTTGATGTTAGTAATAATTGTTAGTTATTAGCTGTACAAGCTTGTTAGTTAGTAATACTCAGAAAAACTCTGAGCTCTGAGCGGGACTCGATCCCACAACCTTCTGAATGCTAGCCAGACACTCTAACCATTGAGCCACCAGAACTCAGATAGCGGAGCAAGGTTAATTAAGGTACTTATACCTTAGACTGTGCCCAGTCCTCTAGGAACGAATTCCAACCGCTCGGTTACAAGTACTTGTTGGTCTACAAGTCGCGTTGTAACAGTAAGTTTCCAGTTAAACACTGTTAGTTAGTTTCAGAAATTGCAGCTTGATGTTAGTAATAATTGTTAGTTGTTTGCTGTACAAGCTGTGTTAGTTAGTACTTTTGTTTTTCTGAGTATTAAGAAAAACGTGTGCGTTTTTACGTGTGTACTAAAAAAAGCGGTTGGAATTCGTTCCTAGAGGACTGGGCACAGTCTAAGGTATAAGTACCTTAATTAACCTTGCTCCGCTATCTGAGTTCTGGTGGCTCAATGGTTAGAGTGTCTGGCTAGCATTCAGAAGGTTGTGGGATCGAGTCCCGCTCAGAGCTCAGAGTTTTTCTGAGTATTACTAACTAACACAGCTTGTACAGCAAACAACTAACAATTATTCTTGATTTTGTTTTCTAATCAATAAAATTAACGTGATACGCCATTGTATTCTTACGTGATTTAATTGATCAGTTGCTTAGTTTATAAATGACGTGAGCCAACAACTTGTTGTCATTGCTCTGACGAAGGCCTGAGTCAACAGACCGAAAGCTTAGCAAAGAAATATTTTACGTGGTGTTTCCACAAAACTTATTTATATGAATATATTTTATTACCTGTATTTACACGCCACCAGTTATCTGATGACAAAAAAACAACAAAAACAAACAAACAAAAAAGAACTCAACATGCTTACAAGAAATAAATATCTTAAAAGTAAAGATGATCTACAATGCCATCTACGCCTGTTGGAGCACGAAGCTGATATGGCTAATGTGATAAGGCTTACGTGATAACAACTGATCAGTTCGGCTTCAACTAGTCCTCATATATATATATATATATATATATATATATATATATATATATATATATATATATATATATATATATATATATATAAATTGATTTGAGGCAACTTTTGGCGACAGGGCAGAGTATTAACATATCAACTATATATACACGCGCAAAAGCGCACACTCTGCATACGTTCAGAAAAATGTAGCGATCCCTGATATAGCCTGTTGCATACATTCTGTAGATTTCAGGCTCGCAGGCTGTATCAAGGGATCTGAACAGATCTGATGTCAGAGTTGATCAGACTGTGCGTTTTTACGTGTGTACGTACATAAACACTAACAGACAAAAAAGCATCTATATAAGCATGCCGTCTGTATAAGACGATAAACGTAAAAATACAACATCCAGTTCCATATGAATGATATGATGATATAAATAAAATTATGTATGTTTATTTTAAATTTGACAAAAAGTGATCAAGTGCAATAGGCATAGAACTTGGCGTTTTGCCTAGCAATAAATGCTCCAAAAAAGATATACATTTCTGCTTAAGCAAAGTAACAACAGCATTCAAAATAAAATTAGTCGGTGCAAATTGGCATACCACCATGCCTTCAGCGGCTAAGGATAAAGAGGTCAGTTCCAACGCTGTGCCAGAAGAGATCAACCTGGGCGGCGTTGTTTGCTCGATGTGCTTACCCATATCCGTATCTCCGGTTTCAGCCTAAAATATTTATTAAATGTTATATAAGAGTCAGGCCCGCTTTTCCCATCCTGCGGGTGGCGAAAACTTGCAGGTGGAGCGGGAAAGGAAAGGAAAGCTAGAGGGAAAAGCCGGATTTCGGCTTTTTCTTCTGTTTGGGCCATAAACAAAAAAAAAAACACAAAAAGCTCTATTCTGATTGGTTTGTGTATGATTGCATTTGATTGTGATTGATTTGTTTATACTAAGATATTGATATAAATATTGACACAAATATTGTTACTTACACGAACTATTTTCCAAAACAAATCACCTGGAGATGTGGAAGAGGTAGTTTTCTCCCCCAATGCCATTGGCAAGGCTGCCATGATGCAACGATTTTCTAATTCTAAGACAGAAAATCACATTAAATTGTATTAAGTAGGATCCAAAATACTGTAATTATGTAATTATTCTTATCATCTTGGCACCAAACATTCATTCAATATGACCGATTGCCGACAATGAGAAATTTGATTAAATATTTGCATGAAAAATCAATGGCCCACATATGCTTGTCCCATCCCCTTTGGGGCTTAACATAATTTAGAAGTGTATAACTTACATCACAAGTGTGACTTGGTGTAACCACAGCAGACACTTCTGGAACAACTGGCACTTTTACTCCATTACAGTCAAACGTCTAAACATATTAATGTTTTGTCAACCATTTGTTTATATTACATGATCATAAAATTTCATTTTATTTTATTTTATTTTATTTTATTTTATTTTATTTTGTTTTGTTTTATTTTATTTTATTTTATTTTATTTTATTTTATTTTATTTTATTTTATTTTATTTTATTTTATTTTATTTTATTTTATTTTATTTTATTTTATTTTATTTTATTTTATTTTATTTTATTTTATTTTATTTTATTTTATTTTATTTTATTTTATTTTATTTTATTTTATTTTATTTTATTTTATTTTATTTTATTTTATTTTATTTTATTTTATTTTATTTACCTTTGCCTTGAATACATACATCACTATATACATACAATTTTATACAACAAAAAACCTTACAGCATGGTACAAAGCAGGAGTACTGTAACAGCTAATTACTGTG
Organism: Corallium rubrum; assembly: GCA_964035015.1. Taxonomy (NCBI): domain Eukaryota; kingdom Metazoa; phylum Cnidaria; class Anthozoa; order Scleralcyonacea; family Coralliidae; genus Corallium; species Corallium rubrum. Next base: position 32,023,379 of record OZ035998.1, read on the forward strand.
GATCCATTATATTACAATTACGAAATAACATAAAAGCTTAAAGGCAGTTTTTCACTAGGCGAAAAATGTCGCGCGAAGACATTCTTTAAAACCAAACAAACACACCACCACCCACACACACACGCCCCACTCACAAAAAGGGGGAGAAAGGGAAATAAATGAACAATTTTAAACATGAAAATAAATAAATACATGAATAAATAAATAACCCATTCACCAACCACCAACTATATGAAATGATGGATGGCGTAATTATTAAGTAAATAAATGAATAAATTAAATAAATAAAATTGATAAATTAAGTAAATAGATAAATATATAAATAAATATTTCTGAACTCTGTGTAGATTTTTTAAAGCTCTATTGTAAACTGTGCTATCCTGTTTCAACAAGAAATAAAAGGTGTCTGTGATAACTTTAGCCATTCCACAGGCACTCCTTATTACGTTTGACATTTGAACTTCAAATATCCAGTGGTAAACATGCCCAAGACCAAGTTCCCACCAAATATCAAACCGTCACAGAAAATATTTAAAGTCTAGTTATATCTTTATGTGCCAACCACACTCTGTTCAGGATGCCTTTCTAAAGTTCTGTACGTCTTGTCGAAGATGTCGAAGATTTCATCTAATATTTTTTTGGGAATATTAAAGCTTCAACACAACAACTTTGTACAGACTACTGATTAAGATTTTACTACATAAAACGTTGCCGGAAAGGTTTGGCAACTTGGCAGAAACTGAAGAAAATTATTTTGAAGAATTTTGCTGGTGAAAAGCAAATCGTGATCAAGCAAAATGTCGTTCGATATCTTATTATCTTTACGCCGTGAACAAAAAACATTAGAAACAAACTTACTATATTTAAAGCCTTGAATACAACAACTTTAATGTATAGAATTATTAAAACTTGACGAGAGGAATCTTCACAGGAAAAGATTTGGCGGTCTGGCAGAAACTGATGAAAATCAATCTGAAGAAATTTTCCGGTGCCAGCAAATCATAATCAAGCAATATGGCGTTCGTAAAAGAAGTTCGATAAAAACCTTACCATGCCTGTCACTGCCGTCCATACACTTATGAACCATTTCCTTGCCTTAAACTGTGGGATTAGGCCATTAATGTCGACGTGATCCATTGAAAACAAATCTTCACCGTCAATTTCGTTTGCTTATAGAAAATAGAAGAACAAAATTATAAATTTGACTTTTAAGCTTAAGTACAAAACTGAGCCTACCCTTTTCGAAGTGAAATATCGAAATAAAGAACTTTTACCTTCAAATTCTTTAACCACAGACGAAAAACCATTGGAATTTAAAAACGAAGCAACTTCGTAGACCGTAGACTTCTTGTTTATCGGCATAAAAGACATCCTAAAGCAGCGCCCCAAAAAATACCTCTCGACTTGAAGAAACCCGCCGTTGAAGACATCACTCTTGATTTGGGCGGGAAATCCCACAATTCACAGGGATCACGCTAATTTACTAAATCGCATCGACCTAAACCAGGTTGGCCAACTTTTGGAACTTTTTATAAGTTGATTATTTTTAATTTATGGTTGAAGTTAGGGGTTACTGTTTGGTTAGGATTAGTGTTTTAGTCAAAAGGTTTATAATTAAAAAATAATTTTTTGGTTACCTGGTTTAGATCGATGGCATCTAGTTAATTATGGCCCCTGAGAATCTCGCATGTCCCCCCTCAACTCTATGCATATTTAATTAAGTTTCTAAAGCTTTTCTAAAGCCAGTGTACATACAGAAATTTTTTCAGAGCTTCGATTATTAAATAATATAGAGTTGTTTTTCTGTACCGAGCTATTTTTTAAAGCCACTCGTCAATTACCCATAAACTTACTATGTAAGTATTTTAGTGTCTACAGATTTCTTTTCGTTGGAAAATGAATCGCGTTAAATGTCAAGTTTGTAAGCATTTCTACACTGCAAGTATATCTCAGATATGAGCAGTCATTTGGTGGATGTACACCGAAATTATGCTGATTTGCACATAACATGTGAGGTACCTGGATGTGAAGCTACCTTTTCTCGCGTGTTCAGCCATAAATAATATATATTTCATATATAATAATATATTTCATATATCTAACCAATTTCGATTGTATATATACTACAGTATAAAACTTACCAATGATTTGACTCTTTTACATGCTGTGCCCAGTGACAAATAAAGTAAACTGCTTTTGTCAAAGAAAGTCAACCACGCTCTGATCACGGTCTCATCGAATATATAATAGGAAGCTTGAGTTTGGCTTAGCGATCGTCCAAACTCCAAACGTGAGGCAACTTTATATATTCAATGGTTAATTTGATAATGTACCGTGAGCTTTCTTTTAGAAAATAATTCCTTTGTGCTTAGCTTTATCCACAAGTTTCTGTTATATTTTATTAAACCGTCCCGAATAATAACTGATTCCGTTTATTTTTCTTTGTGGCTGACAAGTTTTACAAGTTTTGTTGGGTTTTTTTCAGTGTTTCAGTTTTGACGTTCTTTCTCTGTTCTCAGTTTTGGCTTTCAACCATTTAGTAATTGGTTATAAATTATTTTACCAATTTGTAATTGATTATTCCAACATATTAAGAATTGTTTGATTTTACCAATTAATTTAACCAATTTAGAATAGGTTAAAAGAACCATTTTAAATTGGTAATCAAAAACAAAATTGGTAGTTTTGACATTTAATTTTTACAGTGTGGAAAGAAAGAATTAGTGTACAATATAACCCTAATATTTTGACAACATTTTTCCGCCTGCCTCAGTAGTTTGGTGGTTAACATAGTCGGCTTGCACGGTAACATGGTTGAGTTCAGACCCTGGAAGCAACAAGAAATTTTCTTTATCTCAATATTTTTCACGAAATATCATCCTTAAATTTTTCTTTGTTCCTCGTTACCTTTTTCTTAAAAAAATTAGAGTTATTAAAACTGTAGTTTTTTTATTTCAAGTATTCTACTAGAATTAAAACTATACTGTTTTGATCAACAGGAGTGGCTATTTCCAGGCCCCCAATAAAAAAGAGCGCAAGTGTTTCTAATCGGAGAGAATATCAGGAGCTAGGTATTTACAAAAATTCATGCAAAAGCGGGCGAGGGGTTATTGCGTTCATGTATTTCAAGTATATTATGTATTCTTTTGGAATAATTACTTACTTACTTACTTACCTTTCAAGTAATTTGAGTTTCAATAGCTCAATATAGTTATAGCGTCTTATTGGTAATCAGAAGGTTGTGAGTTCGAGTCCTGCTTGGGAACTCTTTCTGAAAATGTTTCTGAGTACATTCACAGCACATTTACACATAATTCTCACATGCGAGCTAACATGCATATATTTTTAAAAATACCATAATTTGGTTTGCTGCCAGGCATGATGAATATAAAAATTATAAAAATGAAAGTTGCCCCTGGCTTTAAAATTTTGTTATAAGACGTTTCGGTTAAACTACTATAAGCTTCTTCAGTTAAAAGAACTGACAAATGGCGTCTATATATATATATATATATATATATATATATATATATATATATATATATATATATATATATATATATATATACATTTATGAAATTCATTACTAATTCATGAGTTTTGCAGCCAATCCAATTTCAGAAATTACGTCACATGTATACCCTGTAAACCCCATACAAACTAAAACCAATGATGCTAATTAGTTACAACCACTAGTGGATGTATACTCTTCTGATACAACCACTAGTGCTTGTAACTAATTAGCATCTCAATATCCCAAAGGGATTTTTACTATTTATTCATTTCACAAGTTGTTTACAACACTTGCGTCCTTGTTGTATTGAATATACAATCACTCGCCTTTGGCTCGTGATTGTATATTCAATACAACACGGCCGCTCGTGTTGTAAACATTACATATATATATATATATATATATATATATATATATATATATATATATACGCCATTATATAGATGCCAAGTGAATTTTGGTTCACGAAATGTTAGAGAGTGCTCAATACCGTATAGATAGAGCAAAATACAAAGCATGAAGTATATAGTTACCTTAACGTCTTCGCTACCAGAGGTTTCACCCTAAACGGGATCGTCAGAGTCGCCTGATGATCCCGTTTAGGGTGAAACCTCTGGTAGCGAAGACTTTAAGGTAACTATACTTCATGCTTTGTATATAATTTATATATATATATATATATATATATATATATATATATATATATGAATGATATTGGGCATTTCACTCGATTACATAGCATGTTCTAAGGATTTAGGGTGAAGGAAAATTCGAGTGTAGAATATATACATTTTAAGTCCAAACCGGGAGCAGTTGCGAAAAATGCAACTACACAGGCCCTCCGGCAGGAATTGAACCCACGACCTTGCGATTCTAGTGCAATGCTCTGACCACTGAGCCACGGAGGCCGTTGCCGAGAGCTTGATCGCGAGTTCTGTATATATAATAAGGTGGTAATGCCAGGAGAGAATTGGGTATATTATAAATGATATTGGGCATTTCACTCGATTACATAGCATGTTCTAAGGATTTAGGGTGAAGGAAAATTCGAGTGTAGAATATATATATATATATATATATATATATATATATATATATATATATATATATATATATATATATATTAAATGACGTCTACGCCATTTGTGTTTGTTCTTTTAGAAGAAGGTTATAGTAGTTTAACCGAAACGTCTTATAATAAAAAAATTAAAGCCATGCAAAGTCAACTTTTATTTTTATAATTTTTACATGCATATATTTCTTTTATTACCACCATTAATTAACATATGACCACAGTATTTAGATACCGATGTCCCAATGGTCCTCACCCCTTGATGGAACTAGTTTGTAAAATTAACTGAGAAAAGTATGGTGTTGATTTTGCGGAGGGAGGGAAACCGGGAAACCCGGTGAAAAGCCTTCGAGGCGCAGGAGAGAACCAACAACTCTACTCACATGAAGCTAATATGATCATCCATTCGAGTACTAACCCTATTCGACCAGGCCTAACTTTAGCAGTGAGAGCTGAGAGGCAGCGCGCTAACAGTTTTGTGCATATCTCCATATCTCCTCGTTTCAAAATTTACAATTAAGTTTAATAATAATAATAAATTTATTTATCACCTTGAGCTTAGAATTACGGCGATATTGCAGATAATCAATCAAAATATTTTTATATATATATACATGATAAAAACAATGGATTGAAATATTCGAGAAGGTATCTATTTACATTTTAAAATATTTATAGCTAAAGTTGTTGTTAGCTAGTTGTTCTTAAATTATAATTATGGTCTACAGCCTCACAAATAAATAGTTTACAAGGGCGCCGGTATTTCTGAGTCGCGAATATTGTTGTATTCTTTCATTGTTCTTCTATCCCGCCGTGATGCAAGCGACTCAAGGGTGTCTCTCGGTAGACCAATGATATCAAGACATCGGTTTTGAAATCTTTCAATATCATCTTTTAGATAACCTGGCACCAGATTGGTGCTGCATATTTCAATAGAGGTCTTATCTTTGTACAGTAGGTTGTAATCCCAATATCACTTGGAAGATTTGCCTTCCCACAAGCACTCACGTAATAAATTATTTTGCTCGCTGTCTTAACAATATTGGATACATGTGTTTTCACTTTGCACTGTATGAGATCACTTTGCACCTTAAGTTTCAAACTAACTGTATCATTTGAAAGGATCGTTAAACCTGTTACAATTTTTCCATATCCCAAATTGCTTTTGAGATATTTATAGTGTATTTACATCTGTAGGAAAGTGGGTGTTCAAATTTTAACTTTCTCATTAAGGGACTTGAACAAGCCGTGTTCAGCTGATTCAATACCAGTAAATTGGCTCATTAGGACCTATCACATTGATCACATTGTCCATTCATGTACTTATAACCTTAACCTGAAGTCCTGAAAACCTTATAGTGGAGTAAAGAAATGGTTTCCCGTGTTAAGATACTGTGATATCCATGCCACACGCGGGATGTTGCGAGACTTGAGAAAAGCGTTAAAAAACACTGACAGTGTTTTCGGCTTATTTATAGCTGGTATAATTTCCACAGTACTTTTTGATTTAGGATTAGCGTGGTTGAAATAATATGAAATATATATGTACTATTTACAGAATGTGACCGTTCTATAATGGGGTATGCAGACACGAGGCGAAGCTGAGTGCCTGTATCCCGATACAGAACGGACACGAATTCTGTAAATTACTTCTAAAACGATCTATTTGGTAAGTTCATTGGCGTAGTAATTTTTCTAAAAAAACGTCTGAGTCGAGAAAATCAAAGCTAAAGTTTATGTAAATCAAGAGGAATCTATACTATCACATATATAGACTCTCATTAAACATGGATTTTCTTTGTGTTTTCCTCATGAATTGTTGATGATTTTAGAAATATATTTCTCAAACGCACTGATAATTCATGAGGAAAACATAATCAGTTAACGAGACGTTGTTGTGAAATGTGGTAATAAACGCCCATAAGACAAGTTTTACCTCAAATTTCTCTTTAAATACTGATTTGTTTGAGAACCTATACCATACACTCGAAAGCTGTTTATTATCTGATTTAAAAACACCTCGAAGTGAGCTAAAAAACTCGATCAGATAATAAACGGTTTCTCGTGTATGATATATTACTTATAGCATTTACACAAACTATTATCGCAAAAATTAGCCTTGGAAGATCAATTGTTCAAACAAACGCTATACCGAACGAATAAAGATAATTTAAAATAATTGTACATTGCAGTTAGCCATGTAGTTTGCTTTAAACGTCCTTCACTCCTTATAAACTAATAAAATTACTTATATATAGCGAAGCGAAAAAGTGGTAAACTCACGAGAATAGTTTTGGCAACGAAATATCGACATTTCGAGCGAAGGCTTTCGTCAGAGTAATGAAGGGCTCTGCTGGAAACGTCAGTATTTCGTTATCAAGACTATTCTCGCCTGTTTACCATCTTTTCACTTTGATCTATCTGCATGAAACACTGCCAACGCAGCACTCTACTTTTTTGTAATTACCTATATAATTTTTTACTTGCTCGAATTTTTTATTTAACCATCTGAAAACATGCTCTTTGGATATCAAGGCTATTTAAATAATTATATCTTCTTGGGCTATCTTTTATATACTCGCCAAATAAGAGCGAGTATTACACGTCGATGAATGCATTGCTATATTCTAAAATTGAAGGCGTCTGCCTCCTTGAAATTAATGAGAGATGAACAGTAAAACCCGCATAAAAGAAACTGCAGATTAAGAACCTCTAGCCTGAAATTTAGCCAACTAAGCACCCAAATCCAATACATGTATATATATAAGGTCCATCGGTTCAGCCTGACATATATGAAGCAGTTTCGTATGCGAAAAAATACTAAAGCTCTGAGAACAAACAGGTATACAGAGCATGCTTAATTAAGGGTCTTTGGAAACAGACATTAAAGTCCTATTACTAAATCAATGCTAGAAGTATTAATAGTACCATTTAATACTAAATGGTGATATTCTATTATTCATTTGCTTTTTTTATAGCAAAATTAGTGTAACACATCGTGTTCTGGATATATTATTACACTCTTAGTTTTTAAGTAGATGTATACATGCATGTACTCTATATAAAAATAAGAACCTGTTAAGAACCATCTATCTGTCTATGCAGTTAACATGCTATATAAGAACCATTTCAGCCTTGGGAAATAATTTTTTTAAGCGGGTTTCTACTGTATTTTGTAACAGACAAAACATTGCTGTTCAAATAGACACAGATATAAATATAATGGCTGCTATATTAAAATTGATGATAGATAAAAAAATATGGTTTTAATCGTGTCCAGATTTGGCCCAAAATTGACTGTACTTACCTCGGCTTAAGATGAATACAGGGGAGAAAATTAAGACATCTATGGTTCAAATTAATACTCAATTTATTTCCGATTCTTTATTTTCCTTGCTTAAGGTTTTCGCCGGTGCAAATTTGTTGAGAAATCAATATTAAAAAAGTTGTGAATACCAATTCACAAGTTTGCTATCGCAGTAACGCTAATTCACAGAGTAAAGATTAGAAATTGGAAAAACATCTGTTTACTTTTATTAATATTAATTATAATTTCTTCTCAAGATGGGAGAAAGGATAAAAACTTGTATGGTTCAAATTAATACCTAATTTATTTTTGATTCTTTATTTTTCTTGCTTAAATTTTTCACTGTTAGATTTCTCCCTTTGATGAGTAAAATTGCTAGCGTTAACCAGAATAATTAACATAATAAAAGTCGGCTTTGGCAGTGAAAAAGTTAAGTTTTAGTGTACATTTATAGAGCAATTATCATTCAAATAGTTGTGAATACCAATTCAGAAGTTTGCTACCGCAGTAACACCGTAAACATTAATTCATTGACCGCATTATGTAGAAGAAGAGAGACCTATTGACTGTTATTTAAGATGGCTCGATAGTCCAAACCATGAGAAATTACTTTTTTTTTCATAAAAAATTCTGGACAGTTCTCATGAGCTTCATTTTCGTTTATTGCATTTTTTTATAGCGCTTGCATATATCTAGAGCAACACGTGGTCGTTCTACGATATAAAAGATTGCTAGAATTATTAAATTTACTCAGGGTTTGGGTTTCAATTTCAAAGTACGTCTGGCTGCGGGCATACTACATGTTTAACAGCCTTGGTTCGCGTCATTTGATACGCAACATAGCCACAGGCTAATGAGCTAATTCATTTGCGCTTTGTTAGTATAAAATCAAATATCTCCGTCGACGATTTACTCCCTTATATCTGCTATCACGCTACTTTAACGCCAGCGTGGTTCTCATCACCTACTCTTAAAACTTATAAATTACGACTGTCGGACTGTTTACCGAGTTCAAATGAGCACACAGATTTTTCAGAAACAAGAGTGATGCGTATACGTAACGTAGCTATGCGCATCATACTTTGGGACACAAGGCGCCATTAAAAACATGTTTTAAGACTTTTAAAATTGTGCTCAAAATTGCTGTCAGAGTGCGGGAAACGCCGTTTCAGGGACCCAAATTTTAAAAATTTCCCAGCCCTAAAAATGCGGACTTCAACAAATTTGACTAAGGTATAAAAATTCCTTATTATTAAAAAGGAGAATTTTTCTGTACCATGCGCTGAAAAATGATTTCTACAGATCATATCTACATTAATAATTATAGAATTTTTTCATCTTAGATATGTTTCTCAACTCCCACATGTACTTAAAACTTTGTTGACAAACAATAATGCTAAAATAAAGATTTTTTTTTAACAATAATGCTAAAATAAAGAAATTTTGAGTGGTACGCCAAAAAGAAATTGTTGTTTGAGCACGAGCAAATTTTACATTGACTATTGTAAATATGGGGGATTCAACATTTTTACAGCGTACCTACCTTCATAATTATGATTTTTGCGTCTACGTTGCTATAGCAACGGTAGACGTTATGTACCCGTACTGAGCTATCTGGCTGACTGGCTGGCTGACAGACTATAATGTATTCGCACGTTTGTGACGTAATGGGTTGCCCTCTATCAGATTCATCGGCGCGCAGCTAATCACAGAGCCAATGTTTTTGTGGTGATCAACATTTCTGTGTAGACGTTATCTGTGTGGTGATATCTCACAACTCAAACTAAACAAAGGCATTGTGCTTGTTAAAAATCTAAATACATTCATTGTTCTCTTTGAGGCAAAAAAAACAAAAAACAAGAAAAACCCCACACCGAGCCAAAACCTAGACTCGGCTTACCACAGATCGCCCGAGTAATTACACTGCCAGTGTCTTTGATGATTACCTCAACCAAAGGCCCATTGCATAACATTTTCCTCCTGGTACATGATGTGGATTTACTTACTATAGTATTGGTTATATGCGTTAAATCAGATTGTTTGAATAAATCGTTTGCTTGTGACGTCACCCCCACCATCTTGGTCTCCTTTGAGATTTTTTTATATTGACATTTGTTCGATTACAATGTACTTTGAAATTCGAGAAATCATACTGCAATTACACTGTTCAAATATCAATTACCGTTCACGCGCCATTTGTGTTCGGAGCTGGACTATTGAGCAAATACTCCACAAGACTGTGATGAATTAGTCTGGTATAAATAACGGCTTGGTACATTATCTATAGCCTGAATCATTACAGGATACTGAAGCTATCACATTCAAGGTAAGAGGCTTTTTGCTTGATCTAGTTTCTAATGATTGTCGCTTAATTGATTGTCGCTCATACATTGGGGAGCACGGGACACGTGTGAGTACAGAGTTGTAGTTGATCTCTCCTGTGCTTCGAGGGTTTATTGCCGGTTTCTCCAGTGCCCCTCCTTCCATAAAATCAACACCTACATCTTAGCTGTGATCCGTGGTCAGACATGTGTCGTATGGCGGCTGCCTGGAGCGCCTTTGATATGCCTTCGATCGACTCGGCCATGTTGATCTACGTCCCTCGCAATTCTTCCACTGGCTGCAAATAAGGATGATTAGCCCCCCAAAGTTCCTTCTCATATTTCTCAACATGAGGATGGTTCTGAAATGAAAGAAACGTTTTTTCATGCATCATTGGTGTTTTCTCATGGTACAATTCGCACTCCGTAATAAACTTTATTTTACTTTTATATATATATACTCTTTTTAAAATGTTTTGAATGATTTGCGATGTCAGTGTGGTTTGTTTTGATATTTATAGAGAGCTAATCGACAACATGGGGTACCACTTGCTTAAGGTATTCGTCTTGGTAATTCTCGCGCTCTGTGCAACCAACACAAACGCTGGAATCTCTGAAGAGCAAAAAACAGCGATCGAGAAAGGTCTAGAAGCTGGTAAGGTTCTCGCAGAAGTCCTGAAAGACGGACAATTTCGAGATTCCCTTGTGAAACTTGGGAAAAACCTCGCTCCCTTCCTTGGCGTTCTTGGACCCTTAGCTGGTATCGCTCTTGCCTTTATTCCAACCGGAGACTCAGCAGAACTGGCTTACATGAAAAAACAGTTCGCGGAAGTCAACAACAAGCTCGACATCATTACTTCAGAATTCGCAGAAGTGAAAAACGCTATCGATTGGAGCACTGTCGTTGTCAGTTACGGAGCCTACGAGAGAAAGATCAGAGCAGCGGAAGCCAACTTGAACAGAATCTACGAAGTTGAAGGCGAAGCCCGTGAGTACGAACAAAAGAACTTCATCAACCAGTACGAAAGCGATTTCGATAACAGCCTTCAGAAGCTTTACGACGCCATTATGAACAATGACCACGTCTTCTCGAAGAACATCTTAGAGGCAGCAGTAAAACAGACCAAGAACCACAAGAGAAAGGTCGAACAGTTCTCGTTGGGTCTCGTTCAACTCCTCGTCCAAGCAGTCAAGGTTAAAGTCTCCTACTACGGCATGAAGGGATGGACAGCCGATCACGTGACAAAAGAGTGGACTTCTAATATGAACCAGTTGAAGGGGAAACTTCAGCGCCTTAGCGACGAGGTGAAGGGACGGTACAAAACACAACTGAAAACTGACGCAGACGACCTCATTCTTCGACATCATGGCCTAGGCAACAAGGGCTTAATGCAAAAGATTTATGACTTTGTAAAAGCAAAGTACGACTGGCGATACTGGTTTGTGGCAGTTTACGATGATATGCATGGCTTTGACGATCACACCATTTCCCTGTGTGGCGGTTACTCACTTCTGCATCAACAAAATAAGAATATCATCATCTCAAGTCAAGACAAGGTCCGTTCCCCCAACTTCAAGCAATCCGAGGCAACTCAATTGCTGAAAAATGTTGAAAATGACGTCAACAACTGTGGATTGCGAGATCCCGGTGATCGCGCCCGAGCTCTCGTCAACAACGCAGGCAGCAAAGCTGGAAACGGCTGCACTCCGTATGCACTGCGCATGGCCGTGAGGACGGGCAAGGGACTGTGGTACATCAGTTGGGACAGCCACAGAGCATACCGCAAGATTGAGAAGAGCAAGCGCTGTTGCTGGGGTGGTTTCTGGGGTAGATGTAAAACTGTATCTTGGCATCACAACATGCTCATTTTCGGATAAGAAAATTGGGCACGATTACTACTTTAATACATCAGTATCTCGATTGATATGTATTATAAAGAGAGCAAAGAAATCTCTCAATAAAGAAGGAATTATCAAAGTTATCGTGTGCACTTTATTTATTTATTGTTTTCTTGTTTATTTATTTATTTAATTTTATTGTCTATCCATTTATTCATCTATCTATTCCTCTTTTCCTATACCTACCTACCTACCTACCTACCTACCTACCTACCTACCTACCTACCTACCTACCTACCTACCTACCTACCTCTACCTACGTACGTACGTACGTAGTACCCATACCTACCTACCTACCTACCTACCTACCTACCTACCTACCTACCTACTTACCTACCTACCTACCTATCTAACCTACCTACCTACCTACCTACCTACCTACCTACCTACCTACCTACCTACCGACCGACCTACTTACCTACCTATACCTACCTACTTACCTCCCTCCCTGGTGGACCAATTACATACCGCTTTTTCTTGCTGGACATTCAACATTGTCCATGCCATTTCATGCAGCCATCAATAAGTTAAACAAGCAAAAATATTGACCAATCGAATGACAATATCACATATTCATAAAAGCTGCATGCACTAGTGTCATGAATTGAAACATTCAAAAACAATTCATTTCGACAAATTAACAATTAACAAAACATTCGTTTCGTTCCACACGATTCGAATCAGTGAGGAGTGTAACAATAACTTGTGTTACAGTTATTTAGTAGAGTAACGGTTTTTACTAGCAACAGATGGCGATTATTTTTCTTCATATTATTCTGGTTGCTGAGGGGAAAAAACCTACTGGACAAGGAATTATTACTTTGGCCTTGGTTAAAACGGTGAAGACTAGGTCCCATAATTATCTGGCTTTGATTAAACGTTTGAGATGCACGTGTTTCATTTAAAGATGTGTGATTTGGTAGTTGTTGTTTCCGGTTTCGGAAAAACTGTATATAAGAGATATGAACTTCTTGTTTTCTGCAGAAGCAGTAACACGGAAGAGAGCAATCTACGATTTCTGTTGGTGAAACGAATACGTGCTATTTTACCAACTTCTCAATGTGTAAGTTGAGGTAAGAAAGTGACGAACCTTTTGATTTTGCAGCTTAGTAGACGAGAGATAGAAGTGAAGCAATGTCGAAATGTGAGGGAGTTAGAAACAGGTATTTACTTCAGCTCTTCGCATTTCAAAGAAAATGTTCTACTCTACCAAGCAGCTAGCTACCCAACTAGCAATATTGCCACTTTTGTACCCATACAATATTGCCAAGCTATAGCCACTTGTGCATCTTCAGCTGTAAATCTTCCTTCTAATGTACAGCCAGTTATTCTTTATTCTGTGGTTCGGGTTCGAGGATTATATGTGGATTAATATGAAGTACTTACCCTAGAGAGATTAAATAGCGTTAACACGGTCGAGCGAAGTTAAGAAGTTTTGAAAGACTAGTCTGAGCAGGAAGTTAACGTAATTCTTCAGTTTTGCATTGCGCAGCTTTTCTGCGCATAATTCTGCAATACTATTTTAAGATGTATCCAAGTCTTGTATAGTGACGAAAATACATAAAAATGTCACTAAAGACGTTAAATCAGCTAATAATAACGTTGACAAGAAAATAATAATTTAATTTTTGGTTTTTGAAAAAAAGTAAGAATTTGTTGGGTGGTTTCGTATATGGATGAAATGATAGAGAAAGGCTTCGTGTTCAAGCTGTAACCTTGTGTAGCTCACAAAGACACACGGTGACTCCTACTTTTTTCTAATTATTAAGTTGCTCCACCGGCTCCTGCAGCATATATGCATGAAAGACTAGAGAAAAAGTCACGTCGGGAATATGAAATATCGTACGTTTTTCTCGTTCTTACGGCTTAAAAAATAACATATAACAAGAGAGAATGTAGATATTCTTATATCGCAAAGTTATTTTCGTGCATCTAAATGAGCCTTTCTGGCCTCGTTATGAATGGAAGATTCTTTGGAATTGCATACACACAAACGAGGCGAGAAAACTTAAGATGCACATAAACGAATATTTAAATTAAATGAGTGGATACTTGACATATTAAAGTATCGGTCTCATAAAGGTGAGTAGTACATTTACGAATACATACCTATTACAGTTTATTGTTAACACTATATTTCACATCATTGCTCTTTGGCAATTTTATTATTTTACTCTGGTTAACGTGAGATTAATTCCAGACGATTCAGTACCTAGTCAGTAATCATGGAAAGTATTTCTATTAGGCTGTCTACTCTGAATTATTTTTTATCATTTTCAAAAACTCAATAATTCGCGAGGAAAACACAAAGGAAATCAGTACCATGTCTGTGGTTTTATAAACAACGTTATTTTTCAAAGTTACTACGGCAATTAACTTACCAAATGTACTTTATCAGATCTAAAACACTTGGCTATTGTCTTGTGTTTTAAATTTGATAAAGCCTGCTGCTCATGTTTAAATATTACTTCATTGTATCTCAGTACTCTAGCGTCGTTAATTAATCAAAGGTATAAAATGTAGTGTTTTTTATGGTACTATTTAATAACTTTAGCCAGTGTGTAGTGGTCACTTGAAATTGTAGTTCCATGCTGCAAGTACTGTATTCGTTTAATCTTATTTATATCGCGGATGGGAGTGTGTCCCGCGCGTTTCACAAACCCACGCGAAATCCACGCATTGCCGCGCATGTGCAGACGAATTGCCCACCTGTTATGCATGGTACGTTCACTTGCGCGGTATTGATTTTGGGCCACTGTGAACAATAAAATCTATTCCTGACAAAAACACTTTTTGTCTGTAAAACATAAATGCTGCATATTGAAATATTACAGATGTAAAGTCTAAGGCGAAAACAGTTTCATCACTTCAGATTTTGGGATGAAATTTGTTTTTGCTATTCTAAATGATTTGAAATGCCATAAATGAATATAGCCATGGCAGCCAGTCAGATGTTTCAGTAGTTTTCAATCAATTCAAATATTCAATTCAATGCCTTTGAAGAGTGCCAACCTCGTCCCCAGGGCATTTTGCCTTCACGTTGGGAGGTCGGCGAAAATGGCCCTGGCATCGGCTGGTCGATTCTGTAATCGGATTGGCCGGTTTAAAAACTTGATTAATTCAGATACAGTGTAATTTATTCATCAAAATATGAATTGCAATAAATGCACTCTGCGAAGTTCATCCAAAGAATTGTAACGATATACAGCTTTGGTTAAAGTCAAGAACAACATTAGATATATGTTTCTTCCCGACATTTAAATGTATCCTGGATAATCGTGGGGAGTATCATGATGAATAATGCTAGCCAGTTGCATTTATGATAAAGGTTCACATAAGTGATTCGGCAGAGCGTTAAATATTTCTTATTTATTATTCATGTATACGTATTATACAAAAACGAAACACAAAGACCGCATAAATTTTCTTGCCAAAACACCCCAAAATTCTGGGTGTCACGTGACCAGCCGATGCCAGGACCATTTTCGCCGACTCCCAACGTGGAGGCAAAATGCCCTGGGGACGAGGTTGGAAGAATGCAAATATTTTTAGATGCTCTAGTAATGTTCTTTGTAAACATGGAAAGAAAAAATATTTTGCTGATGTTTTGACGCCTGCTTCGGTAGCCTGGTGGTAACATCGTCGATTTGCATGCGAAATGGTCGAATTCAAACCCTGGATGCGACCTACAATTTTCTTCATCTCAATTGTTTTTCTGAATATTGTCTTGAAATTTTTCTTTGTTATTTAATTATTACCTTTCTCTTTAAGAATTTGAGTTAAACAAGTTTTTTTATTTCAAATATTATACTTTCATTAAAAGTTTATCTTAAAAGTTTATCTTAAATTAAACCTATATCTTGAGTTGTTGCATGCAACACGAGCGGTTATTTCCAGGCTACCAATGAAAAAGATCGCGAAGGTGTTTGCGTTTCAACTTTTTTTCTAATCAGAGAGATATTCACAAAAATTCGTGTAAAAGAGGGCGAAAAAGCAGAAACGTTCAAGTATGTCCATACATGCAATAAATAAACAAACAAGCTGCACCATATATACTTTGGCACCTAGTTTTGACATACAAGCAGTTAGAATTTAGACAAGAGCAAAACGAAAAATTATAAGCAATGCTTGTCATTCAATTTGTATTTGAGTCCTACTTACAGTATTGCAAATTATTTTTAGTAATCTCCAAGCTCGGATGATGGGCCGACGTCCCGAGCCTGGTAAGGGTGCTAATCTCGCTCTGCATGGAGTCCAACCTCGTCCCCAGGGCATTTTGCCTCCACGTTGGGAGTCGGCGAAAATGGCCCTGGCATCGGCTGGTCACGTGACACCCAGAATTTTGGGGTGTTTTGGCAAGAAAATTTATGCGGTCTTTGTGTTTCGTTTTTGTATAATACGTATACATGGATAATAAATAAGAAATATTTAACGCTCTGCCGAATCACTCATGTGAACCTTTATCATAAATGCAACTGGCTAGCATTATTCATCATGATACTCCCCACGATTATCCAGGATACATTTAAATGTCGGGAAGAAACATATATCTAATGTTGTTCTTGACTTTAACCAAAGCTATCGTTACAATTCTTTGGATGAACTTCGCAGAGTGGATTTATTGCAATTCATATTTTGAATAAATTACACTGTATCTGAATTAATCAAGTTTTTAAACCAGCCAATCCGATTATAGAATCATAGATAATGGAAGGGGAACTGGATAGGAAACTTCAAACGAGGTTAAAGAACCGGAAACGTTGTTTGCACAACTTGCTATGGTAATTACACACCTAAAAGCAGCTAATGCACCTATTGCTGAAATTAGACAAAAGTGTA
Source organism: Corallium rubrum (assembly GCA_964035015.1). Taxonomy (NCBI): domain Eukaryota; kingdom Metazoa; phylum Cnidaria; class Anthozoa; order Scleralcyonacea; family Coralliidae; genus Corallium; species Corallium rubrum. Next base: position 32,040,331 of record OZ035998.1, read on the forward strand.
ATATCACTTAAGTTCAGCAGTGACTGATTTTAGCCATGTGGGACCACCCATTAGGTGCATTGCCCGCTTATAAGCGTATAATTACCATATCAAGTTGTGCAAACATCGTTTCCGGTTTCGTAAGTTTCCTATCCAGTTCCCCTTCTATTATCTATGATAGAATCGACCAGCCGATGCCAGGGCTATTTTCGCCGACCTCCCAACATGGAGGCAAAATGCCCTGGGGACGAGGTTGCATGAGTCCACTTATATAATATCAAGAGCCAGTATTCTCAATTGGTTTCAAAACTCATATAATTTTCAAGAGAATTAACATGAGATATGTAGCCACTTATACATAGGGAAAATGTGTTAATTAATATATGATAATTAAAATAAATCTCGTCGGTAAGGTCCCACAAGTATAAAAGTATTTAATTTATAAGTGCAGAATCTTTCACTAATTAAAGCCAGTATTCTCAATTGGTTTCAAATCTCATATAATTTTCAAGGGAATTAACATGAGATATGTAGCCACTTATATAGGAAAAATGTGTTAATTAATATATGATAATTAAAAGAAATGTCGTCGGTTAAGTCCTACAAGTATAAAAGTATTTAATTTATAAGTGCAGAATCTTTCACTAATTAAATTATATTTGCATTGATTATTGAAATTTCGAGTTTGGTTGGTTGTGAAACCATTTTTCAATGATCATAAAATTTATTTTTTTTCTTCTGAAAACTTTTTTACATGTAGAATGACCACCACCTTCTTTTACGGGTGGTTTATAGACATACGGTTTTAAAGCAATAATACTTCCCTTGTCTAGTTTCTTAATTAATGCAGCTATACCATTATTGTGCGAAGAAAGTATGCCATTACCAATTATTAATTTGTACAATAAACCTAATTTTTTTTTAATTTAGGAATCCATATTGTTTTATTTTGTAAGGTGATGAAAACGATATCATCTCTTAATTCTTAGTTAATCACTCAAAATCGGATAAATCGTTCCCACGTTCGACCATTTTTTAATGCCATCTTTTATGTATGATATTCATTACCAGGTTGAATAGGTTCTTCTTGAGAAAAGATTTGTTCTAAAAATAGAAAGTAAGATAAAACTGAAAGTTATCTGATAGTTAATAAATTGATTAAGTTTTTCAAGATATCAACCATATAAGTTTACCAAATAGTTTAGGAACATTAACTTTTATTATAGCGATTATATACGAGAGAGAAAATAAAATAATGCATGTATGGGCGTGTGAAGATATGGAATGTATTTTCGAGTGGTAGCTAGATCTACTGTAAACAAGAAAAAATAAATTTCATGTCTCCGAGCGTCCAAGTATTCAGTTCAATTCACATAACACGAACAGTCTAAATCGACGCTCAATTTTTACTGCACTCAAAGAAGATAAACTAGCACTATTTCTTTGGATCGTTAAACCGACTTCTTTATATATAAAAAATTGTATCTTTTACATTGTGTTTAAAACGTTACCGTTTTTCTTAGTGGCCGAAGAGTCTGTATCACACGAACGTTTATGACATAAGGACAAGTATATTTCTTATTACTAAGGTTTTTTATAATTTCTATGGATTTGTCTAAACGTTGTTTCCGATGAAATTTGAATGGTAGAAAAACAACGTTTGCACGTTATACGCAGGCTCCGACTATTATTTGTTCGCAATTATTTGCAATTGACGTAATAACTTCACAGCCAATCAAAATCGAGAGAGAGAGTTAAAGTGAAATAAAACATATCGTATATATATATATATATATATAAAGTGTTTACATAATTTGGTACGATTGTCTTCTTACCATAAACTCGTATTTTAAGAGCTAAATCCGAGTTTCCTGGTTTAATTGTCATTTTTTTTGCAATACTCTGACCATCTGGCAAATGAATATACACGTCATAGTCACCATGAAAACCACGAAATACGAAATGCCCTTCATTCTCAATGACGTTTGATGTCTTTAGTTCCTCCGTTGTCGTCCATTGTCGACGAAGATCTTGATAAACTCGGCCAGCTTCGGTTAACTATATTTAAAACATAACAATTTGCAACCTGAAGAACTGTAATTATATCGTGCATATACTTCTGTGATTTATGTCTTATTAATATATGGCAGGGTTCGTTTTCCGGTTCGTTCGCAATACGACGCATGGTGTTTGATTCCTGAGCGGTCGGGATTCTACGATATTGACCGACCGGTCAATACGCTTTTTCTCGGACCGGTAAATGTTGGCGGGAAAATTTCTAAGTTGATCTACTGAAAAGAAATATAAGAGAACTAGGTATCTTTCTTCAAATATTTTGAACAGTTAAATGTGCTGGAACATTATAGTGCTGGTTTTCTTTGAAGCTGTTTACTTAAAAATACGAAAAATGAAAGCCAAACTGGTGCAAACAAGAAGCGACACGAAAAAAGTAACAGGTGATGTAACAGCAAACTTCGAAGACGAAACAACGTTCAAAAGTTTTAGAAATATTATGAACAAATAGCCATATAATAAATTCCTTATTAACCTCGTTTGCTCGGTCTGTACAGGAAAAGTATTTGCCTGAGGTTTTGAGGTTTTATCGCACAAATCTCGCTCCTTCGTCGCTCGGTCTGTACGAAAACCTCAGGCAAATAGTTTTCCGCACAGACCTCACACTCGGTGAATAAGGCTTTATTATTCAATGCTGTATCAGAAAATATCCAATCATCAATAATTTATGAAGAGAATTAAAAAGAAATGGATGTTTAATCATTCGATACAAATTCGTCCTGATTTACATAAACTTTCCTTTTTCTCAGTAGCTGAAGGATTTTTGATAAATCTGAACAATTAGATGTGCGAATTGGATAAGTCGCAACATGATCTCCATCGATGAGCTTATAGCTCTTGGAGAAAATGTTCATAATCAGAAATATGTTTAAATAAAAAATTATTAATGCTTGGACAATAATAGTTAATTGAGGATGTAATGAGGCGCTTTTCATTGGGACTCTAACACGCATTTGCGTAGGTGATGTTTAACTCAGAAAAATTTTCTGAGCCCCATAAGTAAATTGAACCTGTCCCATAAACTCTTGATGTCATAAATTTCAACCACGTTGCACTTGCAATATACACAACTTTCATAGTAGCGACTAATTTGAATATTCTTTTATGTGTATCTTAATAAGCCTTTCTCGCCTCGTTTGGGTGTCTGCAATTCAAAAGAGTCTTTGCTTCATAACGAGGCCAGAAAGGCTCATTTAGATGCATATCAAAGAATATTTAGAGCGGTGTCTATTATGAAAGTGGTCTATAAAATGTGACTTGATCAATCAGCGGACTTAAAACGCAAAATGTAATCACCAGTTTTCTATCCAGTCTTTTTACTACCATTATCTCTGACTATAAATAAAATATACATGCAAGTACTCTGATAGGCTAACGACTGACCCATCTGCTCTTTATCTAATGGATATCTAAGCAAATTAAAGGTCGTTTTTTCCGGATACATTTTTCACCAAAGTGGTGTTTTTGAAAAGTTACGACTTTGCAACGTTTTAATATTTTTCGCTGAAATTTTTGAGGTGGATTGTTAACTACCCAAAACTGTGTCGGCTATTTTTGATAAGATATTTCTATTATTTTATTTTATTGCGGTTTGACTTTAGGAAATACATATTATGTCTTCATATTGTGGCATTTTTCATTATTGCTACTTTAAAGTAAACTGTTTTTTTCAATTTACTTTACCACAAATTTTAGCCAGCGACAGAACTATAACTTGCCTTAAAATTATCTCCTTCCACTAATCCAGTAGATTTTCCTCTCCAGCAACTTTTGTTCCAAAAACACCATAAAATAATACCGTGTACGCCTGGATGGCTAAACCCCACTCGCATAACATTTTCCAAACTTATAGCGCGCTTATGGGGGTCTGGTTCTACTATATCGACTTCAGTTAGCCAAATAGGTAAGTTAGTTTCCATGAGCAAGTTCAGGCGATCCTTGAAAACAAAAAAGAAAATTACATCAAAATCTATTAAAGATATTACAATTATAACTGCTGATCAAGGTAGTTCCCTGCATACGTTTCCATTTTTGTATCTGCTGCGTCAGGAAAATTATTTAAATATTCGTCAAATTTTGCGAGCTATTATTGCTGTTAATTTAATTGGCCTTCTAAGCTTTGCTATCATACTTTACTGTATTACATGCAGGCAGTAGCTACTTAGTGCACTAACAGTAGCGTGCTACGTAGGCAGTTTAGAAACAACAATCGAAATATAGTAAAGTTAAATATACTGCCGAAACAGAGAACGTAGGCCCTTCGAGCAAAGGCCCTTCGTCAGAGAGCAACGTAGAGTGTAAACAAAAAACGAGCTTATGTACGAAAGGTAATCATGTGACCAAAAATAAGCCAATCAGATAAAAATGACAGTAACAAACTGATGAGATGTGAAAAATTAGCCAATCAAATCAAAATAACAATAATTGTTTTATTATGCAAAATAATGTAAATATTTAATTTTCGCCTTATGGCCAATGCTATAATGTGTAAAGTCGAAGGTAAATTGGAGAGAGATGGAAAAATGCCAGAAGATTACAATCGCTATGTTGACGACACTCTTAATCTTTCTACCGACATTGGTACAGCGAATATGTTCCATCAAACGCTGAACGACGCTCACCCGTCACTCACATTTACCATGGAGGTTCAGAAAGATGGTCAACTCCCGTTCCTTGGTATGCTCATGACCAAGAAAGATACTCGCATCTCCACCAGCGTCTATCGAAAGCCTACAGATACGGGACTTTTGCTACACTACCAGAGTCATGTCGACAAGCGATACAAGACCGGACTGATCAAAACCATGCTATATCGTGCAAAGAGATTGTCATCGTCATCTGAATCCTTTCAAGAGGAATGCAATAGAATTCGTTTAAGGTTTGTACAGCTGAAATACCCTGAAGCACTGGTTAAGTCCGTGATTTTGGAGTTTATGACAGCGGATGCTACAGATAATGCTCCTGGTTCACAAGACAGTGTCCCTTCTAGTAAGCCTGAAACAGGTGACAGTATAAACGTCAGCCTACCTTTTAAAGATCAGAAGTCAGCAAGAGTTGTCAAGCGGCAGCTGTCTGATCTATCCAACAAAATGGAAAAGCTCTTGAGACCTATCTTCGTCAGTAAGAAAGTTGGAGAGCAGCTCAGAATACGTGAAAGGAAACCGGTGTTACTATCTCAACAACTCGTTTACCATTTCAAGTGTGACCAGTGCGATGCTGGTTATGTCGGATATACGTGCCGACACCTATACCAACGTGTTGATGAGCACAAAACCACGATTGTTGGAAGGCATGCCAAGGAAGCGCACGGACAGGCTTTGGATGACTTGTTTGGGAGGTTCTCGGTTCTTCGAAAATGCAAAAACAAGTTTGATTGTCTGGTTTTTGAAATGCTTTTCATCAAAGAACTAAAGCCTAGGATTCTATTAAATCTAAATTGTTTTAATTAGTCTTATGTTGTACATCATGCATTATTACACCACAGTATTTTCTAATCTTCAGAATTCTACAAATTCTTTTCCTAAAATGCAGGAAATGGCATTTCAATTAAAGCACCTAAATTTCAAAAATTTCCTGGGGCATGCTACCCCCTTCTTTAGAAATGTCACTTCATGCCCGCCCAATTGGTCAACCCTGGCTACGCCACTGTTCCAACGACGGCCTGCTGAGGAACTTGAGCTAAAGCGAATGAATGCCAAGGCTAAGGCTGAAGAAAGAATTTATGAGCAGTTTGAACGGGAAGAAGTTGACAATGACTTGAGTAATAAACTTGACTCCATGCAAGTACAGTATTCTTCTACTCCCATTGTTACCCAAGGTCTACCACACAACCCTACCACAAGCAAACCAGTTCCAGTTAGTAATGGTGTAGTGGGCCTATGAGAGCTGTTAAAGTATACGTTTAACAGTGTAGAAAACGCGTGACGCTTGAATGGACTACATGATGTATAAACTTTAATAGAAACAACTGAGAGTTCAATCTATATGTCTAGTACATAAGATAACTACAACAACAGGAAGTAAGCCCCTCAGAGAGCGTCTGGATGAATAACTATCTGTCAAGATGTTCTCAAATTTTCCTTCACCCTAATCCTTAGAATATCTGTCAAGATGATTGATGATGTTCTCTTATTTTCGCACGTTAACCTGAATTAATATTAACACTCCCTCTCGAAAATAGAGAACTATATATGTAAGTCTTTAATCTAATAAAGTATTATCGTGTCCGTCAACTATTCAGATAACATTAGTTACTCCCATAAGGTCTCTGAAACGTTGAAATAAAGTCTTTCCTAATGCTTTAGTTAATAGGTCTGCTACCATCTGGTCTGTAGGACAATGTTCCAAGGTGATTTCGGAATTGTCGACCTTTTCATGAATGAAATGATGCTTGATGTCGATATGCTTCGTTCTGGAATGATACTTTGGATTCTTGGATAAGGCTATTGCTCCTTGGTTGTCCTCTTTGATGATTGTACTTTCTTCTTGAACAAAGTTGAGACCATGAAGTAATGCACGTAACCACACTGCTTCTTGACATGCAAGGGATGCTGCAACATATTCGGCTTCTGTTGAAGATAAAGCCACGGTACTTTGTCGTTTACTAGCCCAGCTAATAATTCCACCACACAAAGAAAATAGGTATCCCGACTGAGATCTCCGTCCATTTGGGTTACTACCCCAATCAGCGTCAACAAATCCAGATACTCGTACTGTATCTAGCTTAGAACCATCGAATTTAATTCCATAATCCATTGTTCCTTTAATGTAACGCAGGATTCGCTTTGCTAGTTTCCAATGTTCAAGGCCTGGATTTGAACAGAATTGACTAACCACTCCTAAAGCATGTGCAAGGTCAGGTCTTGTACCAGTTACTGCATAGGTCAGACTACCAACAAGTGCTTGATACTTGGTCTTCTCTATCGGATCTCCCTCATTTGGCAATAACTTTGTGCTTTGATCAAGAGGAGTTGAGACTGGTTTGCAATTCTCCATTCCAAACTTCTTTAGTAAGCTTGTGAGATACTTGGTTTGATGCAGCAGCATGAGCTTCTTGTTTCGTTTGCGTTCGATCTGGATTGCAAGACAGTAGTGGACTTCTCCAAGATCTTTCATTTCAAATCGGCTCTTCAAAGCTTCTTTCTCTCTGCGCAACATCTTCTTGCTGTTACTTGCTCACAGCAAAAAATCATTTTCTTGTTTCAAGAAAAAAAAAACTTGTTTTAAGAAATTTTTTTCTTAAAATAAGAAATTTCTTATTTGGGAGAATAGCAAGAAATTTTTTCTTACTAAGAAAATCTAAGAAAATTATTTCTTAAAATAAGAAAATAATTTTCTTGTTTTAAGAAAAAGAAATCTTAATCCAAGATAAAAAAAACTTATTTCAAGATTTTTTTTTCTTGAAATGAGAAATTTCTTATTTGGGAGAATAGCAAGAAATTTTTTTCTTAGGAAGAAAATCCATGAAAAATATTTCTTAAAACAAGAATAAATTTATGTTTTTTTTCTTGCCAAGAAAATATTTCATAAACGAGATTAAAATTATGTTATTTTAACTCATGCACTGCATGCCATATTTCTCTCTTTGACGAATACATTTAAAAGGGTTACCATATTTTCTTAAAATAAGAATATATTTTCTTATAGAGAAACTCTTGAAAGAAATCACATGCATGCAATAAATTATTATATAAGAATTATATGAATAATTATCTAGATTATATTCTATTCTATAATTTCTATTAGAATTTAATAATGTAATTTAAAAGGATTTTCTTACTAAAATATATATATATATATATATATATATATATATATATATATATATATATATATATATATATATATTTAACACAATAATTCTGCATGCATGCATGTCTAATTTTAACTAATAACAATGTTAATAAGCTGAAAAGTGATAAAACTATACCTTTCAACTAAACACCAATATATAATTTTTAAGTCCAATAAACATAATCCTTCAGTAACATATAGATAAAAGGATATGGAGAAAGCAAATGCAACCAACTGTTACTGTATTAAAAAAGGTTTAATGAGTTAAGCTTTCGCTGTGATATGACATCATCAGAACTCTGAACTCATCAGAACTCAGAAAGTTCTTATGATGTTGTAGTACGACGAAAGCTAAACTCATTAAACCTTTCTAAAAAAGAAACAGTTGACTGCATTTACTTTTTCCATATCTTTTTACCAATACAGTATATAATAATAAAATTAAGGGAAAATGTTATAAGCTAAACAGATTCAGCTTTGTAGCATTTATACTGAGAAAGTTGGCTGTTAAACAAAGCTGCAATATCCTCAGGAATTGTTTTGCCCTCAAAAACATACTATTGTATGATGTTCATGCCTACTTCATGTTGCTTTGGATAGTTGTACTCCAGCAGATAAAAACATGCCAAAAACCCAACCACAGCTTCATCCATTTTCTTGGCATCCACCCAGTACACAACATAAATATTTTCTTTTTCCACTATCATCATACTTTTTAATCCAAACATCTGGGTCTTCGTTTTCCTGAAAATTAATATAGCCTTAGCAAACAAGGATCAAGAAACTATTTCTTACATGTAAACATACATGTACCTGCATGTGCCTAACTCTTGTGTGGTGTTGGGACAGAGTTACACCACCAGGCCATGCTGGTATGCAGAGAGTTAACATAATTGCATAATTAATTTCAGAGAAACATGCTAGGTTGAAAATATATACATGTAACTTCCTTTTGCACTACACACATCACACTTGTACTTGTCATATGGAATGGAATGGAAGGTGAATGGCAATGATTCGACTTCATCAAGCAGGCAGGCAACACAGTCACCCATAAATTTAGAATCAATTCTACCTGACCCAGTTATGATCACATATTACCGTAAGAAAAATGATTGGTCCCTAAATATATAAAAGTGATACTCCAGTCTATCATACAACAAACATACTTAACTTAAGTCCAGGTATAATTATAACTTTAATTATGGAAACCTTTTTAGATTCAATTTTTAAAGAAAAAACTCTATGGTGTGAAAATTCTTGAATAAAGATCTAATAATCTTTCAACACTAGAGATTTTGGCTGAAATGTGGTGTCGGCAATAGCACCTCTAATTAAAATGTGGTTTCATCACTACAGTATGATTAACTTTTTTATTAAGAAATGTGCTGACATTAACAGCTGAACATTTGTTTAACTCTGAACAGCAGCAAACTAAGGGGGTGATGACATGGACCGGGCTAGCCGTCCTACATAAATTGTATGTCTTTTCAACATTACAATTACATGGTAAGCGAGCTAACCCAGTTTGCCTGGATCCCGGTTGTCACAACCGGTTAACCGGGCCAGCCCAGTCCATGTTTAAATTTTAATATTCTTTGAAAAATGTTTAATATTCTTTGTAGTCTGGTTTATAGCATACATGCATAAGTTCACCCCAGACTCCAACACTGAGAACATTGCTGTCTAGGAATATCTAGTTTTCAAGCAATGTTGTTGACACAGTAAAGCCTTTTCTTAAATTAAATATTGAAACATAACAGTTGTATAATTCAAAAAGGGAATCAAATGGTCGACTTTTTGTAAATGAATTAACTATAGTATGTAGGGGGTATATATATTCAAAATTGCCGCCGTTGTTGATCAACACAAAACAATTTGTCAATTCCCGAAACAAACCATAAATCCTTTATGTAATTGTAATACTTATAAACTACGAAAATAAACATATTTTGTAAGAATCAAACTGCAAATCGTTTGTGTTCCAACAATTACGAACATTTCTAGCGAATAAATTAAGAGCATTCTGTGGCGAATAAATATAAAATACCCCAAGTATACCTTGCCGACTATTTCAAATTTAATACATACAAATCAGTATACAAAATTGCTGATTAAAGAATCTATGACTTACCTTCAATAATATGATCGCATCCATCGTCTGTATACGTCCAGCGAAGAACCATTTATAAACCAGAAGCAATAAATTACAAAGCAAAAGGCATGCAAATATATTGCAATCACCAACGAACTTCCAATTCGAAAATGAGCGCGTCACCCGGTTCCCGTGTCATCATGGGATAATAATCCCGCGTTAGCCTCGCGTGGTCTTAAGGTAGCACAAAACGTTTATGTAAATTCGCCCATAGTCACTCGAAAGTCGAAAGCCATACATTGCATGAGTTTTACAAATTAACATTTCTACTTTTTAATTCAACTTTATGGGCTAGTATATTTAGGTCATTTGACAAGTTTTGTGTCTAATCAAATAGTGTGTAGCATGCTGCACTAAATATCTGTTAGCAGAGGAATTTTGAAGATATGAAAGGTATATAGTTAAAGTTTGGTGGAAATATTGGTGAAACACTTATAAACAAAATATGACAAATGGTAAACTTGGAAAAGCATTTGAAACTCAATGTTATAACTTATAGAGATGAATAAAAAATCGAATAGAATATTCTAGTGGCACATATATGCATGCATGTGCTAGAAAATATTTTTATTGAGAGAAACTGGGTTTTTTTGTTTTAAGAAAATGAAAAATGTTCGGCATGTTCTAAGAAAATATACTTCTTATTGTAAAAAAATAGTTTTCTCATTTTAAGAAAATATTTTCTTGTTTTGAGAAAATGAAAAATGTTGAACATATGCTTGAAAATATTTCTCATTTTAAGAAACTGGTTTTCTCATTCGTATAAAATATTTTCTTGTTTTAAGATACTAGTAAATCTCGATCCTTGCAAAAAACTTTTTTCTCATTTTAAGAAATTTTTTTTCTTAATAAGAAAATAATTTTCTTATTTTAAGAATTTTTTTTCTTACTGAGAAAATGATTTTCTTATTTTAAGAATTTATTTTTTTCTAAGAAAATGATTTTCTTGTTTTAAGAAAATTTTTCTTAAAATAAGAAAAAAAATTCTTAATAAGAAAATCATTTTTTGCTGTGCTATTAATAAGTCATCAACGTACAAGGCTACCAACATGAAACTGTCTCCCTCTCGCTTTATGTAGAGACATGGGTCGGACTTGCACTGTATATACCCTGAATTCTTGAGAAATTCGTCGATTGTATTGTACCAACATCTAGATGCTTGCTTTAGACCATAGATGCTTTTGTTCAACTTGCAAACCAAATGTTCTTGGCCTTTCTCAACATACCCTTCAGGCTGCGTCATGTAGATTTCTTCTTGTAATTCTCCGTTAAGAAATGCTGTGGAAACATCCATTTGATGAACTTCTAAGTTCAACTGATTTGCTAATGCGAGGATCGTACGGATTGATGTGTAACGTGCTACAGGAGAAAAGGTTTCCTCGTAGTCTAGACCAGCTTCTTGTGAAAAACCTTTTGCAACAAGACGGGCTTTATGTCGCTCAATAGATCCATCAGCATTGTATTTCACTTTGAAAACCCACCGACAATCAACTGCATTGCGTCCTTCCGGGAGTGGTACAAGTGTCCAAGTGTTATTCTTTACGAGAGATGAGTATTCATTGTCGAGAGCTTCTTTCCATTGTGCTTTATCAGGTGAAGTTAAAGCTGCTTCAAGTGTTGTAGGCTCTTCAGAAATACCCTCTGTACTGCCACATGCAGCATTGTGTTTCCACCAATCACCAGTGATTGCACCATCTCTATAGGGTGGCATTCTACTTCGCTCTGAACGGCGTGGCAATTGTTCTGACTCTTCTTGATGGTTGTCAGTTTCTTGTACTTCAGTTTCTTCTTTAGCATCATCATTGGTAACTAACAGTAACTGGTGATATAAACTATAAATACATAGTGTTTTATAAAATCCGTGCAAGGGGCCTGGGTACAACAGTGTTACCTTGACAACAAAATTGGTGATATTGTCAACTGTGTTTCATCTTGCACTATATGTGTACAAAGGTTCATTTGATTCTGACACATAGTAACTGAGCTATATAGTTAATTTAAACATTTACCAAATTAGCATGCAAACCACATGACGTCACAATTTGTGCTGAATCAGCAATTTGTTTGTGCCATATTTTTTCTTCATTTTGACATCTTTAAATCTTTATAATTGTGGAACTATAAAAGATATCAAGGAACGGTAAACTGCATATTGTCCTACTTGTTGATGCTCTTTCAAATGAAGCAATAAAAAATTTAATTTCATAGGCACTTTAACGGTCGCCCTCTAACCGTGGAAACGTTGAGCGATTCTCTTTCACCGCTACCACTAATACCCAACGCGCTGTTAACCGGTAAAACAAAGCTGGTATTATTACCGCCTCCAGGGAAATTTCAGGACGAAGACGTATTGTAGGCGACGATGGCGACGAGTACAACACATATCCAACGAGTTCTGAACTCGTTGGAAGAAAGAATATCTACAGAACCTGCAGATGAGACCAAAGTGGACAAGAATACGTCGAAACTTCAAAGTAGGAAGTGTGGTCTTGCTGATGGATGTCAACAGTGCATGAAACCAGTGGCCTCTAACGAGAGTGCATTACTAGTGCAAACAAAGATGACATGGGTCTGGTCCGATTAGTTACCATCCAGACATCAAGTGGATCAACTTTGGATCGTCCAGTCAACAAACTCGTTTTACTGGTCGAGTCGCCAGAAGAAACGCTGGAGAAGACCGGGTGAAGTCCCAGACGGAGAGCCACGTGTGAAATGCGGACGAACAGTTAAAGGGAACAATCTTAGAACAGTTATATTAAGAGACATTTATTCAGTCGTATTAATAGATATTTTAATTAAATGTAAAATAGTTGTTAACTCTTTTAGGGGAGCCATGTAGGTGATAGTGGAAACTCTCACTAGTGTTTTACCCATAAGGCTGCGCGCGCGAGGAAGCACGCTACTAGGCCCTGCACGCTACAGTTGAGACAAGGTCGTACCTTGGTCAAGACTTAAAGGTTGTACGCTCTTTATAAACGTTTATTTCATGTTAAAATAGCATTACATGTCAATTGATATTAGAGTGTATGCGCCAAGAGTGATAGCATCGATCATTACTGGCTGTTATAGAGTCGCCAAAATCGAAAGCTAGCCGTAACAGTCTTTTGGATATTATTTAATTCATTGATATTATTATTTAGTTTCATTCGCCATACAAATACAATGAAAATAAAAGTAGAAGAAACAAGTAATGTATCAGACATGAATGCGGAAAGATGGCATTACGAATTCTATTCAGTGGCCGAAATCAATCTATTCTCAGTGACCGCAATTTCGTGAATTCTTAGAAGAGATTTTTCAAACAGCTTCTCAATTCCCATTTTACTTTGAGGACAAACGTTCCAGAAAAAATAAAAAGTGGGAAACATTGCATCTACCTTCAGTAAAACTGCATTGACAACTCCAGTAAAATGACCTTGGGCCCCAATTCCATCAATGGGAACACTCTGATTTAATAAATCATTTGCGAGGTCAACGTACGCCTATAAAATGCAAGTATAAAAGTCAGTGCGTAGTAACATAACCTTTTAATCGACATCACAGTATTTGGCTCCTTCTCAACTTCTTTTGCAAATACCAATTAACTTTTTTTAAAAAGATTAGAACATTACTGAACTTTATTATATAAAGTAGGGTATTTTTTAAAAATTTTTTGCCACTAATAAGTTTGATAGTTTCACATATGTGATTCTACCCATATATATTTTCATATGTAAATGTGGGTTTACAAAAAGTATAGAATAATATATGCTTCATAAAACAATATGTTTTCTAGAAGTAAGTTTTGGTATATACATTCATTTCGATAGGATAAATGTTAGGATGAATGTTAATATATTGAAGCGCTAACCCTTCATGTATGAATGAAAAATTCTATTTAAGCAAGGTAGCTTTACTAAACTAATCCATGCAGCTGCTTTCCAAAGAGGCATATAACTTACAAATACTATTCTCGACCTATTTCTTTTGTTTTCTATAAATTTCTTTTGTTTTCTATAATCCTATTTTATTCACCTGCATTCTATTACTTTTACACATACTTTTCTTCAAATAAGACGTCAATATAGTTATTTCTTTATTACAGCTACTTTGTGTGATAACAATACGATGTTTTAATTTCTTGTACATAATTTTTCAGCGCTGAATTGAACTTTGTGTTGGAGCCAACAGCTTATTGTTATTGCTCTGATGACGGCCTGAGTCAACAGGCCTAAAGCTTAGCAAATAAATATTTTACGTGGTGTTTCCACAAACTTATCTATATTACATTATCGCCATGAAAAGTTTCAAAGAATTAATCAGGTTGAATCTTATTATAGAAAGTGTATACCTTTGTCAGTAAGCTATTTTCAACTACATCAAAATCATTGAGAAATAGCTTTACGTCAGGATCAAGTTCTTTCACTCTATGATGCATCCACTGTCGAATGCTTGGGTCTTCGAGTGTTTTTGTATAAAAGTTACCATGAAGCATTTCATTATTTACGTCCCAATGGTTTAATCTAAAAAATATATCAACAGTATGTATAGTTAGGTCTGTAAGAAGATATAGGTTGGTAGCTAGAAATGTGGGTGGGTATAAGCAGGCAGGTAATATGTATAGGTATAGGTAAGTAGGTAAAAATTGGAAAGATATGTAGGTATAGTGGGTATGAGAAAGTGTATACTTATTCACCAATAAGAAATGTAAAATATGTAAACATAATAGTTTACTGTCCGAATATAGTCTGTCTAAAAGATGAGAGAATAAATGTAGTTTTAGAACAATTTGTATGTAGAAATTTTTTTATACACGTTTATTACTGTAGCTTGCAGGTCATACTTAACTTATTGTGTAAGGACTACGTAGTGATAAAGTTAATATTTATTGTTTGTATAAATTTACAAGTTTATAATGCAAATCCTCGAATTTCATTGGCTATTGCAGGAGTTTATAATTGGTGATATAAACCTCTGGGATAAACCAATGAAAGGTATTCTTTTAAAAAAATTGACCAATCACAAAATGCGTAGTATAACACGAACAATGATCATTAGAGCCAGCGGTTGTTCTGTTAAGCAACAATGGCGCCGAAATTATAACGGAGTGAGCAAATGAAAGAAGAAATTGAACATTTAGGCGAAGCAATACGTTCTACAGAAAACAAAAACGACTACAAAATGGTTAGAATGGAAATTATTAATGGTAAGACCGTTAAATTGTTTATCAGTGTTCGTTTAAAACGAAATAACTGCAAACAAAACACATTTCAAAATTACGCTTACTGTTGACAAGATTTCGTGATGTAAACTATATGCTAAATTGAATGTTTCTTTCAACTTTTTGTCACTTTTACAAATCACATGAGTGGATATATATTGTTTCAATATTGTACATGAAAATCCATGCTAAATTATGCAAGAAAACTTTACTTTTCCATTAGTTACTGTACGAGCCAAGGAGATGCCCGAAATGACTGTTGAACGTTTGTAGTTGGTAGTTAAAAAATGTATTAAACGAGCCTCAAAGAATATGTTATGGTCGAGAATTTATTTAACTTTTGTTGGTAAATTTATACTAAAACAATTAGACAACTCGCCCTCGTTTTCTATGAGCAATAGTCAACTCGGCTTCGCCTCGTTGACTATTCGCTCATAGAAAACTCGGGCTCGTTGTCTAATTGTTAAATATTAAAGGGGATATCCCCTTTAATATCAATAAATATTATCCCCTTTAAATATCAAGAAATATTAACTTTAGAATATACAAATAATGAACGTTTATTAGTGGAGTGGTAAGGATATTTTTAACCCTACTACCATGCAGGTTCTTCCTACTTAGTACTTATGTAAGCAAAAGCGGAAAAGAAATAGGTTAGGGTTATTCTTCCACTAGAGTACCCCTTTAAGTTACCCGCTACCTCAGCCAAGTAAACCGTTTGTTAAATTACGAAGCTGTCTAAACAGCACCAAAGTTTTATCTTTAAATATTAATTTTTCTATGCAATGCTTACAATACATACCAAAGGGAGTCAACTATTTTATCTATACTCTTGACAACGCTGGGTCAAAATTTAATACTAAACCAGGAACTGTTTTTTTTTACTTTCTCTTCCGGTTTTATTAAACTGTAAAGAAATTTCTTACTTTTTTACCAACGTGCATATCAACACAAACGTCAACAACAGACTTTTGCAAAAAATATTCAAAATTTTTAATTCGATTTTCTATAATTATTTTATACACCGGCCAATTTTCCACAATCCAATCTTTTTGTTTCGAAAATTTTTTTGGCACAATATTCAAATTATACACTTCGTCGGTAATCATGCATGCATGCATGGTATTACAAACTCATACGAGGACATGTGATATCTTTAATCCCTAATTTCTCTCGGTATGTCATAGTATATTACCTATTTGTACGATTATTTTATAACTCTATTTAGAGGGGGGAAATAATATAACTTACTTTCCTTTATATCTGAGGACGATATTTTCTAAACGTTTTTCGAGAGCTTCTCTGAATTCACGAGGATGTAACTGATGAAGCCAGTCAGGTTGACATTCAGGAACATCCCAGAAAATACAATGACCACGTATAGTCTTACTAAAACAGTCAAAAAATGAAAAACAATACATGGAAAACATAACATAACAGGACTTTCGTATACGCTACTTTACGTATAGTTAACAATTAGACAACAATTAGCCCGAGTTGCATGTCGATGAGCTGATATAGTCGACGAGGCAAAGCAGAGTTGACTATCGTTCATAGACAACGAGGAAAAGTTAGTAAACAGTTTTTGTGTGGGCAACCAGGTAATGGATAAGACATGGTGTATATTGCTACTCTGGTTTAACTCATTCCTGTCCGGGGGCTTCCCCAGAGGTGAATAAAATCGTCTGGCGTTAGCCAGAATAAAATACTAAAGACCAATTCGGACAAGAAAGAGTTAAGGTGTAAATAAAATAAGATGAAAAGGAAACTATATCCATGGGGTAACCGCATAGAGCGTGAATCTCCCCGAAACTATAATTATAGAAAAATTGGGTCACCACTCAATGTTGGTATCTCCCCGAGACTAAATAAGTGTAAATATAAAATATAAAGATATGAGGTCACCACTTAGTGTGGATATCTCCCCGAAATTATAATTATAGAAAAATGGACTCGCCACTTAACGTGGGTTTTTTCCTGAAGTTGAATCAACAGAAAAGAAACTTAAAGAAATTGACTTTCAAAACAATAAATTATCTCTGAGAGATATTTCAAATACGGAACAATGAAACAGAAGAATCCTATTGTTTTGCGTTTAAAACTCGGCTTTTTTGCAACTAGTGGTCTATCACCAATAGACAATGTATAGCTCAGCCATTCAGAATACAGCATTTGTAATAGTCCACTAGTTGGTTTATACTAATATGTTGATGCCACATAAAATATGGTGGAACAGTTTATTAAAATTTAATTTAATTTTTGTTTTGTTTTATTAGCCAATTATTTCTATTTTAAGCTAATTTAGATCGAACAAAAGGTTCAGTGTTTCATCAGGGATTCCAAACACGAGAAAACAAATGAGTACTATTGCTTCTCAAACGAGTATTCACATCGCATCACATCCGGACAAAACAACGATATTATAGATTACTGCGTATATAGGCAGTATTTTTAACTAAAGCAAAATGGTAAATACGTAGTACACAGCCGTGATTTTTATAAACGAAATATTGATGTTTTGAGCGGAACCCTTCATCAGAGTAAAATGTAATAAAATATAATGGCTGCCTTATATATCCCAAAAAGATGTATCTACGCAGATTAATAGTAGCCAATATTGGAGGGAGGGTTAACAAACTGACAAACTGATAAGATGTATAAAGTTTTTGAATGATGCATTAAATATGATTAAAATACAATTTAAAAATAGGATAAGTAAAATTAATGAAAAGACTAGTAACTAAGATTCTTACTTGTTATTTAGGAGAAAATTTACCATTTGGTCTGGCTTTTCATAAGTTAAATATCCCTATAGCAATTAAAATTAACATACGTTTATACACTGCAAATTCTCGGACAGATATAAGTTAAATGGGTTATTAAAAAGAGGAAATTATATTATTTAATGTTTATTATCTGATTTTTTATTGTAAGTGCATGTGGTATAGCGCGTTCTTTACCGGGTATAATAATTCATTCACATGACAAATTACTCTCTTAAGATTAACGAATTAGCTCATCAATTGCTATTATTATGACTTTGAAGACGTAGTCAAATGATTCAGAAAATAAGAGTCATCTCAATCATTTGAGAGGTAAGTTTTTGCGAGAAGTCTCTGTTTATAACGAGAAAAATTGTCTGGCTTTAGAGTAAAATATTTGTGGTGACAAAAACGCTTCATATTACCCGCAAAAGGGTTCAGGTTGTGACTTCTGAGGAATGTTATAAATACAGCGAGTAGGTTTAGTAATACCTTTTCTGGCTCTGTTTTTGTCCATTTTTGAGCGTTTTCTAATACCGCCCATTCAAAGTTGTCAAGAAAGAACTCCTGATATTCTTTACTTGAGAAGATTGATCTGGTATTCACTGCTGCGCCAAAACCGAACAAATGCTTTCTTTGTTTGACCTACGAATGAACAGTGAAAAACGAAGCGATATTGCATAAAAAAATCAAAATCAAATTATCAAAACCTAGCCAGGTCTATTTTTATCTTGAACTCTGCATTACCTCAATTCTAGTGGCTACTACATCGCTAGTGTCGTACATAGATTTTGGCAAGATTAATCTAAAACGAAACCCAAAAGAGAAAAAATAAATAAATAAATAGGTAAATAAGTAAGTAAATAAATAAATAATAAATATACAAATATACAAATATACAAACAAATACACAAATAAACAAATATACAAATATACAAATATACAAATATACAAATATACAAATATACAAATATACAAATATACAAATATACAAATATACAAATATACAAATATACAAATATACAAATATACAAATATACAAATATACAAATATACAAATATACAAATATACAAATATATAAATAAAGAAGTAGAGAAATAAATAGATAAATAAGTAAATAAAGAAACTAAATAAATGAATGAATGAATGAATGAATGAATGAATGAATGAATGAATGAATGAATGAATGAATGAATACATAAACATTTAAAAGTTGCCAATTAAATAACTGACACGACTGACATTTAATTTTAAATTCAATTTACACAACATTATCAAGATCATTTAATTATCCTTGTTACCTTATTCTAACAGTTCTCTTTCGAATTTTCTCGATAGCGGCATCGCTTGCTTGTCTCCAGTTGTCATCTGAAGGAACTGGCACAAGTTTTGAATCATCTATTAGAATATCAACATCGCGACTTGGTCCTTTCATGTAAAGGAAAACAAAGCTGACCCTTTTCATTATTTTGGGAACATGAAAATCCGCGATTATGTTTTCCCACGTAGGATCTAAAACGGGTAGCAAAAAATGTCAATATCTTAAAACTAGCTTGTAGTAGCTTTGTAAAATTGATCTATATAGTCAGTGCAAACTATACGCATGGTCAGCAATTTGTTTACATTATATCGGTTTATTTATATGTTGGCACCATAATTTTTGAGCTTTTTATATCGCGTTTGTACGTTTCATCATATCTTACGGTGGTCAGGTGTTAGTTACCAACCACGATGTATTGATTTGAAACTTATTGAAAGAGTGCACAGCAGCGCCGTGCTCATGCATCTGCCACATCAATCTATATTTGTGCCCTAGCAGTCACACTTCAATTTTGCGTTTGTGCTCTAGCAGACACTCTCCTGATGACCTAGTCTAGGATGGGGTCAAGGTCAACTAAAGTCAAGATATTTTATATTACAAAATATAACCAATAGAGCTAAAATATATGATTATTGTGAGGTATAAATATATAAGAAAATACATGCAAAATCAAAACAAGCAACAGAAACGTTAACTTTATACATAGTTAGTCCGTCATGCAGATTGCAGAGACTTAAAAGCCTGTATATGAACACTAGCATTATAACGCAATCAAAATTTACAAACATTCACAAATTATTTTGTGCCCCAGCCGTGCCTCGCGTCCCGCGAGTGGGTGACAAAATCGCAGTACGGAGGATGAAACTGGCAGGTCACTGTAACTTCCTGGCCATCGCACTATCATGTGGGAACGGTCGCACGGGTAAAAGAGACGAGGACGACCAAGGCAGACATCCGTGGAAGAGAGATACTGGGGTGGAGACGATCGACGAGCTAGCAAGTATGATGGAAGACCGCAAGTTGTGGAGAAACCATGCACGGGCCCGGCTGAGGCCGCCTGAGTAGTTGTAGTAGTAGCCGTGCCTCAGCGACCTACAATTCCTGGCTACGCCATTGTGTACCAAGATTATCTTTTTACCCTGTGGAGTTTTTCTTACAAGTATAAACCGTTATCCTATTGGGTGGAGTATTTAGCTTTAGTGTTTTTCACCAAATGTCAGCTTAAGCTTTTTTTTTTGTCAGCTAAAGTATGTAATTTCTTATTCACAGTCCTTTAGGACAACTAGAAATAGAATGCTATAGTGCGGACCATAAACCGAATTTATCGAGAACGTGAATTGTTTTATAGTGATCGGATATAAGAACAATTAAAATACTGATACTTTTGTAACTGGAAATTTGTCCAATTCAAAATGGCGCATTTTCGGAAATTCCTTCGGAAAATGTCACTTGTGATGTCACAAGTCACTGCACCAAAGTTGTCATGAAATACGCTTTGTATATAGACGATTAT